>JAWPHD010003278.1:2500-223497 GCA_037043455.1 Cyrtodaria siliqua | reverse complement strand
CCACTGGCGATTGAGCTTGTTAATATTTGTCAAAGACTTTTGGTGCCAGACTTAGGAATATACAGCTGCTTTGATGTTTTAAGGTTAAAGGCGCATAGTCAGTTTTTATGCATATAGTGTTTGGATTGTACGAATTTGTGTCTTCGTTATGCTTTCTTTCTAAACCAGTCGGCAGATATGGATTTCCTTTTACGTAATTAAATGCTTTTATCGCGTCTAGGTTTCTGTCATCAAGGTCATTTGCAAAAACAGTAGGCAGATTTGGGTATCATGTTTTCATATCTCCTAAACCAGTGGGCAGATTTGGGTATCATGTTTTACATAAACAGCTTAGCAGTGTGTATGGTGGGGTTATCCAGAATCAGAATTTCAAAAAAAAAATATTCAATTTCTTTATGTGTGTAAATTAGACAATGAAATCCATTTATTTTTCGTTTGTTTGCTCAGTTAGATAGAATAATCTCATTAAAATGTTTTAAGCATACTGTCAGGACAGTATCAAGCATACAGAAAGTGAACAGTTGGCTAAGTATTTGGAGGTCTTATAATTTAGGGAATTATGCACTCCAGTCAGTAAAAACAGTCTATTAAATAATTTTAGAATTATTTTTGCCATATCAAAAAGTCCAGAAATTCATTACTCATTACTCAAACAGTAATGGCAACACTCACAATATATCTTTTCATGCAAAAAACAGAACTCGTGGCAACACTCAAAAGATCTCTTTTTATATGCAAAAAACAGAACTCACTTTGTTCTGAGAAGTGTTCTGAGCTAGAACACATCGAGTTCCATGTTTTGAAGAAAATGAATATTTTAAGTGTTTGCATTAATCTTTGAGTAATGCGTTTCTTCACTTTCTGATATGGCAATTCAAAATAAAAAAATAATTCTAAAATGATTTAATAGAGGTTTAACATGAAAAGAACCTTTGCCAAGTACGTGAAATAAATAGTTGTGTGAACACTTTTTTGAGGGGTTTCAAATCTTAGACGATGATTCATCATTCTTAATCTGATTCAAAGTTTAATGCACAAGTGGATAGAGGATGGAAGTTATATTAGTTTTCTTCACTTCCCTTTTTATATGTCGTTTAAAAAACGTGATCGACATTAATTAATGTACTCTCATGTTGTGTTCCATGCATAAAATGGGTTGTATGCAGGTCCAGATGGTTTATTGATAGTACGGGTATTGTGTTTGCAAACAAAAGTAGAGCATATCATCTGGTATGCAGTGGGTTCAATCCCTGGCCCGATCATACCAAAAACTATATAAAAATGGTACTAGTAGCTCCCTTGCTTAAAGGGAGCACATCAGGCTTTGGCACATAATTTGTTTAAAAACATAAAAAAAGAATGAAATGATCAAGTTAATGCGCGAGATAGATCATCGATATGGATGGAACATTAACAGTTTCCTATAATGCAGCGCAATAATTAAAAATAGTAATTTACAACAAGTCTTAAAAGAACATAGAGAAATCCCCAAGTTATAAATAGCTGTCACGCAGAGCAAATCGGCAATATCTACACATAACGCTCACTTTGCAATACATTGCAATTTATTTTACTGCAAAGTTTAAAATAGCTATCACAGGGAATCCAGAGCGCTCGATCCAAAAATAAAATCCTTTATATAATATATTGCAAAATAAATGACATTTTCTGATTGGCTGAACAATGATTGTCGTTTATTATCAGCCAATCAGAAAGTGTCATTCATTTTCAACACTGTCAACATTGGTTATTCTTGTGCTACACTTTTTGTTCGGTTTGTGGTTTGCGTACAAGATATCACAAGGAGACATATAGTCAGATAGCATCAATAGTGTTTCCGCTACACGGATAAATAGTTTTAAGTGCGTGTACTGTCGACACGGAGTGAAAAACGGGTAAAATAGTAAACGTTGGCTGTGATCCACAGACGTGGTAAACTATTCCCATAGGCTTATACAGCTTGATAAGACCCTAGTCAATATATTATATAAAGGATTTTTTTTTTGGATCAAGCGCTCTGGATTCCCTGTGATAGCTATCCCTGCCTCGTCAACATAGTTAAGAAATACCTTCTTCGGGTCATTTATTTCACATGTTTATATAATTTCTGTTGGTGTTTTATCGCTGATTTATTTTTATCAATTAAATACATAAATAAATATTTGAACAAAACTAAAAAATAATATCAATCCTGATATACTAAAATCCTTTAATGCTCAGTATATACTGAAAGGAAAAAGAAACGCATAATGGGTATTTCCGCTATATATTGTATGTTTAATATGCTACTGCTGATCGAATGGCACAGGGCGACATTAGGCCTGTCTTTTCGGAAAGAAAGTTTAAACAACAGCGAACACACCAATGGTTACCCCTTTAAAGTTTCATTATCGACAGAATGCGTATTTGGCTCAAGCAGGTGAGTAAACTTAGGCTTTTTAACGTTGCAATCTCTTAATATTAAACACAATACTGAAATGGCTTGACTTTTTCAAGCAAAACTCACTGCAATCTCACAAACACACGGTCACATGCACTCCATATTAAGTGCCATATAACCTTTCATGTGTTGGTGCGCCTTAAAACCCAATTCAATTAATTCAAGCAAAACTTCAACATTTATGAATTTCGTGTAACAAATTAAATTATACTTTGACTAAAAGGTCTGCTACATGACAGCTAGAGTTGTCCTTTCTGTGTAAATTAATCGTAGCCCCTTTTTGTACAAAAACACGTTCAGATGTATCTGGAATATTACATCGAAGCAGTGTATATAATAGTGTACTAGTATAGGCAATTTTTTGATTATGCGTTTCTTTTTGCTTTCAGTATATAGAGGTATTTCTTCCAGGAATGGTCAGTACATAGTATGTAAAGAATATGAAAAAAGGATGGAGTCAAAACTATGTATATTTTGAATGATTATATGTAATATTAGATCATTTCATTTATGTTTGCGGTTGTTTTTTTGGGGTTGTAGAGTGAGGGACGGTGGGTGGGGTACCAAACACTGCGTCTGGTACCTGTGGGTCAGTATAATGTTACTGGGTGGGGTATCATTTCATGTGTCGGTATTCCAGAGTGACTGACTTATGATAAAGTTGAGCACAGAGCACATTGCTACACGTAGACACTGCCATGATATGACTGAAAGATTGTTAAAGGCAACAACAAACCCTGTACAATTACAAATTCACTAAACACTGGGTTGTGTCAATTTTGACAGAATCATGTTTTAGACAAATAAAGAAAAAGAGATGAGCTCATCCTTAATCATCCTTAATCATCAACCACAAAGTACATAATGTCTTCCAGTCTGTGGTTGTTAGGTGACACATTAACAAATACATGTGGTTTTGACACACACATCTGATGGAGAAGGCTTTTCTGAGTTTGACTTCAGCTGTCATTTGCATAAAATTGAATTTTATAATAATAGTTATAATAATAATTTCTTTATTAAACGAAGGTTAAAACACATTAAGTTATGCATATTAAAATACATACACTTATTTTCAATGTGGCCTTCGAACAATAATGCTATAAAGGTTATAAATACATATAAAAACATTCATGCGCACACACTTAAACATCCACACTGTGGGGAACCCGATTTTTGTCACATGATTTCACTTTAAAATTGACTGTTTTTCCTTCGACTCAGGTAAAAAAAGTGTTATGTTTTCTTTCATACTGGACCGAATTGCATGCAACAAAGTGCACATTCCCCGCATTAATCAGTTGAATACACGTATGAAGTTCGATTTTTCCAAACGTTTGTCATTGCGTAGTTTGTCTCGAGGAAGCACCGAATTGTTTGTGGTAGGGTGCACATCTCTGCCTTAAATCGATCGATATATGCATTTTCCTGATCATTTAGACTAGTTTTACTAGTCCGTGAGTTGCCTGGAACTATTCTAAGACATGTACCTCCTTTCAAGCATGATAATATTCGATTTTTAACCAGAATATCCGACTACCCCAGGCGAACACTTCCTGTGATGCAATGGGTGTGCTACACCTGTATATGTATGAAATGGTGCCTTGATGAGGCCCAGGGCCAGGGCTACAACTCCATTGTAAGGAAAATGGTATTATTGATCCAGCTTTATAACTCAACACTTATTTATAATTTATTTATGAGATTGTATAAAATGGACCACCTGGAAAATTGGATATTGTATGTACAAAGTGTTATTTTTTAATCTACAGTATAATTATTAGAACGTAAGACATGCTGATTTACATCCACCGCAGATGCAATATGACGGATGTTATTAACCAAAGTTGATTGGATGACATTGGGAATTTAACGTCTGAGAAATTTGCTTACATAGTAATTTTCACGATCAATAATAAAAACGGCAAGATAACAGCGGCTGCGGGCAAATTGCAATAACTCGACGATAGGATATTATCTTTTTCTTAGATCTGTTTCGGGGAAACTAATAATTTACACTTGTTAGCATAGGTAAATCACAGTATATATTCAGTATTTCTTGATCGTTACATCATGCATTAGATAATTCATACGTTAGATAACTGAAAATTCAACGTTAGACAACGCATGACACGTTCTCGGTTAGACAGGGTGTACTATCAAACCTTATAGTTATATATATATAGCCTTGTCATTCACTTGATGATCTTTTTTTTCTCAGAGGTGGCTTTGGTTTCTCAGTAGTCGTCTGCCATAGGTAGTCAAATGGAAATCTTCCTCCTTCAGCGCAGTAAGGAACAATTAAATTCAGTTTTAGAAGAAAGAAAAAGTGAATGGTGTTTTACGTCATTTTAGCACATGTTAGGTCATATATGACAGTCGAATCGACACTTTCCCACTTAACAAGTTGAGCTTTCAGTGGGATTCTAACCCGCAGTAGTGAGAGGTTAGAACATTTTAAAAGCAGCATCTTAACTCCCCTGGCCACGGAAGTGCAAAATAGATCGTTTGTTATCAATCCAGTGTAAACGTAATTAGTTCTGATGCTGCCTGCATAAGTCAAGAAAGAAAATCTCATTGATTTTCTCTTCCATTTGTTTCATGTTGTCTTAGTAATTTGATATCTGATGACACTTTATGGTCCATAGTCTTTTCAGTCTCTCAGATAAAACAAAATAAGTCCGAGGTCCGAAGTCTACCATCTGCATGGTGCAAGTATTTGAAAATCCGAGACAAATGATTGGTTAAAAAATTAGAGTAAACACTGAAGTTGGATTGAGGCAAAAAAGGGGCAATACCGCATATAAGTTCCGTAGGTTAAAAAAGAACCGAAGGCCATTAGAGTAGGACATTTCTATAACCTTAGAATCAGTTTAAGTGATCTTGTATCAAAATATGAGATTTATCACTTTTTTCATTTTCTTTCATTTTTTCCCAATCCTAAGCATACTCAAAACGTTTGCTGAAAAACTCTTAAAACATGATTTGAAATACTGCGTGCATGGCATTAATTAAATCACAGGTTGAAATATACCTATATCATGATAAGACAATATATGTTCCCATGGGATATCTCCCAATTCCCATGGGATAATTATCGCATGAATTTCCATTATACCCTAGCTGTTATTCTTCCCTATCCCCATGTGGTTGCCGGGGTAGAATACAACCACTGCAAATCCCGCTAGAGGCAGAGGGGTAGGACCCGCCTTCATGTTCATTTTGTCATTTTTTATCATGCTCATTCAAGGTTTTCTTCATGACACCGCATATGCAAATGTGGAAACGTGGCTCCATTGTAAATGGAGTGTCTACAATAGAATTTGCAGCAACTCTGCAGTTCTGCAGGTTAGAAGGTTCTAGGCCCATTCTCCATATTTTATCTAGATGTAAATGGAGGATGAGCCTGGCATGTTCATCCCTGTTTGGCGCCATATAACCTTTCTTGTGTTGGTGCGCCGTAAAACCCCAATTCAATTATTCTTCCCTAACCCTAACCCCTTATCTGTTATTCTTCTTATCTGAAGTGCCTCCGTGGTCGAAGGGTTAACAATGCTGCATTGTAAACATCTCCCCTCTCATCACTGCGGGTTCGAATCCCACTGGGTGTTCGTTCAACAGTGAGAAAATGTCGATTCTTACGGATGGTGGGAGGTATACAGTACTGGTTCTACCCAGAAAGTGGGTAGTCTGTCTCCACCGTCATACATAGTCTAAAGTGTGCTGAAAAATGAGTGGGATTCGAACCCGCAGCAACGTCCTTAACCCCTCGACACGGAGGATAATTGTGGTTATTACCTCATGAATTTCTGTTATACCTCTGTTATTCTTCTTACCTGATCTAGATCATCGAGATGCTTGATTTGTCACAAAACTGGGGCTGCAAGCTGTTGGACATTGTGGATAGCCAGTAGACTGTGATTCCAGTTTGAGACTCACCAGCATCACAGGGTTTCTTCAGTGTACGACTGTACTAATCCAATACAGTTGATCCTTAGCCTCTTCTGTTTGATAGGGATAAACCTTGTGGCCCCATGTGTCTTAGTCTCTCCTCCGAGCATGTGTCAGAGTCTCTCCTTCCATCATGTGTCAGAGTCTCTTCTCTGAGCATGTGTCTGAGTCTCTTCTATGAGCATGTGTCTGAGTCTCTTCTACGAGCATGTGTCAGAGTCTCTTCTCTGAGCATGTGTCAGAGTCTCTTCTATGAGCATGTGTCAGTCTCTCCTCCAAGCATGTGTCAGACTCTCCTACGAGCATGTGTCAGAGTCTCTTCTATGAGCATGTGTCAGAGTCTCTCCTCCGAGCATGTGTTAGAGTCTCTCCTCCGATCATGTGTCAGAGTCTCTTCTCTGAGCATGTGTCAGAGTCTCTTCTCTGAGCATGTGTCAGAGTCTCTCCTTCAAGCATGTGTCAGAGTTTCTCCTCCGAGCATGTGTCAGAGTCTCTTCTCTGAGCATGTGTCAGTCTCTCCTCCGATCATGTGTCAGAGTCTCTTCTACGAGCATGTGTCAGAGTCTCTTCTACGAGCATGTGTCAGAGTCTCTCCTCCGATTATGTGTCAGAGTCTCTACTCTGAGCATGTGTCACGAGTCTCTCCTCCGATCATGTGTCAGAGTTTCTTCTCTGAGCATGTGTCAGAGTCTCTCCTCCAAGCATGTGTCAGAGTCTCTCCTCCGATCATGTGTCAGAGTCTCTTCCCTGAGCATGTGTCAGAGTCTCTTCTACGAGCATGTGTCAGAGTCTCTTTTATGAGCATGTGTCGGAGTCTCCTCCGAGTATGTGTCAGAGTCTCTCCTCCAAGCATGTGTCAGAGTCTCTCCTCTGATCATGTGTCAGAGTCTCTCCTCCGATCATGTGTCAGAGTCTCTTCTACGAGCATGTGTCAGAGTCTCTTCTATGAGCATGTGTCGGAGTCTCTTCTATGAGCATGTGTCAGAGTCTCCTCCGAGCATGTGTCAGAGTCTCTCCTCCGAGCATGTGTCAAGAGTCTCTCCTGCGGGCATGTGTCAAGAGTCTCTCCTCCGGGTATGTGTCAGAGTCCTCCGAGCATGTCTCAGAGTCTCTTCTCTGAGCATGTTTAAAAAACTACCATAGTAATCTTATTTGATATTGTGTTCAGTGTAAACATATTTTATTGCATATTTTAAAAAAAAAGAAAAAAGTTCTGAAAACATTAGATTCAACACTTCCTCTGTTAGTATTATTATTGTCACTCAGTAGGGCGTGGTTTCTGATTTCCTATGTATCTTTCTCTAGATTAGTTAAGTTCATATAAAATATGAATAGAGATTACAATGTTTGTATTTTATGAAGAACACCCAAAATCTGGCATGTCAGTTTGTGACTCAGTTTGTGATATTTCTTATCTAGTTATTAAGTGCTCTTTGGTCAAGGCGTTAATGACATTGCATTGTAAACCTTCTGGCCTGTCTCACTGTGGGTTTCGATTCCCACTGGGAGCTTGACTTGTAAGTGAGGAAGTGTTAATGATTCTTATGGATTGCAGGAGGGGTACAATATTGGTTCTACCCATGAAATCTGAGGGGTCTGCCTTTACCACAAGAAATCGACCAACATAATTATATAACCTTATATGTGTTGAAAATGACATAAAACACAAAAAAACAGTTATTCGTCTATTGAGTAATCTCTGTCTTGCATATGACCATACTATTAAATCAATATTACTGAACTAATTACCCCACCCATAAATTATGTAAGCCACATAAACGACAAGTGCTTTAATGGACCTCAGTGCAACAGGATGGCCTCAGTGATGAGCTCAGAGACAATAGATAACTGTTAATATTGTATTGATTAGACATTAGCTGCTGAGATAGTCAGGATGTTTCATTAAGTTTATGACGCAATATTTTTTTGTCACAGCCCTGTTGAGGCTAACAGTGGAAGGGTGATCCTCATGTTAAATGTGTTCATCTTAGAGTGGCAAAAGGATATATCTGGAGGGAGTCTGTTCACTTATATGTGCATTCTTTTCTGTCACAGACATGCTGAGGTGGTGCTCTTGTGCGGCTATAGAGTATATCCAGAGAGAGTCTGTTTAAACTGTATATACTATTTTTTCTGTCACATTATCTGTTGATGTCATACAGTGGATTTGTGATCCTGTGTTAAATCTGCAGTAAATGTGTTGATATTTTAGTGGCTATAGAATATATCCCAAGCGAATTTTGGATGTGCATTGATGCACAAACTTTGTATGTGCATTGATGCCATTTAGTTCATGTCAAGACTGAATAGTGTTGATAAATACTTACACATACCAGTAATGGAAATAATAACAACAATGTCAAACAGTCAACATTTATGTCAGGATACGAAAATGTTTTGGATGTCAGTTTCTGAAGATTAAATTTCTGTGCATGTTTTTTTTATTAATTTGTTCTCTTAAAGCTAAATTTATCTATAGTAACATATTAGTTTAAAGTTAAGTCGGAGATTTTATATGTAATCTTTTATACAGGAAAAATGTCTATCATTAAGTATTATATGATATATGGTAATATTTACGAAATTATGTTCTGCTAATTCGAAAATTGATGGTTATTTTGGAAATAGATCAGACGATGGATATAGTTCTGTAGTATAATTTATAATTCTGATACCATGGATTTCTCAACGGTATTGATTTAGACTTTATTTCAGGAGCATATGTATCGGAAGTAGACAGAAATGGCGGTATAACATTTTCTATTTGTCATAAATATAATCCAGTAAAAATGACTATCAATACAAGTAATGATATGGAAATTATGTTCTTTTTGATGATTTCGTATTTGCTCTTTGTTTGTTATTTAAACGAAAGTTGGTTTTGAAAATGGGTCAGAAAATAGATATAAACTGTTCTATTTGTCAGAAATGTCTATCAAAAAGTATAATGATATATAAATATTATTATTCTTGTGTTTGCTCGTTATTTTTCTTGTGTTTGCTCGTTATTTTGTTACTTATTTGAATGGTGGTTTTGGAATGGATCAGAAAATTGATATATTTATGGCATAATTATACTTTTGTTTGATGTTGGAATGGATTTCTCATTTGTATCTATCGATCGAGAATTTATTTCTATAGCAACTGTATTGACTTAAGTGATAGTCGGAAACAATTAGTGATTGTGCTTAGTGATTGTGAGTGAATGAAATGATTCCAGGGACACTCCGTAATAATTGTCAGGTATATGTGTGTGTGGCATGAAGATTTATAGTTCCTTCTCATTAAGGACATGATATAGTGTGGTCCCCAGTATATTCTGGAGGTTTATAGTGTCATAAAAAAAAAAAAATAACACAGGTTCAGAGGAGAACTTGCAATATTAATGGTGTATTATTTATTGACTGTCTACACTTAATGACGTTGGGTAGTAGACCTTCTCGCCTCGCACCGCTGCAGGTTCGACTTGTAAGTGAGGAAGTGTTGATTCTTATTGATTGCGGGAGATGTACAGTACTGGTTCTACCCAGGAAAAGCGTGTGGTCTTTCTCCACCACAAAAAAATTGACCATCATGTATGAACTTACACATGTTGAAATTGACGTAAAACACCATACAAACAAACAAACAAAACTTCGCAGTTGGTATATATATCAAGCAAATTGTTTTACATATTACTAACTGGTGATTATATTTCAACAATAATATATTAACAAATTTGGTAGAATAATGATGAAAAATTTATTTACACATGTCTGCAAGCAGGTTTAAAATCAAAATGATACTGGATTAATGAATCGAGGCGCTAATTTTAATGCTTGATATAAAATTCAAAATTGCCTTGTGTCCCTTTAAGTTTAGTGATGCAACGTAGTCATTACGTGGTCCGAGTATTAACTTTCATACCCCATCCAACCCCTTCTCCAAGAAGCGAAAACGGGGTTGGCTGGGGTTTGAAATAAAACCTTAATTTGGGCTTAGAAAGTTTGCGTATTATAAAATTAAAACATTTAAAAAGTAATTTTAAACAGGTTATTGCATTTATTCAGTAAAAAATGTTTTTAAACATGTTTTATAGTCGAAATATCCGTTATAAAATCCTGCTAATTTAAGCTTTTCCATCGCTAATAATGGAATTAAGGCGAGAACACGTAATGTAATTAAGACCTGATAAGCAAAGCTGAATGTATTGAATTCGCACATGAAGATTGGTTAGAGCAGTTTAATAATTGAATTACTAATAATCTCACTATGGATTTGATTGTCCAATGTTTGTTATTTCAGTAATAATAATAATAAGACAGCTTTGATTGTATGGATTTGACAAGTTAATAACTGACAGAGAATTAATAACTGACAGAGAAATTTAATTTTAAAAGTAGTAAATCTCCTTAAATCTCATAGTCTATTTATGGCAATAATAAGGAAAATGTTATCATATTAATAAAATAACTCCTGTTATTAGCTCTACTGGCCGCTTATGGGATCACTTTTCGTCCGTCGTCCGTCTGTCTGTTCGTCTGTTAGCAATTTTATAAAATCAACATCTCCTCTGAAACCGCTTGAAGGATTTTGATGAAACTTCATCACAATGTTACTTAGGAGACCCCCTCTCAGATTTATGTTTTTCTTGGACACCAGTCATCCAAGATATACCATAAACATGTTCCTTGGGTTGGCGTCTATCAAGTTTGTGTTTTTCATTATCGTCAAATAATCAAAATGGTCGCCCTGGCAATCCAAAGTTTACGTAGAGTTATATAGGAAAAGGCTAACAATAACATCTTCTCTGAAACCGCGTTTAGGATTTTGATGAAACTTCATTACAATGATCTTTAGGATAGTCCCCCTCATAATTGTGTTTTTTGCACAGGTGGTCGCCATGGCTAAAATTAGGTCAAATTTAAGGAAATTTCAAACAACATCTCCTCCGAAACCACTTATTCCATTCTTGTGAAATATCATAAACATGTTCCTTGGGTTAGCCTCTATAAAGTTTGTGTTTTTCGTTATCGTTGAATAATCAAAAAATAATCAAAATGGCTGCCACAGCATCCCAAAGTTTACGGAGTTATATAGGAAAATGTTAAAAATGACATCTTCTCTGAAATTGCTTGAAGGATTTTGATGAAACGTAATCACAATGATTTTTGGGTTAGAACCCCTCAGATTTGTGTTTTTGGGGCCTCCAGTCATCCATGATGGCCACCATGGCTAAACTTAGGTAAAATTTAAGGACATTTATCAAACGACCTATTACCACATATTCCATTCTAGTTAAATATCATATACATGTTCCTGTTGTTGGCCTCTGTCAAGTTTGTGTTTTACGTTGTCGTCAAATATTCAGAATGGCCGCCACGATAACCCAAATTTTACATAAAGAGTTACGTATCTATAGGAAACATGTTTCTTGGGTTGGCCTCTATCATGTTTATGTTTTTGAATCACATCATACCAGTAGAGCGTCTACAGACCCACTTGGGCCTCTTGTTTTTAGTAATGGAAATAAATATCCCCGATTGTTGTAATTTCAATAGCAATAAAATTGCTTATGTTTATTGATTGAATAACGTATATATATGAATCTAAAAGTAGTAATACACTTTTTTCATATCTTTTTCAAAAAATCTTATCAAAACAAAGTGTGTTCAAGTACTTCAGTATTGTAGGATAGTTTTTATCGGGCGTCAATACATGGTAGGTGAAGTATCGGTGAAATAGCGGTATTGATCCATAAACAGATGGCAAGATAAAACTTTAGTGTTGCAATTTAATATATCCTACTTATTACCACAATGTGATGTGTTTTGCTCAACAGATTATTATGACTCATTTATTGTACCTCAGGGATTTTTAAATTGTGTTTTCTCAGAATCTACAATAGCTATAATAGGGCAATTGTAGGGCGTGGCTCACTTTTAATGGATTTCTTTTTGTGTAATTCATTGATTCAACATTTAAAGGATACATTCTCCAGTTAAACTGTGTTGAATTAGAAAAATAAAATATTTTGTGATTTATTCATAACTGTTACGTTTGATATAAATTAGGATACGATGTGTAATGTTAGTGAAAGGTGTTTTGTGATTATTAAATTTGGATTCATTTGAGGAAATGGTTTTAATTTGAGGAAAAGGTTTGTTTGCGATTAATTAAATTTTGATTACTTTGAGGAAGTAGTTTGAATTTGAGGAAGAGGTTTGTAATTATTTGACGAACCTAATCTTGAAGTTTTGTCTCTGTTATATGTATCCTGGCAGCTGTATTTAAGATGTGTGTTACTTGATGGGACGAGACAGGAGCATATGGACAGCATAATTCGTATATAGCCCTGTATCCTGGCAGCTCTATTTACGATGTATCCTGGCAGCTCTCTGTAAGGTGTGTCCTGGCAACTCTCTGTAAGGTGTGTCCTGGCAGCTGTCTGTAAGGTGTGTCCTGGCAGCTCTCTGTAAGGTGTGTCCTGGCAGCTCTCTGTAAGGTGTGTCCTGGCAACTCTCTGTCAGGTGGGTCCTGGCAGCTCTGTGTAAGGTGGGTCCTGGCAACTCTCTGTAAGGTGTGTCCTGGCAGCTCCGTAAGGTGTGTCCTGGCAACTCTCTGTAAGGTGTGTCCTAGCAACTCTGTGTAAGGTGTGTCCTGGCAACTCTCTGTAAGGTGTGTCCTGGCAACTCTCTGTAAGGTGTGTCCTGGCAACTCTCTGTAAGGTGTATCTTGGAAACTCTCTGTAAGGTGTGTCCTAGCAACTCTGTGTAAGGTGTGTCCTGGCAACTCTCTGTAAGGTGTGTCCTGGCAACTCTGTAAGCTGTGTCCTGGCAGCTCTCTGTAAGGTGTGTCCTGGCAACTCTCTGTAAGCTGTGTCCTGGCAGCTGTCTGTAAGGTGTGTGTCCTGGCAGCTCTCTGTAAGGTGTGTCCTGGCAACTCTCTGTAAGGTGTGTCCTGGCAACTCTCTGTAAGGTGTGTCCTGGCAACTCTCTGTAAGGTGTGTCCTGGCAACTCTATGTAAGGTGTGTCCAGGCAGTGCTCTGTAAGGCGTGTCTTGGCAGCGCTCTGTAAGTTGTGTTCTGGCAACTCTCTGTAAGATGTGTCCTGGCAGCTCTCTGTAAATTGTGTCCTGGCAACTCTCTGTAAGGTGTGTCCTGGCAGCTCTCTGTAAGTTGTGTCCTGGCAGCTCTCTGTAAGATGTGTCCTGGCAGCTCTCTGTAAGTTGTGTCCTGGCAGCTCTATGTAAGGTGTGTCCTGGCAACTCTGTGTAAGTTGTGTCCTGGCAACTCTGTGTAAGTTGTGTCCTGGCTGCTCTCTATAAGTTGTGTCCTGGCAACTCTCTGTAAGGTGTGTCCTGGCAACTCTGTGTAAGTTGTGTCCTGGCAACTCTGTGTAAGTTGTGTCCTGGCAGCTCTCTGTAAGTTGTGTCCTGGCAACTCTCTGTAAGTTGTGTCCTGGCAACTCTGTGTTAGTTGTTTCTGGCAACTCTCTGTAAGTTGTGTCCTGGCAACTCTCTGTAAGATGTGTCCTGGCAACTCTCTGTAAGTTGTGTCCTGGCAACTCTCTGTAAGTTGTGTCCTGGCAACTCTCTGTAAGGTGTGTCTTGGCAGCTCTCTGTAAGATGTGTCCTGGCAACTCTCTGTAAGTTGTATCCTGGCAACTCTCTGTAAGTTGTGTCCTGGCAACTCTCTGTAAGTTGTGTCCTGGCAACTCTCTGTAAGATGTGTCCTGGCAACTCTCTGTAAGTTGTGTCCTGGCAACTCTCTGTAAGATGTGTCCTGGCAACTCTCTGTAAGGTGTGTCTTGGCAGCTCTCTGTAAGTTGGGTCCTGGCAACTCTCTTTAAGGTGTGTTCTGTCAACTCTGGAATGTATGTCTTCACAAGATGTGTGATTTATTAAATGCAATAGTGAGTATAAAACGCATTAGTTAGCTTTTCGCTGTCTCAATTTTCAACTAATACTATCTGGTCACAAGCATCTCCGTGGCCAAGGGGTTAACGACGGTGCATTGTAAACCTACTGACCTCTCACCACTGTGGGTTCGAATCCCACTGGGAGCCTGACTTGTAAGCGAAGAACTGTCGATTTTTACGGATGGTGTACATTACTGGTTCTACCCAGGAAAGTTGGTGATCTGCCTTCACCACAAAAAAAATAGACCATCATAAATTATATAACCTTACATGTGTTGAAAATGATGCGAAACATCATACAAACAAACAATCTGGTCACTGGTTCAGATAATCATGAAGATATAGAGGATCTTACATCAGTGACTGTGTATTATTGATTTTAATTAACAAGTTGGATAAAATGATTGGATATCAGGCTCTGTGGAATAATTTCTATCTTTCTATCCAAGGAGTTTTAAGTCGGTAATAAACAGTCACGGAATGTAAGATTCTATTTATCACATAACACACCTAGGATGTGATAGTTTCACTTTAATGTTGTCAGTTTACCTTAAATACAGCGGCAATTTGTAAGAGAAATCATGCCATTGTTTTTGTTGTTTACATGACGTCAGCATTGTTATATAAGCTGCTGTAACGCGATTCTATAAGTAAGATTTTTAAATAATGATAAATATTTAAAGTGTCTGAACATACGGTATGATATATACCATGCAAACACTTGGGACTAAATGTTTTACTGTACACAAATACAGTAATTCAGTCCTTATTTGCATTTATAATACACTATAGTATTATTACGATAAGTCATCTCTTCCTTACACTCCTTGGAGAAGCCATTTTATGTGAAAAAGCAATATAGTACCCTTTATAAGGCCTAAAAAAAAAATAGGTTTGTTTCTGGTTACATGCCCCAAAAAATATGGGTCGGTAGGTAGGCTTTTTTTTTTTTTTTTTTTTTTTTCTCCAAGACAGACAACACAATCATAAATATTTACTTTCATTATGCATTAACTGCAACATCACATCATGTTTAGGAAGGCAAATTAGATCCCATGAATTAGAAGTGACGAGTTTTAAATTTATTTATTTTTTATTTTTTTTTTGGAAGGGCATCTTGACTTTTTTTTTCGGAGGTCCATAAAAAAGTTACGGTCGGCGGTAAAACGGGAGGGTCGGTCGGGTAACCAGAAACAAACCTATTTTTTTTTTAGGCCTAAACATGGTGTTGGCATAGGTGGGGGTAAAGATAGAGTATATATAGTTTTGTAACAAATTAGATTTTGTATGAAAGAATCCAACATTGCTAGCTTACTAAGTATCTAATCTGTTCTGATATCTGTTAATCATTTAGATGGTAAATAACAATTAAAAATCGCTTAGTATGTTGTTGTAAAGAAATAAGTACTATCATTAAAGGGACATTTAGCATGCTTGATATGTTTTGATTTAGTTGTGAGTTGTCTATTCTTAAAGGGGCATAGAGCAAGATTTTTTTTTTTTTTCACAACAGTCTACCAGCTGATCGACTATAATGAAATGGACCAATGGCAATCATGGTATTATGTAGTCATCCAATTATAATAAAAAAATCAGTTATAATAAGCCTTGATACAGTCTTTATGATTGGAGGCTATAAGTAAGGATTTTTATATGGAAATAACTCACTCTGAGATCTAAAGTTCTTTTGTAAACATTTTGCCATTATTTTAATGGTGGGTGGGGAGGGGGTGACCATGATCAACCAAGGTCCAACAATATTTGACCATGGTCATGTCGTTAAACCATATCATCACTATGTTCCGCTTAAATGTGATTTTTGGCTGAGTTACGACCCTTTAAAGGTTTTACTACACAAACTTTATCTGGGCTTATTCTCTTGAACCCTTGTCTGGATTTCATTGAAACTTTGTAGGAAGCCTAGGTATGCATGTCATCGCCGTATTTCGGTTGAACGATTTTTTGGCAGAGTTATGGCCCTTTACAGGTTTTAATACACAAATTGTGTCCGGTCTAGTTCTCCTGAACCCCTGGCCAGATTTCAGTGAAACTTTGCAGAGATGATCAGTACCAAGGCTAGCTGTGCATGTCATTGCCGTGTTCCTGTTGAATGATTTGTGCGCAGAGTTACAGCCCTTTAAAAAATTTGATACACACATTTTATGAGTACCAGGCCTTGTTGTGCCTATCATCGGTGTGTTCCAGTTGAATGAGTTATGGCCTAATATACACAAACTTTATCCAGACAATTTTTTTCTGAATCCCCAGCTGGATTTCAGTGACACTTGGCAGGAATGATCAGTACCAAGCCTAGTTGCGCATGTTGTTAACGTGTTCCCCATCCAAAATTCCATATAGCCAGTAGAGTGATACAGGCCCTCTTGCCCTCTTGTTGTCTTCCAGACTGGTTAACTTAATATCACTGGTATTATGATTATACAGACCATACAGATTTTGCCTGCCAGACCAGTTTGTCATTGTTATTTTGTTATAACCAGCCTGTTGTTTGTCTAGCATATGGCTTAATTCCTGATGATCTATATGAAATCTTGTAATACATATGTCTATGGCCTGCCATTATATCATCCTGACTTGTTGTTCAGAAGAGATGTTTGAAACAGCATCTAAATCAAGATAAATCGCTGGAAAATGATCTTTGGTTATATATATATGGTGGAGAAAATGTAGCTGAGATAATCCCAGTTCAATAGGAAAATGCGTGAGGCAAATGTTGATATAGTGAAATGCCAGATTGGAAATGTGAAAAAAAGGTGAAACAGCTTCTGAACAAAGACAACTAATTGCTCATACATTTTTTTGAGGAAAAACAATTAAAAGTGGCATTTTTTCAAGGAAAAACAATTAAAAGTGACATTTTTTCAAGGAAAAAAACAAACAACTAAAAGTGGCATTTTTTCAAGGAAAAAATATTAAAAGTGGCATTTTTCAAGGAAAAACAAGAAAAAGTGGCATATAGAAACATATGACAAAGTGAATCTCTCATACACTGTATCTAGGGAGAGTAGAGTAGCATACAAAAGAAACAAACTATGACAAGGAAATTATCCTGCAGGGATGTCTAATAAATTCTCTTGCTTTTAAGAATGACAAACCTTTGCATTGTGGCCAGCACTCTAATATAGTATACACATTATAATAGCTAGGTTATATAAGGCCAAAAAAAGTATATGTGTCGTTCCTATTACATGCTAAAAAATAGGGTAGGTTACAGGTAGGGAATATATTTTATTTTCTAAATATATTTTGTGTTTTGTCTTTTTTTCTCTTGATACCTTTAAACCTAATAAACAAACTTAAAATAAATAGGTATTTGATGATGTTGTCAGATACAAAATAAATAATTTATAAAATTTAAAACCTTTTTTTTTTTTGCATAAAATTTTAAGGCCTCTAAAACGAGGTCAGTTGGGAAACCGGAATCACACATATAATTTTATTGGTCATACATAAAGGACACCAGGTGATAAGAGAAGTCCAGACTCTATTGTCCCCATCTCTTTAAGATACCTCACCGCTTATCGAGTATGTTGGTGGAGGGACTATGAACCTTAGAACTACACACACACACACACACACACACACACACACACACACACACACACACATGGAGTGATAAGAGAAAGGACAAAAACGAGACCGTATAATATACTATTATACGCATATTCTTACAATGTAGCGAAGGAACTAAAAACCTTAGATTAACACCTGCACACAACAGTGCATTATCAGAGTTATTCCAGATGGTACATATCATTGCTGCTCCAAAGTCACGTACAATATACTAGTAGCCTTTGAAGGGACACATGGCAATCTTGATTTTTTAAAGCTTATTGCGTCCTGTAAGTCTCCCTTGATAACTTCTATTTTTGCAACATTTATATTAATTGTAAGAGTAGTTCAAAGCAAATTGTTTTTGCATATAACTAACTTTTAATATTATTGCGCCAGTAATATATTTAAACCTAGCTATAAGATAAGAAAAATTGAAAACTCTAAAAAAAAGTCCAAGAAGGTTTAAAGTCGAAATAGTACTGGATTAATAAATCGCGATGCTAAGTTATTGCTTGATAAAAATTTCAAGATTGCCATATGTCCCTTTAAATATTGTTTAAAATTGCAAAGAATAGGGCAAATACAGATCCCGATGGATGGGTGGGCAGATGGGTAGAACTCCCCCAAATTCATGTTCATTTTATCATTTTTTGTTCATGTTCATTAAAGGTCTTCATCATGACCCCTGCATTGTTACAGGTGCCATCTCGCTCAAATCACTAGAGCCGTGGCAGAAAAACAATAAACGTGGCTCCAGCGTAAATGGAGTGTCTACAATAGAATTTCAGCAACTCTGCAGTTCTGCAGGTGAGCAGGTTCTAGGCCCATTCTCCATATTTTATCTCGATGTACATGGAGGATGAGCCTGGCATGTTCATTCCTGTTAGGCGCCATATAACCTTTCATTTGTTGGTGCACCTTAAAACCCCAATTCAGTTCAATTCTATTTAAAACATGTATCAAGTTTGTTTAATATGCCAATTTGTCGACTGCACTTGAAATATCGTTTATAAAAAAGTCGGTTTATGTCTATTTATTTAGCAAGTTGATCTAATATGCCTTGACGATATTGTCCAATGTACTTGAAATATCATTTTAAAAGTAACTGTTTCATTTCCGTTTGTTTACAATGTTTGAAAAAGTATTTATTAAATATGTAAATAGCAACAGTAATTGAATATTTAATAGAGAGAGTTTACTCAGTTCAGTGTCCTACAACGCTTGGATTAATTGGATCAACATTTCCTTCTGTTAATATAATATTTAATGGGGTTTGATCCAGTATTGATAAAGTCAGGTTTATATAAAAGTAATTAATCAATGTGTGTACTTTTAACTATTTTCTTTCTCTTCGATTTTTTTGGCCATAATTAGATGTACTTTAGTAACAGTAATTCAAAATGAAATGGGGTTTTAGTGGCATTAATACATCATATTAGGTTAACCCTTAAGCCACAATGTTTCATGATTAGAATGTGAGGAATTGGGAAAATATCATGGATAGAATATGAAGAATTATCATAGTTAGAAACAAAAATACAACTTAATGATAATATAATAGCAGTTGGATTGAAAGATTAGCGTCTGTGAAGGTAATCTCAGTTTTTAGCAATGTAAATTTACATTAGAAGAAAGGAATTAGTGTTAGATGTGTTTTATTATTGAAATCTGATCAGTAGTTCATGAGAATAAGTGGCAGTGGAGCAGACCTATTTAAACTATTTAGAAGATGCTTCAGTTAAAGTTTCATAATTTGTAGACTGTATCCCTAAAATTGATACGTAATACCATTAGTAGAATACCCATAAAATGCCTGTATACCAATTTGACTGCATCCCGGTTTCATACTAAAAATACAGCTGTTTTATGAACATTAAAATGACGTTGATGTACAGTCCAACACCCATAGCAGCTTTCTGAGTCCGGAGCCTTGAGGCTCTACAATAACCAAAATAATTTGTCAATGAGCAGTTGAACATCAGTTCAGTTCTTCCGTACCTGCTATCTGGGGTACTATACAACTTAATCTACACCATCATGTTTTGATCCTTTTGCTTGTTCATTACAGTACCAGATGCTTCACATAGCATCCATAATACATCTCAGAACAATCTAAGATTTTCTTTTATTCTCATTGCTCAGTTGAAGGCCATTAATTTCTGATGAAGTTTAGTGTGTGTTCTGATGATAATGAATATGCTTCTGGAATTCTACAAAGGTTTTTGTGCTTGTGCACATTGCATGCAAACAGTTATACAGTTCAGTTATGCGGTATTTGTGTGTCGAATGAGGTACAAAACACCATTCATATTGAAGATTGCTGTGTTAAAGGTGGGTACATAAAGCCTGTTGTAGGGTTTAAGGGTCTGACTAAAAACTAATAAAAAAATATTTTTTTGTGTCACCTTTTCGAAGAAAAATGCGGTACATAGGGATCACTTTGTCGTCTGTCAGTCCGTCAAGAAAACTTAACGATATCTATAACTTCTCATTTCTTGATATTTCTTCATCAAACTTTCAAAATATACTCATCATGACAACATGAGCATGACCATATTAAAATATAAAGGTTAAGGTCACACTTAAGGGCATTATATGGGTTAAATACTCATATTTTTCTTCATGAAAACTTTGTCAGGCTAGTTTATCGCGTTCATTTGTCTGGATAAAAAAACAACTTGTTATGTTCACAAATCACGGACAGACGACACGTGTGTTCCGAGGAACACCGATCTAGTTTGTTCTAAAGGATCTATACATAATGAATGGGCCTAAAATATACCACTTATTTATGATGACTCAATTTGCATAGTAAATGCGCCATCCTAGGTTATACGCACCTTAATTTAAGCATATATATATTTTTATCACATAACGTCCCTTGTTGGCAGTGTCGAACACCCATTTAATATTCTATTGTATGACACACGTGTCAAACAACCTGGAACGATTTTGATTGGTTGAGTTAAACCTGTAACACTACACAAGTTTAATAACTGAAACTATTTTATTTATTGCAAATTCACCCAGATCTGAGTCATAAACTTGCTATTTGTGACAGCTTATAAAAATAATGCATGTTATACAAGACATTGTTATTGGTTTGTTAAAAAGTTGGCATAAACTGCTATTTTGTAAAGCGGTAAAACTCAAACTCTTTACTACGCAACGTTATGTGTGAGACGCGACGTTACAACATCACATATTTTATGACGTTTTGGCGCTAAAGTGTGTCCATCTGAATTAATTTTTACTAATTTGATTGCAATGTTATGTGATAAAAAGGATCTTAAACTCATTTCCATTCCATATAAGATTTATGAAACTCGATATGAATTATTTTTTAGAAATCTTATATGGAATGGAAGCTCGTTTAAGATCCTCTATATCCCATACTTGCATATAAATATACTCCTCAAAATAAGTTAAGGACCATCCCTTTTTTATTTCAATAAGATTAAAGTTTGCATCATCGCACGGGTTTAAATACACATTGCATTCCAAAAATGGAAACTGTTTCATGTTTCTGTATTTTTCAGGAACATTTTACACCAAAAGAAATTAGTTTAAAAATTCTTATTTTGAAATTTCAATAAAACCCAAAAATGTTATTTCGCATTATTTTCAAGACTATTGATTCCTAAACAAACGTATGTTGCCATTTTCTTTAGAAACACTACAGATAAGCGTGCAGTGCCAAATATGTAACTAGGTCTTGAAATTTTATTTCATTTTGGATGGGATAAAAGATCAGCGTTTTATAAAACTGTTCGGTGTATGCATTTAAACTGTCAAAGTTCAGTCGATTTCGAGGAAAATTAAGATGTTCACGTCCACAGTCCCATTGGTAGAGATTAAACGTAATGAATGAATTGACAAAACATATTAAAACTTTTAGTATTGTTGTTTTTGGGGCAAATTACTGATTTTTAGAAATTATCAAAAATCTTGAGACTCTTTTTAATTTTGTTCTTTTATCTAATGCAGAAGACCTGACGATGTCCAATTTAATGCAACATGCATTGCTTACACATTCTGTGTAACTGTTTGAAAATGGTATGTAGTCAATTTCACTGGTAGGCATATGGAGAAACATTCTTGTGGTCCAGCATGTTAAAGAACCATAGGAATCTATTAGATAATAAGAGTAGGGCAGGTTCCCGGGTTCCTATGTATCCTTCCCCTCTCTCTGGGGCGGCTCTAAATAACATATACTGTGTTGATGTTAAACAACATTCAATTCAATTCTTGTGGTCCTTGGCTAATTTTGAGGAGTATACATATTGTTTTTGAATATGCAATATGACATAGTCGTAGCTGGTCATCAGTATGCCGGTATCATCATATATACAGCTTTATAAAGGGCGAAAAAAGTCATCAGTTTAGATATTCTTGAATCTATTTATAACTAAATAAATACGGCAAAACAAAGTGTATTTCGGGAGAAGCCGAACGCTTTTCCGATTAGCTTACATTCATTTCCGTTCAGTGTATATTCTGGTTTATTCAATACGAAAAACTAGCACGTAAAGAGTCGCACTGTTTGAAGCATAGAAATCTCCGCATGGGTTCATTGTTCAATCGCGATAACATTTTTCACCAATAAAATTATTAAATATAGCTCAATTTTAATGGAGAAATAAAAACTTATTTATAGACAAGTACAGGGTAAATAGGAGAAAAAATGGGTATTTTCATATCAGGCTGTATTGTATACTTTCATATTGTCCCGTTTAGTTTGCTCTGAGCTAAGTGTGCAATATTCTACGATATTGCAAACATTGATATTGCACCGGAACTTTTTCTCGTGCTTGCTAAGAGCCGCGAAATAGAAATAAGGAACTACTTTCAAATAAAATAACGGAATCCTTCATAGTGTCAACAAAAAAAATACGTGTTTTTTTTTCAACCTTTTAGGGCAGAAATTGATAAAATAATTGAAATGGTCACTCACCCACTGTTTTTAACATTTTCGAATGGTAAACAAACTTTAGAAAATCGCTTGATGTTTTAATGACGTCGACGTCGTTTTCGCGCAAAATAATCATCCACACAAAATGAAAACTGAATGACAAGGTAAGAATTCCATCAAAAGCTATAAAAATAACACAAATACAATGAAAAGTAATAGTCATACAATTAACATTGATCGAAAACAACATGAAAGTATAAGCGAGTCGTCCTTTGCCAAAACAACTCGTTCCAAGTAATATTTAGCCATACAAATTCAATAACCTATAGTATTAAAAGGTCTTGGCAGATATTGCATAGGGTGTGATGTGAAAACAATCATTTGATATTCACCATAATATCATCACATCCGATTTCAAATCTATGGTAAAATAACATTCCAGACCTGAATAATGGCACATTTTTAAAACTGAGGGAAATTAAATGCCTGGTGTTCCCCCTTTAAAATAATATGGTGATAGGACTACGGGTTTCTGTTAGTGCTCAATTTAAAATGAAGCAGTTTATTAATCGAGTTGTTACCGCTATACAATAAGTGATTGCTAAGAAAGCATTTAAAGACATCACACCCGCCTAATCCATCCTATAGAAATAGTGGGGGCATAATTATGATTGTTTGTTTCATGCATTGTGAGAAGTACGAGAATCTCATGCAAAATTGGAGATTGGTAAGTACAGTTATATTATGAGGCCCCGACAAACAATTTTAAATCCGATTTACTTATTTCTAAATTGTATGTGTAACACTACCAGCATGACTTAATTTCAATATTTTTAGTATCTATTTTACCTTTTTAATCTGCCATATCCAAATGTTTCTATTCGAAACAGTAAAATGAACATTTAGCAATTGTAAGAAACTTTGCACAGTGGAGACTTATATAAAATTATGTCAGGGCCTCAATAAATATTTTCCACAGTAGAGGATTAACAAGTTTGTGATCGTCTCTAGCTGTAAAATGTCCGTGATCTTTTGATTCTGGTGTGATGTCTTTAAGCATTTATAATAAGTTTTCTGAAAATTATTAAGTTGCGTGCAGACCTGAAAGCCATTAGGATTGTGTTCGTTTCATTTTCGCACGATTCTAAGGCTGAGGAAGTGCACAAACAATAAATTGATATGTGGCAGGAATTTGATGTCTATATTACGTGACGGAAAATGTTGGAGTATACTTTAAGATAAAGTATTTTGAGGAAAAGATTTTGTTTCTAATACATATCTGTGAAATAGTTGATTGACTGCTTTCAGCAAACGCAAGATATGCATAATGATCTTGAAGTATTAAAGGACACACGACAATCTTGAAGTTGACACACGACAATCTTGAAGTTTTTATCAAGCATCAAGTGTGTGTTTTTCTAAGGATTATAGTCCCTCCACCTACGACAGGCGTCCTACCCGACGATTATAGGCACAATGTCTGGACTTTTATCTGTGTGTTGTTGTGTGATGTGATGATATGTCTACTTGAAGCAGCGAACTCAATGGTTTCTTTATAGTGCTGCCACACTGGAATACCACGCCGTAGTAGACTTGATACCCCCACCCACCCAGTCACATTATTCTGACACTGGTCAATCAGTCGTAGCACTACCCATTATTTGCTCATCAGGCAAGGGTTACAAGTGACTACTCCAATTTTAAAGTCTTTGGTATGACACGGTCAGGGGACTCGAACCTACAACCTCCCGAATGCAAGGCAGACAAAAAAATTCAAAAAATCAGATTGCCATGTGTCCCTTTAAGAGTGTTAGGATATTTGCCTAAATTTATTTGTTCCTGCAATGTCACTTCACATAAAAACGACTTGTAAATATTTAAATTTCTTAACATATCGTATGCAATCAAAAAAGCAAAACAAAAATTCTCAAGGATTTTATGAAATTGATCTAAGTTTACTTTAATGGGTTGTTTGTTTGAGAAACTTTGATTTTCTTTTAACCCATTTCATTCTAGAACCTAAGTTGATAAAAGGTCCTGTATATCTGAACATTTTCACGCGTTTTGCTGCAGCAGCAGATTACATTTCAGTTATGTTGGAAAAATATTGATTACATGGTCATTTTTATAAATCACATAACAAAACTATATATCATTTTGTAGGTATTGAAATTCCTGACACAATGGTATAAGTTAACATGCAATATTCATGCAAAAACTCATGCAATTAAACAAACAACATAGGTAAACATGCGAAATGGGGTCATGAAAATATGTCCTACCTCACTTTCAGTTGAAAATTTCTGTATGATATATTGACATTCGCTCTGGTAGCCCGGGAGTAGATTGTAGGGAATTTCAAGCCCTTGCTAGGAGTGTAATCAGCTTTAAATTCCATTGAATACTTCAAAAGTTTTTTTTTTTTTATAAACTTGGTCACATGATATTTTTTTCCATTTCAGAACTGGTTTCGGAGACAGATTTACCCGAATGTTCATTGAAGCAAATAAGTTGATTCTCATTCAAATAAATAACTCAAAATTGTAACCAAGAGTTGCTGTTGTCTTATTTACACCATAATAAAGATTATTTATATTCATTTACACAGTTTTAAAGTTATATTTTGTATGTTTGTATGTACCGCCAAATCAGGTTGAATCGGTCATATGGTATTATCGAGTTGAAGGCGGTCAGTAAAAGACGCTTCTTCACCCGCCAGTAGTCATTTCTGCTGGGCAATCTCATGATCCCCATTAGAAAACATAAGCCAAGGAATGCCTTCACGCAGGGAACATCAACAGGGGACCACTCTGGTTCGAACGGGGGTGGGGGGATTTTTCGTCCTTTCCTGGGTGGCATATCGGTTGGTTTCAGTAACCAAATAATCCCATAGGTCATCACCCCAGATCAAACCAAAATAATCACGGGGAAAAGCTTCCTCTGGGTGCTGAACTGTTGCACCCCCCTCACCTGTATAAGGCCGTGTCTGGCGACGTTGAAAGTCATCCCGAACCCATCCACCTTGGAAACCTTCGAATTCCGAGATATCCGAATCATCAGAGTCCCAATCATCATCGAAAAATCCCTGATAGTCGGGGAAATTCAAACCGATTCCTTTGTTGTTGACGATCTCCGATGTTTTCCTCGACTGGATCGTCACTTTCTACATCGAAATCATTCAAATCTGACAAATTCCCCACATCTATATCGCTCCCGTCGCTTAGTACTTCTTGGGCCTCCGCCATTTTGTTCAAATCAAAAAGAAATCTTCGAAAAAACTATCAAAAACTACTTTTTTTCAAGACTTTTTCAATTTTAAAAGATGCGGAAGTGACTCGCAAATAATGCGCATGCGCTAGTTAAGTTTCACTTCCGTGCACAGAAAGTAATGACGTTTCATACACGTTTCTATGGGAGACGGGTTTTCAACAGAAAATTATACCGATAGATCGGTGTCCCGAATAGAAAGGGTAGTTACTGATGGATCGGTGTCCCGAATGAAATGGGTTAAATTGATCTTGAATGAAGTAACTCTAATAACTAATAAATGTCCAAATATCTATATTACGTGACGATATTTCTCACCTGAACCCGAGTTTTATGCATGGACATGTGGTAAGAAATGTTAATTGAAATATGGTGTTTATTTATGCAGGCTTTGCATTATGTCTTTAGAAACCTCACCGGAAAGCAAATTGAACTGGAGTCGTGCCGCATACTCTACATATACTGAGGGAAAAAAACTTTGACTACTGACATTTTGGGACTTTACGGGCTTGACCCCTATGTTCATTTATTCGTTACGTCATTAAGATGTTCGACTGTTATTGATGTGTGTTTAATAAAATATTGTGTATCTATGGCTGTAGTTTCTTGATTTTACAACCAAAAATGTATTATTTCCAGGGTGCAACAAAAACTTGCTAAACTTTTTTCGCTCAGTATAAATATTTTACAGCTAAGGAACCATTATAAGCTCTATGATTGGTATTGTGGGTATATAAACCATTGGAGCTATATGATTCGCTCAGCTTAAGTTTTGTATGATATATCAGTATTGTGGGTATATAAACCATTGGAGCTATATGATTCGCTCAGCTTAAGTTTTGTATGATATATCAGTATTGTGGGTATATAAACCATTGGAGCTATATGATTCGCTCAGCTTAAGTTTTGTATGATATATCAGTATTGTGGGTATATAAACCATTGGAGCTATATGATTCGCTCAGCTTAAGTTTTGTATGATATATCAGTATTGTGGGTATATAAACCATTGGAGCTATATGATTCGCTCAGCTTAAGTTTTGTATGATATATCAGTATTGTGGGTATATAAACCATTGGAGCTATATGATTCGCTCAGCTTAAGTTTTGTATGATATATCAGTATTGTGGGTATATAAACCATTGGAGCTATATGATTCGCTCAGCTTAAGTTTTGTATGATATATCAGTATTGTGGGTATATAAACCATTGGAGCTATATGATTCGCTCAGCTTAAGTTTTGTATGATATATCAGTATTGTGGGTATATAAACCATTGGAGCTATATGATTCGCTCAGCTTAAGTTTTGTATGATATATCAGTATTGTGGGTATATAAACCATTGGAGCTATATGATTCGCTCAGCTTAAGTTTTGTATGATATATCAGTATTGTGGGTATATAAACCATTGGAGCTATATGATTCGCTCAGCTTAAGTTTTGTATGATATATCAGTATTGTGGGTATATAAACCATTGGAGCTATATGATTCGCTCAGCTTAAGTTTTGTATGATATATCAGTATTGTGGGTATATAAACCATTGGAGCTATATGATTCGCTCAGCTTAAGTTTTGTATGATATATCAGTATTGTGGGTATATAAACCATTGGAGCTATATGATTCGCTCAGCTTAAGTTTTGTATGATATATCAGTATTGTGGGTATATAAACCATTGGAGCTATATGATTCGCTCAGCTTAAGTTTTGTATGATATATCAGTATTGTGGGTATATAAACCATTGGAGCTATATGATTCGCTCAGCTTAAGTTTTGTATGATATATCAGTATTGTGGGTATATAAACCATTGGAGCTATATGATTCGCTCAGCTTAAGTTTTGTATGATATATCAGTATTGTGGGTATATAAACCATTGGAGCTATATGATTCGCTCAGCTTAAGTTTTGTATGATATATCAGTATTGTGGGTATATAAACCATTGGAGCTATATGATTCGCTCAGCTTAAGTTTTGTATGATATATCAGTATTGTGGGTATATAAACCATTGGAGCTATATGATTCGCTCAGCTTAAGTTTTGTATGATATATCAGTATTGTGGGTATATAAACCATTGGAGCTATATGATTCGCTCAGCTTAAGTTTTGTATGATATATCAGTATTGTGGGTATATAAACCATTGGAGCTATATGATTCGCTCAGCTTAAGTTTTGTATGATATATCAGTATTGTGGGTATATAAACCATTGGAGCTATATGATTCGCTCAGCTTAAGTTTTGTATGATATATCAGTATTGTGGGTATATAAACCATTGGAGCTATATGATTCGCTCAGCTTAAGTTTTGTATGATATATCAGTATTGTGGGTATATAAACCATTGGAGCTATATGATTCGCTCAGCTTAAGTTTTGTATGATATATCAGTATTGTGGGTATATAAACCATTGGAGCTATATGATTCGCTCAGCTTAAGTTTTGTATGATATATCAGTATTGTGGGTATATAAACCATTGGAGCTATATGATTCGCTCAGCTTAAGTTTTGTATGATATATCAGTATTGTGGGTATATAAACCATTGGAGCTATATGATTCGCTCAGCTTAAGTTTTGTATGATATATCAGTATTGTGGGTATATAAACCATTGGAGCTATATGATTCGCTCAGCTTAAGTTTTGTATGATATATCAGTATTGTGGGTATATAAACCATTGGAGCTATATGATTCGCTCAGCTTAAGTTTTGTATGATATATCAGTATTGTGGGTATATAAACCATTGGAGCTATATGATTCGCTCAGCTTAAGTTTTGTATGATATATCAGTATTGTGGGTATATAAACCATTGGAGCTATATGATTCGCTCAGCTTAAGTTTTGTATGATATATCAGTATTGTGGGTATATAAACCATTGGAGCTATATGATTCGCTCAGCTTAAGTTTTGTATGATATATCAGTATTGTGGGTATATAAACCATTGGAGCTATATGATTCGCTCAGCTTAAGTTTTGTATGATATATCAGTATTGTGGGTATATAAACCATTGGAGCTATATGATTCGCTCAGCTTAAGTTTTGTATGATATATCAGTATTGTGGGTATATAAACCATTGGAGCTATATGATTCGCTCAGCTTAAGTTTTGTATGATATATCAGTATTGTGGGTATATAAACCATTGGAGCTATATGATTCGCTCAGCTTAAGTTTTGTATGATATATCAGTATTGTGGGTATATAAACCATTGGAGCTATATGATTCGCTCAGCTTAAGTTTTGTATGATATATCAGTATTGTGGGTATATAAACCATTGGAGCTATATGATTCGCTCAGCTTAAGTTTTGTATGATATATCAGTATTGTGGGTATATAAACCATTGGAGCTATATGATTCGCTCAGCTTAAGTTTTGTATGATATATCAGTATTGTGGGTATATAAACCATTGGAGCTATATGATTCGCTCAGCTTAAGTTTTGTATGATATATCAGTATTGTGGGTATATAAACCATTGGAGCTATATGATTCGCTCAGCTTAAGTTTTGTATGATATATCAGTATTGTGGGTATATAAACCATTGGAGCTATATGATTCGCTCAGCTTAAGTTTTGTATGATATATCAGTATTGTGGGTATATAAACCATTGGAGCTATATGATTCGCTCAGCTTAAGTTTTGTATGATATATCAGTATTGTGGGTATATAAACCATTGGAGCTATATGATTCGCTCAGCTTAAGTTTTGTATGATATATCAGTATTGTGGGTATATAAACCATTGGAGCTATATGATTCGCTCAGCTTAAGTTTTGTATGATATATCAGTATTGTGGGTATATAAACCATTGGAGCTATATGATTCGCTCAGCTTAAGTTTTGTATGATATATCAGTATTGTGGGTATATAAACCATTGGAGCTATATGATTCGCTCAGCTTAAGTTTTGTATGATATATCAGTATTGTGGGTATATAAACCATTGGAGCTATATGATTCGCTCAGCTTAAGTTTTGTATGATATATCAGTATTGTGGGTATATAAACCATTGGAGCTATATGATTCGCTCAGCTTAAGTTTTGTATGATATATCAGTATTGTGGGTATATAAACCATTGGAGCTATATGATTCGCTCAGCTTAAGTTTTGTATGATATATCAGTATTGTGGGTATATAAACCATTGGAGCTATATGATTCGCTCAGCTTAAGTTTTGTATGATATATCAGTATTGTGGGTATATAAACCATTGGAGCTATATGATTCGCTCAGCTTAAGTTTTGTATGATATATCAGTATTGTGGGTATATAAACCATTGGAGCTATATGATTCGCTCAGCTTAAGTTTTGTATGATATATCAGTATTGTGGGTATATAAACCATTGGAGCTATATGATTCGCTCAGCTTAAGTTTTGTATGATATATCAGTATTGTGGGTATATAAACCATTGGAGCTATATGATTCGCTCAGCTTAAGTTTTGTATGATATATCAGTATTGTGGGTATATAAACCATTGGAGCTATATGATTCGCTCAGCTTAAGTTTTGTATGATATATCAGTATTGTGGGTATATAAACCATTGGAGCTATATGATTCGCTCAGCTTAAGTTTTGTATGATATATCAGTATTGTGGGTATATAAACCATTGGAGCTATATGATTCGCTCAGCTTAAGTTTTGTATGATATATCAGTATTGTGGGTATATAAACCATTGGAGCTATATGATTCGCTCAGCTTAAGTTTTGTATGATATATCAGTATTGTGGGTATATAAACCATTGGAGCTATATGATTCGCTCAGCTTAAGTTTTGTATGATATATCAGTATTGTGGGTATATAAACCATTGGAGCTATATGATTCGCTCAGCTTAAGTTTTGTATGATATATCAGTATTGTGGGTATATAAACCATTGGAGCTATATGATTCGCTCAGCTTAAGTTTTGTATGATATATCAGTATTGTGGGTATATAAACCATTGGAGCTATATGATTCGCTCAGCTTAAGTTTTGTATGATATATCAGTATTGTGGGTATATAAACCATTGGAGCTATATGATTCGCTCAGCTTAAGTTTTGTATGATATATCAGTATTGTGGGTATATAAACCATTGGAGCTATATGATTCGCTCAGCTTAAGTTTTGTATGATATATCAGTATTGTGGGTATATAAACCATTGGAGCTATATGATTCGCTCAGCTTAAGTTTTGTATGATATATCAGTATTGTGGGTATATAAACCATTGGAGCTATATGATTCGCTCAGCTTAAGTTTTGTATGATATATCAGTATTGTGGGTATATAAACCATTGGAGCTATATGATTCGCTCAGCTTAAGTTTTGTATGATATATCAGTATTGTGGGTATATAAACCATTGGAGCTATATGATTCGCTCAGCTTAAGTTTTGTATGATATATCAGTATTGTGGGTATATAAACCATTGGAGCTATATGATTCGCTCAGCTTAAGTTTTGTATGATATATCAGTATTGTGGGTATATAAACCATTGGAGCTATATGATTCGCTCAGCTTAAGTTTTGTATGATATATCAGTATTGTGGGTATATAAACCATTGGAGCTATATGATTCGCTCAGCTTAAGTTTTGTATGATATATCAGTATTGTGGGTATATAAACCATTGGAGCTATATGATTCGCTCAGCTTAAGTTTTGTATGATATATCAGTATTGTGGGTATATAAACCATTGGAGCTATATGATTCGCTCAGCTTAAGTTTTGTATGATATATCAGTATTGTGGGTATATAAACCATTGGAGCTATATGATTCGCTCAGCTTAAGTTTTGTATGATATATCAGTATTGTGGGTATATAAACCATTGGAGCTATATGATTCGCTCAGCTTAAGTTTTGTATGATATATCAGTATTGTGGGTATATAAACCATTGGAGCTATATGATTCGCTCAGCTTAAGTTTTGTATGATATATCAGTATTGTGGGTATATAAACCATTGGAGCTATATGATTCGCTCAGCTTAAGTTTTGTATGATATATCAGTATTGTGGGTATATAAACCATTGGAGCTATGATTCGCTCAGCTAGTTGTGTATGATACATCGGTATTGTGGGTATAAGTAAACCATTGGAGCTATGATTCGCTCAACTAGTTTTATATGATATATCGGTATTGTGGGTATATAAACCATTGGAGCTATGATTCGCTCAACTAGTTTTGTTTGATATATTGGTATTGTGGGTATAATTAAACCATTGGAGCTATGATTCGCTCAGCTAGTTTTGTATGATATATCGGTATTGTGGGTATAATTAAACCATTGGAGCTATGATTCGCTCAACTAGTTTTGTACGCTGTATGCTGGGGTCTGTTCAAGTATCAAAATGTCAACAGGGACACGTAGCAATACTCTGCATCATTAGAAAAACTAACCGGCGACATGAGTTTAATTTTTTTTTTTTATAAAATCAAAGATTTCTATGTGTCCCTCTTTAAACATTTAATTTTATCAATAAAATATGTAGTCATCTTGCTTTAAATGAAGCTAGTTGCCAGAAAATGTCCTCATTATTCATTCTCATGGCAAAACCTGTTAAAGGGACACACGGCAATCTTGATTTTTTAAAAACTCACGGCGTCCCGTTATTTTCCTCTTAACTTGCATTTGTTCAATCATTAATATTAATTGTTAGAATAGTTCATAGCAAATTATTTTTGCTTATTACTAACTTTTTATAATATTGCACCAGTAAAATATTTAAAAAAAAAGGTAAAATAGTGAAGAAAGTTGAAATCTCAATTTTTTATTTAATTATATGCAAGCAGTTTTAAAGTCGAAATGACGCAGGATAAGTAAATTGAGGAGCAAATTTTAATTTTAAACTCAAGATTGCCATGTGTCCCTTTAAATGATACAGTGCTTTGGGGTGTATAGAATCATTGGTAGTAAAGAATCATTTCCTGTTTAAATTCAGTTTTCTCAACTCATATATTTTAGATTGTTTTAAAACTTTCCAGGCTTGAAGATATATCATATAAGCATACATTTATTCAACGGTGAAATTATTTGGGAAATTTTTCCATGCAAAATATATCACTATGTGCAACACCTCTCAGAAAAAATGATTCTATACTACCTGAATGAAGTGTGTTTTTGAAACGAAAAATTCATACTCACAATAAACTCAGAAATAAATGTTTGCGGTTTTAACAAATGTTAGGGACAAAAGTCAAAATGCAATCATCGATTAAGGTAACTTGTAGAAGTTTGGCACTTTTTAAGGATAAAATGAAATACTGTAAATATTGGTGCAAAAACGCCTATTAAAAAAACACAGTTTCAGGACAATAATTTTAGAAATTTTGCTATCATACAACTAAAAGGGTAAATCTATATCAGAAATTAAATAAACATTTTCCTTTCATTTTAAAATTAGACATTTAATTAACCCAAGTGATTCTATACCCCACAAAGCACTGTATATGATTTAAAAGTTGCAGATTTTACCGAAATCATCCTAAAACTGAGGGTAATATGCTAGCTATTAACTGTTTAAATATGCACACAGATGGTAACTTTGATAAAGAGTGTTGTGTTTCTACTGCACATGTGCATGTTTATAATTCTTCAGGTTTGTAATTTTAATTGCCTGAAACATTGATATTGGTTAATTGTGTGAACATTAATTTTGTCCTGTGGCTCTCATAATTTCTTCTAGACTTAAAATTGAACAAATTTGTATTGTACATGTATTTGACATTTGGCAGTCAGAATAATTTTGAAAGTGTAGGCAGCTTTTTTGCAGTTCTCAACTTAACTACCTGTCACATTCAGTGAGTGTTTTAAAGGAATTTATGATACATTTATGATGCTGTTCGACTATGTGTTTCATGTTTTCCTAAACAATTGAAGGTGTATTGATACTGGATGTTTTATGGAATGATTAATGTATTTTATTGCTGGATTAACAAGCAAATCTCAAGTACTGTCAACAGTTTCCATGGCTCTTCTGTTCTCTATTGCATAGCAATCATAAAGAGAGCATTGATCAACACTGCATGACAAATGACTACAGATTGACATTTCTTGCAGTATTCACTGTCAGGGGCGTAGCTACATGTCCGTAGATTACAGATCATGCAGCTTTACGCACATTGGCTGCAAAATTAAGAAATTGAAAATGTCAAAATATGCAATAAAAATAAAGGAGGATTCAGTGATTATTAGGGAACATGTTCTTCTATTCACTTTCTGTGAATTCGGGAAATTACGCAAAATCATGGACATTTCAAGTGTCATAATTAACATTTAAAATGTTGAGAAGTACTCCCAAAATGAACCACAGAGTATCTACGCACTCCCTAGCATAATGCAGAGCTGTAGATAATTTTTGACGGCAATGAGTATTTACCCATCAGATTCAAAATAAATGAGTAACAAGGAACTCGTTCAGAGTAAACACTAGGTTTAAATATTTCATGTTTCAAAATGGATGTGAATTAATACATTTTAAAAGAAACAACTATTCAGATTAAATGGACGTTAAGTAAAAACAAAAGAAACGCTGTATGACCTTAATATTAGACACATGCTTGAAACAATTTTCATCATGTAAATATGGAATAAACTGTTCCACAGGACAATTACATACAAATATACATACAAATATAATACTCCTAATTTTTAAAAGTTATGACTTTTTATAGTAGGCTGATGAGTAATGATACTCACAATTTTAAAAAACTGAGTGTTTTTGTAAACGATCTTGTGCTTCCGGTTTCAAATTTGTTTCTGCACAAATGGTCAAGACGTTTGTATTTAATACAAGCAAGCATCGAAAATGATTGACACGCTAAGGATATAGTATCGATTAAGAGTGTTCGGTTCCGAAAGACCGCAGGCGAAAACAGTTTGACTTTTTTTTCTGAAAAGAGCACGAGTAAAAAAGATGGTTTGAGCTGACAATACCCCCCATCAGTTTCTACAGTATCTACAGCTCTGATAATGTGTCTATTACGCACACTTTACAAACACCCTGAGTGCAGCGACACTCCTCCATATTGATATCACATTTTGTTCGCAGTTTGTAAACATTTGGTTTGGTATTATTGGATGTTGTTTTTTCTCATAACTTTCTGAAAAGTTGAAATTATGAAATTCATTCCTATTGAGAATAAGTGTATAGGTTCATCCATTCTGTGTTGTCTCAGCAGATTCATGCTGTAAATGTTTCACCATGCAGTACCTAACTGAGACTGGTGCAAGCTGCTACATTCAGGGCTGATACCTACTGCACGTGTTTGTAAGTCTCAGAAGTGTAAACATGTGGATCAGTAGTACTGCTGGTGTGGGTATGTTGTTTTCTTAATTGTTTCCAGACTTGACAGGATGGCAGGAAACTTAAAATTGTTTAGTTATTATTCGGTAATTGTGTTGTAACATTCTTATAAGGCCTGAAAAAAATTAGGTGTGTTTCCTATTGCATGCTCTAAAAAAATAGGGTAGATCGGTAGGCATTTTCTTTTTTTTTCTTTTACTTTTTTTTTTTTGGAGTAAGATATTGTGAGATTCTACATGTATTTAGCTCATAAACCCCATACAAGTTGATGATATAACTGAAAGTTTCTCTGTAATGTCAGTTTACCTCGATATATTGTGATAAATAAATGTTCAGAACATTTTTTTTTTTTTTTCATAAAAAGTTTTAGGGTTGGCCCCTTAAAAATAGGGTCGGTCGGGCCACCGGAAACACAGTTGTTGTTTTTTTGGCCAAACACTATTTTAGCTGTATGCTAATCGATCAAGTTTTAACATGATAGGTTTTGTTAAATGATTTTCACTGGATATATTGCTGTATAATGTACTCAAGAAACATTCAGTGGCATCTATTTATGTATACTGGTTTATCGTAGACTTATGTAAATTGTACCCCAGAGCAATTTGGTAATAATTTGGTTATTTTACATTTATTTTAAATATACAGTGACCTTAATTTTTGATCTGCCTTTATGTTAAGATGTTTGATTCAGGATAATATAAGGTCATGCCAATATGGTCATTTTGAAACAGCCTTAGAGATCTTTACAGCTGTGGTGATTCTAACCAGGTAGGAAGTTTATAAAAAAAATTTTTTTAAAAAAGCCTCTTTGGTAGAAAAGATTACCTAGAAGCCAGATTTTTTTAAAAAGAATACGTAAATATGAATTGAAACAAATAAGAAATTTAAATTATTTTAAAAGCTCATTATATAATGAGCATGGATCCTTAAAAATACAGTTTACTGAAATGCTACCTAATATTCCCATATCAAGCCTACTTGGAACCAAATTATATGTTTTTTACTTTGGCCGATTTTTAATGACAAAAATATAATTTGTGTTTTGACAAATTTGGGCATCATAATTAATGTTCTGAATATATAATGTATGCAAATATTAAAAACGGCTTAAAGGCAGAATATGCTTATTAACACGTAAACTGAAACAGTTGACGAAGCACTCGGAAGCGTTACAACTTAGAGAATTACGCTAACAAATAAACTGAATAAAATTAAACTGTACACACTAAATATGTGTGTACTACTTAAGCTGTATCCACTACACGCTGCGCCGAAGTGTGCAGATACAAATGGTTTATAGCACGGGTAATGTTTATGTAAACACAAGTTAAAAAGTCAGCATGCCTTTTTATCAAAGCGTACGTTTCTAATCAGTTGTTTCTATTAACGCCTGGGTACATCGGGGGATTTAATGCAAATTTGACGGTAATATTATACACAAATACTTGACACAAAGTCTCTATCATCTCCGTTAAGGTTAACAATAAGCATATGTCAAGCAAATCTGCAAAGAAAAGGGGGAAAAAGGACCTCCCTACTCCATGTTTATAATTAAATATTAAAATGGATAGAGTTAACTAACAGCAAACCAAACTATTTTTCAGGATGGCCTATTATGGTTTAGTTTTATTATCCACTCAAGGAGCATCAGCTGGACAACTTGTCTTGTCTTTGGATACTCTTGTCATTGTATCGATCTCAGTGGTGCATAAAAGGCAAATTGTTAGTTGATAGCTAGGATATAGCAGTTCTGACCTGCCAGCCATGTCTTATCTTGGAAATCCCTGGAATTATTTCAAATTTCTTGATGAATTGACTTCATCGAAATTCTAAAATTCTCATTTCTGAGAAATTTTTAAAAAAAAAACCAGACACTTGTGAAAAAGGTTTAAATTAAATTGAACAGGTATTGATAATATTCTTTTCTAGATATGTTTGAACATAAGTTAAAATTGTGGTTTTCAATAATTATATACCGGCTTTTAAACCAAACAGACTACTGTTTTGTTCAATATACACGCTTAATTAATGGTTATAAAAATTAGAGCAAAGATTTAACATCGTTCAGAAATAGTTCTTGATATCAATTAGCCATTCTTTTATCGCCCTTTTCATCTGATTCTTATGAATGGCGGGAGGTATACAGTACCGGTTCTACCCAGGAATAAGTGGGTGGTCTGCCTAACATGTGCCAAAAATAACGTTAATCAGCATCTAAAAATCAAACAAATCCTCAGACATCTCTTTTCTAATATGACCTTATGAAAATGGGACGTAAAACCTCATTCATTTCAATGATTGTAAGTAATGTTTAAAATCGGGAGATTTATTATGGCTTCAGTCATCGTTAAAAACATTCTGCTGAATGTACAGAAGATGCATCAATCATTATAAATTCCACGATTAAACTTGGTTGTTTGGAGACGTTCTTGATTTCTAATATAAAACACTCTTTCTTTCAAGAATTTTTTCAAAGAACAATAATAATTTTTTATAGTGAAGAATTGCTTTGTTGGGAGTCAAGAGACCATTATTTTTTTTTAATTATTAATGTATAACAATGAGTGAAAGTATGGAACTGTCATCTGCATATAGAAATCTGTGTCGGATTTAAGCTCTTCCAATAAATGCTGCTGTGTTTATATATTCACTGGATTGATTATTCCAACATTCTCGGAATGACCAATGCAGAGGTAGATTATATCACATTGTGTTTAGCAGCATGGTGAATGACAAATAAATTGTTATTATTTCACCAAAGTGGATTTGTGGAATTTACATTCAGAAATGGGATTCAATTGAAATAAGAAAGTTGCATATTATGTGGAATATTGAATTAACATTCGGAAATGGGATTCAGATTATACAATAATAATAAAAAAACCTGATAAATTGTGAAATAATCATATTCAGACATTTAATTCATATGGAATGATTTATGATAAAAAATCCTGGAATTCATAATTCACTTACAGTTGCAGACAGGGTGAGTTTAAATATGGCATCGGAATACATATTTTAGAGATCCAAAACTTTCAGATCTAGAATTATATCAATATGTGTTAATATATGCAGACTTCAGTCAAAATGGAACTATAACTCGGTGAATATGCTATTGGAACTATAACTGCGAGGTTATGCTGTTGGAACTATAGACCTGAGGTTTTGCATTTGGAATTATCGTTTTAGTCGACAAGACCTCTTGATGAATTTGAGTCGAAGGAGTAGCTTCCCTACCAGGTATGTTTTTTTACAATTATCAATGATGCGAGCTTGTGTAATTATCAATGATGCGAGCTTGTACAATTATCAATGATGCAAGCTTGTGTAATTATGCAGTGGCTTAATTCTCATGCGCAAAAATACCTGCCAACTTCTGACAGACGAAGCAAGGAGATTGATCTCAGAAATTGGGAGATTTGGGCTAGATAAGGTTTTGTTATCTGGCTCATTTTTGCAATATCGTCATTTGAAATAATAGTTGTATGTACATTCCACTCGTAGAGCTACTAAACCTGAGTCTGCATTAATTAACACATTATTGCACATTAGCATTCTTATTGTAGCAAGAAAATTCCATCATGCAATTACATGTATAATCAGATAGTGCTTTAGTAATAGCTTAATTTTTATTATACCTCACATAAAACGTCCATGCTAAATCCCCATAGACAACAATTTCTTACTATCTCAATCGAGGGTGATAGTAATTTATCGCAGGGTGATAAAATTATCACATGCACAGCTTTGACGCGTTTGAGTGCGTACTGTTTTGGTGACATCATTGGCTCAGTATGGTGAAATGCTATTTTTAATTCATCATAACTTCAAAAGTACTTTACCGATTTTAATAAACTGCCACTCATTTTCTTAGTTACGTTATTTACAAGCCAATTAACGCTTTAAATTTCATAGACACATTTTGAAAAAAGTTTTTTGTTGACGAAAAAGTAAGAAAAAAATCCGGCAAAGTGAAATCTGTACTGAAAATGAACCTTATTTTGGCACGAGCGGATTTCGGTATAATAAAATAAATATAACATTCATATGAGAGGGTGATAGTAAGAATGTTAACCCTTCAGATATTGATTATCACCCTCGGCTTCGCCTGTCCTTCAATACATGCGTATGGACTTGCGTTGGTCCATCCATGTCAAAAATGTTGTCTGGACTCTTAACTGAGTAATTCTTATCCAATCTTCTCCAAACTTGGTCAGATTGAATATGGGCACAATATCTAGACCGAGTTCAATAATCGGCCGCATTACACAAGTAATTCCAGAGTTATGTCCCTTGAAATTGTGAAAATTCACGAAAATAATGTTGTCCGGACTCTGATTTGGGTAATTCTTATCCAAATGGTCAGATTGTATATATGAACACAGTGTCTCGGCTAAGTTTTATAACCGGCCCTATCGCCTAAGTATTTCCAGAGTTTTGTTTCTTGGTATAATAAAAATTGAAAAACTTATTGTTGTCCGGAATTTAACTTGGGTAATTATCCTGGAAAAGTCTTCTCCAGACTTTAAGTCAAATTGTGTATATGGGCATATTATCCCAGCCGAATTTGATAATTGGCCCCCATCACCTAAGTAATTCCAGAGTTGTGTCCCTTGGAATGGTAGAAAATCACAAAATTAATGTCTGAAAGACAATTTCCTTATTAATGGGAACAATAGCGAGGGCATGTCCTGTGGGCACATTTCTAGTTATTAATATATATACAGATACATGAGAGTGTGTTGCAGAGAACTTCTAAATTTCTGTCTGAAAATTCCTAAAACATGTTAACCTAAATGCTAGAATGTATAAACATGTTTGGAGGGAAAATATACTCCTCAAAATAAGTTGAGGACCATCCCGTCTTTATTTCAGTAAACATCATTGCACAAGGTTAAATACACATTGCATTCTAAAAATACACCAGTTATTTTTGGTGAAAAATTTAGATTTTGAAATTTCAATGAAATGCTTTTTTTCACCAAAAAATGTTATTTCGTGACTATTGTTTTCTTAGCAAACATCTGTCACCATTTTCTTTAGAATAATTCAGCAGATATATAAGTCTTGAAAATTTACTTCATTTTAGGATGAGATAAAAAAGGAATCAACGTTTTCAAAACTGTATGCATTTAAACTCCCAAAGGTTAGTCAATATCGAGGAAAATTAAAATTCCGCATCCATAGTTCCATTGGTAGTGATTAAACGTAATGAATAAATTGATAAAACGTATTAAAACTTTTAGTTTGTTTTGGGGCAAATTAATGATTTTTAGAAATTATCAAAAATCTCAGAATTTTTTTAACACAACAATGTATATCAACATTTTGTTCTTTCGTCTAATGCAGAAGACCTGACAATATCCAGTTTAATGCAACATTGCTTACACATTTTGTGTAACCGTTGAAAATGGTACATAGTCAGTTTCGCTGGTAAGCATATGGAGAAATATTCTTGTGGTCCTTATCTTATTTTGAGGAGTATATGTCAGCCTGTCATGTGAAAAAATAGATTGCCAAAAAATTGTTTATGGTCTAATGCCAGAATGTTGGTAAGAATTGTACTAGTATGCCCTCCTAAATGTAGACCTACTATATATTATTGTCTCTTGAAGATGTTTCATGTCCGCAAATCAGGCCAAATAAAAGTATATGTGTGGTTCCTATTAATTATGCTCCAAAAAAATTAGGGTAGGTAAAATATTTTATTTTCTAAAAATATTTTATTTTATATTTTGTCTTTTTATTTTACACTATACTTTTATACCCAATAAATAAATAAAGTTAACTATATATTTATAGATACCATCAGATACTTAACTGATAGAAAAAATAATTTAAAAAAGAAAAGAAAACTGTAAAATGCAAAACGTAAATCTTTTTCTTCTTTTTTTGAGGTGTCATAAAATGTTTAGGGTCAGCCCCTAAAAACAGGGTCGGAAAACCGTAACCACACCTATTCTTTTATTTGGCCTTAGGGAAAACAAAAAGCAAAATAAAATTATGTCGTAAAAGTTTACTTATATGCAGTAATAGCATGTAAAAGGACGCTGCTGCATCGCTTTCTTGCATTTAATTATGTCAAGTAAAGTGGGGGCTATATAGGAATTACGTTGTCCCCCTGTCCCCTCGCGGAACACAGTTTTGTCCCGTCGCGTAACACATTTTTAATACTTGCATATCTCAAACACTTTTGAATGGATTGTTCCCAAACTTCATAGACTCATAACAACTGATGACCGTATGTCCCTCTAATTTGTTACAGAATTATGGCCCTTTGTTTCACTTAGAATTTTCCACTCTAATATATATATAATGACCTGTTGACAGATTTTCGAATTGATTGTTCTAAAACTTCATGTACACATAACAACTGATTACATTCCTTCTACATCACAAATTGTTGATGCCTAATATATTACAGAATTATGGCCCTTTGACTTACAATTTTTCACTCTGTAATGAACTTCTTGTGGCTTTCACTTTAACACATTTCATGGATGTTACGCTGCATGGACACACAGTTTACATATGATGATATGTGTCTCTGCATTAATGGTTTTTCATTTCTGCAAAAAAACACTAACAGAATTATGGACCTTTGTCGGGGTATTCATCACCTTCAGTGATAGTTCTAGTTATTATTGCTACTTTGTACATGACATGTTTTAAATATGTAATGAGAGGCTTTGCTTGACAGTCGATTTAACATGCAATCTAGAAGCTTTAGAGCTAAATGTAGATGCAAAATCAAAATTGAGCGGCATCTAGGAAAAAATGTAATGCTGTTTTGACTTGATCCGACAATATATTGGGATTAACCTTTGACCCGCTAAGCATGACTATAATGGCCTTTGCGTCCATTTTAAACCCAGATCAGATCAGCCTGCGAGTAACTCGCAGGCTGATCAGGGTTTACAATGTCCAGCTGCTGATCACTTATTTCCCCAAAACACCCCTTTGTCACATAAATGGAATGGTCTTAATTCAAAGAAAGAACAGTCCATTATATAAAGGTAGCGGGTTAAGGGTTAAACAGAAATTTATACGACAACCCTTGCTGACCTACCCCTTTGTCTAGACAGCAGAACAATGCTCATACTAACACATACACAATTATGAGCACAATCACTGTTTATAATATCACCTATTGTAAATTTAATAATGTTTATTATTAACCCTAACTTTCTTCTTACTGACAACAGCAGAAACACCCTTATGTGTTGAAACACTAACCCTTATTATGAAAGCACTATAAATTAATCTATTTATTTGCACAATATATTTAAGTATCTGCTAGTTTTACACCTAAATCTGCTAAATCAGTTACCTTTATCACTTGGTCATCATCAAGCAGTGCCCAGGCAGGAGTATATCCTGGATTAATATGGTCATCATATTGTAAAAGACAGATGATGGTGCTAGCTTGCTAGCTAGTAGCCTTTAGCAAAGAGTTTTAACGATTTACCTGGATATTTAGTAAATGAAATATTTTTCAGCAGCGGATAAGTGTTTGATTTGTGATGTCAAGAAATAAATCTTTATTTATTTTTCTGTATTTGTTTATATGTATATTAATCAGCGCCTAAATACAGTCGTTCCCGATTGAGCATGGAATTACATTGATTGGACAATGGATGTTTGATGCGTCAAACATATAAACAACCGATGACGTCGTCCAATACAGTGGAAGTATACTCAGTGAATTGAAACTAGTTGACACCTCCCACTTGCCTACAAGTCTCGCGTGACAAAAATCGATATCATATCATGACATATCATAAAATAGTACACTATTATATAGATGCTGTGGATTGTGAAAATAACTTCGGGCTTCCCCAGCAGTGATGGAACTTACTACTTTCAAAATAGCATATTCAAGGTATATCTCTCGAGCAATTCTACTGGCTGGTTTATATGCCTAAAGCACATCTCCGCCGGATTCAAATCGAGATTTATTTTCACACTTGTGTTTACATTCAGCCAGCGAGGAAGGGGGCGGAGTTGAGCACGCGCTGACATTGCGTCAGTATGAACGCGATGACATTGCGTCAATATGAACGTAATTCCATGCTCAATCATGAACGCCTGTAATTTGTAAAGTGTATTGGTCTGTTTCACAGGAGCCACGTTTCCTAGTATATATTGTCTTTGATATATAACATGTACCTGATGTGACTGTGTTGTATCAGCGTGAGATAGCCCAGAGATTCTCATTATCAGTTGATGAGTTACTAGTAATTAGTCAGCCCAAGGCATATATGGCTTCATGTTGTAATGGCCAATTCCATGTCGCTATGGACTTTATAAAAAACTTGAATGTAAAACTTTAATGTAAATTAACTACGAAGTGCAAAAAGCTAAACTGCATTTCCTTATGTGACAACCGCGAAATGGTATGAGGTGTAGTGGTAGAATATCCGCCTCACATGCGACAGGTTATAGGTTCGATCTCCGGCTGGGTCATACCAAAGACTTCTTCGCCTCAGTTGACAGTATTTTCCTCAGGTTGACAATATCCACTGTCAACCTCACTGGGATGCAATATGTTATTTATTATACCGAACAAATGTTGATTAAAATTTAAATATATGAGGGGAAAAAATCCCAATAAAAAAAAATTAATTATTTAAATATTTTTATACCGGTTTTGATTTAAAGTAACAAATCTGCTTGCCACATTTGTTTATTGTTGTTTGGTAAACCAAGCGTCTTACGATTGACATACCTTCAACTGTATTTTAATAAGCGTCCGCCGATTCCCAATTGCCAAAGCGTGTCGTTATTGGAAAAACCAAAAACCTATTTTAGCTCTGCTGATCTCTTCTACTGATCAGAGATCAGCAGAGCTTATGCCGTGGTGCGGTGTCCGTCGTCCGTCTGTCCGTCCGTAAACCTTTTTTTGTAGCGACTACTCCTCTGAAACTACTGATTGGAAATCCAAGATGGCCACCAAATCTAAAAATAGATTTTTAAAAATTAAGTTTGTAGCAACTACTTCTTGAAAACTATAAGTGATATTGATATGGGACTTTTTCTAAAATGATCAGCATGACATGGTGTTGGTCCTTGTCGAAAATCCTTTGATTCGACATAAAACATGGCTGCCAGTGGCCATCTTTGTTTACATAAAGAGTTATTTAGTAAAAACTTGTAGCGACTTACTCCTCTGAAACTACTTGACGGATTTCCATGAAACTTCACAGGAATGTTGCTCTTGATGTCTAAATGATCCTAGCAACATTTCAGGTTGGTAGGAAATTCAAGATGGCCACCACAGCTAAAAATAGATTTTCAAAAAACAAGTTTGTAGCGAGTACTTCTTGAAAACTATGTGATACTGATATGGGACTTTTTCTAAAATGATCAGTATGGAATGATGTTGATCCTTGTCGAAAATTATTTTGATGCGTCGTTAAACATGGCCGCCAGCGGCCATCTTTGTTTACATAGAGTTATATAATGAAAACTTGTAGCGACTACTCCTCTAAAACTACTTGACGGAATGTTGCTCTTGATGTCTAATTGATCCTAGCAAAATTTCAGGTCGGCTGGAAATTCAAGATGGCCGCCACGGCTAAAAATAAATTTTCTAAAAAAACAAGTTTGCAGCGACTTCTTCTTGAAAACTAAAGGTGATATTGATATGCGTCTTTTCCTAAAATGATCAGTATGACATGATCTTGTCGAAAATTATTTTGATTCGACGTTAAACATGGCCGCCAGCGGCCATCTTCGTTTACATAGTTATATAATGAAAACTTTTAGCGACTACTCCTCTGAAACTCCTTGATGGATTTTCATGAAACTTCACAGGAATGCTGATCTACCTATCAAAAACCTATCAGTAGAGCTTCAAGGTCATTGACCTCTTGTTATACTTCCAGTCACAATCGTGTGACAGTAGAAATTGTTTACCGGTAAACAGTAAAAATTGCTTCACGCTAAGGGTATGGGAAATTTATACAGGAGTGTAAACGTGAGGTATAAGAATATATAATGTCACTTTGTAACTGAAATATTGTTAAAAATGGAGTTAGACTATACGCACAAACACTTATGTGACCGGCTGAAATAAATTAAATATAACTCTGTTCACACATACACTTATGTGACTGGCTGAAATAAATAAAACATGACTCTATACACACATACACTTATGTGACTGGCTGAAATAAATAATATATAACTCTGTACACACATACGTACACTTATGTGACAGGCTGCATGAAATAAATAAAAAATAACTCTATACACACATACACTTATGTGACTGGCTGAAATAAATAAAATATATCTCTGTACACACATACACTTATGTGACTGGCTGAAATAAATTAATTAGAACTCTATAGGCAAGGATAATGTAGAAAGTTTTAATGATATAATTTCAAAAAGAATAATTAAAAAATCAATCCCTGATTTATGCTTAGTTAGACACTTGTTGCTTCAGTAGTCTGTTGTGCTTTACACAAATCATGTATATGTACTAAGTAATTTCTGTGCTCCAGATTATAAAGATGCATTTTGCGTAATTACGCTGATTTTTTTAAACAAAATCGCGTTAAAAATGAAATTAATGCTTACAAAAACGCATTAAAAAATCGCCGATAAATATTGAGATCCAAATACCCGTGTGCACACATAGTAGCTTAAAAAATAGAGAGCGCAGTCATACTCAGTAGATGCTTATTGACGTTTGAGGTATTGAATGACAATCATTTTATGCCTCCAGCAAACGTTTACTAGTAGATGCTTGCAAGAAAAAATAAACGGCCTTTTTGTCAGCTGTTTGACACAAATTAATGCTGTTACACAATATTTTTTTATGGTAATGACTAAAGAGTAAACATTTTACATTAACGCTTTATCCAAAAGTTGTTTTTAATAATACGTATTTGTACATGTAAATATGTAATGTTCATACAACACACATTATGCTTAAAGCTTATCAGTCTGGAGAACTGAATTCGCTTAACAAAACAGTATCAGGTGTGTAGTGCAGTAATCTAAAGCAGATCGAGTGTGATGGATGCCAGAAGTCATGGGGCATTACTACAACTCACTGGTTCGATTTTGGAACTTAAGGCTAAAATATCTGATTGATTTTTTTTATCGATTTTGGAACTTAAGGCTAAAATATTTGATTGATTTTTTTATCGATTTTGGAACTTAAGGCTAAAATATCTGATTGATTTTTTTTATCGATTTTGGAACTTAAGGCTAAAATATCTGATTGATTTTTTTATCGATTTTGGAACTTAAGGCTAAAATATCTGATTGATTTTTTTATCAATTTTGGAACTTAAGGCTAAAATATCTGATTGATTTTTTTATCGATTTTGGAACTTAAGGCTAAAATATCTGATTGATTTTTTTATCGATTTTGGAACTTAAGGCTAAAATATCTGATTGATTTTTTTATCGATTTTGGAACTTAAGGCTAAAATATCTGATTGATTTTTTTATCGATTTTGGAACTTAAGGCTAAAATATCTGATTGATTTTTTTATCGATTTTGGAACTTAAGGCTAAAATATCTGATTGATTTTTTTATCGATTTTGGAACTTAAGGCTAAAATATCTGATTGATTTTTTTTAAGCACACCTCCCCCCCCCCCTCACACACCACCAAAGGGAGGCATATAGATATAATTATACGCACTATCCCCCCCCCACACACACACTCCCTCACCCCCACCCCCCTCACACACCACCAAAGGGAGGCATATAGATATAATTATATGCACTATCCATCCATCCATTTGTTTGTTTGTTTGTCCAAAACGACTATGTTTCAGCCATAACTTTAAAAGTACTGAAGGGAAATTGCTTGAAACTTCACACAAATGTTTGTCACAGTGAGAAGGTGTGTCGCGCGCAAGGAAAAGGTCTGTAACTCAAAGGTCAAGGTCACACTTGGAATTCAAGGGTAAAAAATATCTCTTCGGGGGACATTCGTCACCATTTATCACTTACTGTGACATTTCTTGTTTATTGTACCTATGACTGTTGAAAAAAACACAACAATAAACAAATTTTTGGATGAAGCCAGAAAAACAGCAGCATCAAATTTACCAAAAAAACAAAAAAACATTTGATTTGCTTCAACTCATTGAGTTTTGTTTTCTTTCTTTTTTTTCAGTTGTCATTTTTAGTGGATTATTTATCTCGTTGAACCCTTTGAATGAATTTCTATTTGATAGCCTGGTAAATTTGCTAGTGATTACTGCATTTTGTGTTCTTGAAATCTTACAGAAATCTTGTAGTATTTGTTTGTATAAGAATATAGTTCTTTTTCCGGTATTATTGCTCCAGGTTTAAAAAATTGTCATGCTTTGTTACATTTATTTTGGAAAATATGGAATATGAAATATGTTCATTTCAGAAAAAAGCTTTGTTAAAGTAGCTGTTATAAGTTGCCAAAAGCTTCTCTTTCTCTTTTTTTATACAAAATTGCTCTAAAAAAATTGCAGACTTTTAAACATTTCACATTTCGCATTTCCCATCATATAGATCAATATATAGCGTCTTATTAAATTTCTGCTGAAGATTGATTAGAAAATAGTGCAAATTATGATTGTAATCTCACTCACTCCGTACCAACGGAAGCTCTCGCAGAATAAATCTCCAATTTGCAAGATATTTTATTTTGCGTAACGATCATTTTTGTCAAACAATTGGAGAGACCCATGAATAAGAATTATTATAAATTGGCAGCATGCAGACTTAATTCACATGCCAAGACCCGATATTTAAATATATTCTGGCAATCAAGTTCCAGACAGGGTGTCATTCAAAATGTCAGTCATCTGCCAAGCATTGTCTGTATTCACGGATATATATCATTACCAGATATCAAAAACTCGGTCAGTATCTGTATTCACTGATATATAACATTACCAGATATCAAAAACTCGGTCAGTATCTGTATTCACTGATATATACACTCAAGTGATATGAAAACGCAACACGGGAATTTCCGCTATATATTGTATGTACAATATTCTGCTTTTAATCGAATGGTACATGGCTACGTAAGACCTTTCCTTTTGGAAAAAACACTAAAACAACAAATAATACAGCAAATAGTATTCCTGCAATGTTTCATTATTCACAGAGTACGCGTTTGGCTCAATCATGTGAGCAAACTTAGGATGCAAAATTTTGCAAACTATTTACGTTAAATACAGTACTGAACTAGCTCAATTTTTCGAAGAGCAACTTCAACATTGATGAAGTTCTTGTTACAAAGTGTAGTGTGATTAAAACGTCTACAACATCACAGTTGTGTCCTTTCTCTAGTTAACTGCAACTTTTTTTTAAAAAAACATCTTGGGATTTCTTTGAAATATTATGTGCAATTAAGTGTGCAGTATATACAATATATAGCGGAAATTCCCGTGTTGCGTTTTCATATCACTTGAGTGTATACAGTACAGCTCGTGCGAAACCCACACTTTACTCGATTCGCCGAGTCTGGTAGCATCGAATGCCACGCGATTCTACGCCGAGTCTGTGTTTGGACTCGGAGTATCCACTTCGCGAAAGTACGCCATTGTCGAGTCACGCGGAGTGAACAAACACTCCGAGTTACTCCGCGCATAATCCCATTAACCACGAATGCACACCCGTGGTGATTTATTATTGGGAATAAAAAACAATCTGAAATTTTCCGACAGTTTGTCACCTTGTCCGACGGCGTGCTTTAAAATGCAATCAATCGCCAGAAAAAGTGCAAACAATGAGACACCGAGAGCATATTTTCTGTACAAAGTTGATATGACTGATAAATACACCCCACCCACCCATCCCCACTTTTTTTTCAGAAATATATTTTTACCAAAAAAGATGCAGTTGATCTGTTTCCTTCATAATTGAACACACAAAATCACTAGAAAACTTAAAATCTGCTGCATTAATTGATTGATTGACATGTGGACTTTGGTTTGTTTTCTTGATAAAGTTAAATTATGTATTTAAATACCACCCCCCACCCCCACTCCCCCTCACCCCCACCCCCACTTCCTTTTTCAAAAATGGTACACCCCCAGGGTTATTATCAGGGATTATACGGTATACCCCTCAAAATAGTTTAAGGACCTCAATATAGAACAGTAATAATTATTTAATCTTTAATATTATTGATTTCATATTTATATAAAAAGTTAATACCTGTGTGTAATGTAACAGTTGTAAAAGAATACGACCAAACTTAAAAATTCAAAAAACAGCAACACAGTACTGGTAAATTATTCAATTGCAGCACTTTAAAAAATTACCCAAATCTAAACCTGGTTCTTAAATTATTTTGAAGAGTATTTTTATAATATGCAGCCATATAACTGATGGATACAGTGTGTTGTTAGAATATTTGCTATATTCAAATTAAACCAGTAAAGGCACCATTATCCATTACAATCTTAAAGGAGCTTATATTAACAATTTAAAACTGTGTCACAATATGGCCATAATACACTCTTAAAGGCACAGTATGGCCATTAAACTATTAAAGGCACAGATATACTATTAAACTCTTAGAAGTCACAAAAATACAGGCAGTATAAATAAAAGACAGTTAAACTATTGACACCATGGTAAAGGCATGGTAAACTGTTTTAAGGTATACATCCACCATTGAATTCATAAAGGCAAATAAATCCATAAAGGTGTCCCACGGGGCCGAAAAAAAGGACCCGTTCCATATGCAAAATAGTGTCTTTTCTTACCCCAATTATTGAAAAAATCCAAATCTCCAAAAAAAAAGAAGGTTTTTTTATATGCATGTTGTACTGATACATCCCTTATGTTACATTAACTATAAATATAAGTGGTATGTTATTGATGTAATAGTTTTCCTTATAATACCTTTTAGTCTTTTGCCTCGCCCTAACTTACAAATTGTTGACGTAAACAATTCTCAATTGGCTATTTTGTCAAAAAAAAATCTTCCCCAATTTGGTCGTTTTACGATAGAAAGTTCCCAAATTTACAAGGGTCCTTTCCCCAAAATACCTGGAAAAAGCCCTGTATAATAATGTATATGTGTTGATTAAAAGTATAGGTTTATTCAAGGATTCTTAAATACCTATGATTGAAAATGTGTAAAATGAATTGTGAGTTGGTATCTCTTAATTCGATGTTCTAGTTTTGGGTTTTGGACTGACTAGTTAAAGACAATACGGTTGGCAGGAAACTGAAAATTACCATTATAATATTAGTTCACAATTAATTATGGGCCACTATTGTGGAGAAATATTGCGACGTTTATATTGTGTCTGTAGAGTTTGGATTCTAAAAATATGTAAGTTATATATATATATATATATATATATATATATATATGCCTCATTGTCAGTAGGTTTGAAAACAGTGTACATGTGTTATAAAATGTGGCTATTTTAAGAATCCTTGAATAAACCTATAGTTTTTATCGACACATACATTATTATATGACCTAAACACCTGAATGGAGTTTTGATAAATGGCTTTGTAGTGTAATTTTGCTGTTATTTGGCTGGTTAGTTTCTTTAAAGATTGCTTTGTCTCTCTTGAAAAGCACATAAACAACAGTGATTTTTACACATATTTTATTCAGTTTTTGCTAATATTAAAGGGACAATGTCCGTAACTTTTAGCTTATAAAACGCAAACTACTTACCTTGACAAACATAACACACAAACCATTATAGAATATTTACTAAATAAAACCAAGATTGTTTGATGGAATTCAATAGCGATACAAAAAAACAAGTACCGCTAAGTGGGGTTGAACTCGTAACCCACACTAAAATTACACTCGCGGGTAATAATAATCGAGCTCGCTATCGACTGAGCTAACCGGGCCAGATGTATTGCGTATGAGAAACAATGTATAAAAGCTAATGCGATAATGGATGTCATGTGATCAGCAGAAAATGTAAATAATGTGGGTGGGTCCCACATTATTTACATATAATAAATAAAACTTTTTTTCAAACTCAAGATTGTATTACTACAGGCTTATCTGTGTCTGTGCTAATGTTTTCATATATACATTTCACTGAATAAAAATCAGTCATTTGGTTATGCTCAATATCTGCTTACTTACGAACAGTGTCCCTTTAACTCACGAATATAACGCATCACACGTTTTCAGCTGAAGGGGCGAAAGTGCTGAATTTTAATAATATCCTTATCTATACAAGTGTAGCATTATTTGAGGCATACCTTTGTTATGTTGGATATTCTTGTCTGTTCTGTATGTCTGTATTCTTATTTTTCACTGTTTCTGTTCAACATTTATTTGTTTATTCACTCTTAAAGGGACATACGGCAATCTTGATTTGTTAAAAACTCGCGGCATTCCGTTTTCTCTTAACTTGAATTTGTTCAATCATTAATATTAATTGTTAGAATAGTTCAAAGCAAATTGTTTTTACATATTATTGACTTTTGATAATATTGCACCAATAATATATTTTAAAAATATGTAGAATAATGAAGGAAATAGAATTCTCAATTTTTTTATTTAATTATATGCCAGCAGTTTTAAAGTCAAAATGATACAGGATTAATATATCTCTGTAATAATTTAAATACCTAATATAAAACTCAAGATTGCCATGTGTCCCTTTAACCATAAACCTTTCTGCCTATAATGTTGTTTTTACCAATTTGTTTGACCCACCCATTCCCTCAATATCTGAGCACCCATTATTTTGTTTTTAAATTACGTTTTTCATATACATTTCAGGAAAAAATCTGAGGGGCGCCTGCCATTGCTCAAACCTGGTGTAAAGAAGCCCGTCGCTAAAAGTCCAAGTCTTCCAAAGCGTCAACTGTCCCCAGATAGTATTACAAAGCCCCGAGCTGGCAGTAGCACTAACACCCTCCAACTCCCGGAGGATTCGATACAGCACATATCACGCAGTCTAGAGGAATTAGACAAAGAAAAAGACGTAAGTATCTGTTGATGTCATTTAAATACCATGTCTGGGTTTCCATTGTCCCACAGTCTAGGGAAATTAGACAAAGAAAAAGACGTTAGTATCTGTGGCTGTCATTTAATTATGCGAATGAGTGTCTTCTGACCCACAGTCTAGAGGAATTCGACAAAGAAAAAGACGTAAGTATCTTGGCTGTAATTTAATTAGCATGTATGGGTTTCCACTGTCCCTAAGTCTAGGGAAATTAGACAAAGAAAAAGACATACGTATCTTGGCTGTAATTTAATTACCATGTATGGGTGTCCACTGTCCTTCAGACTAGGGAAATTAGACAAAGAAACAGACGGAAGTATCCGTGGCTGTCATTTAATTACCATGAATGGGTGTCCACTGTCCCTGATCCAGCACTCTTGATTGGTCAGAAAAAAGTAGATGCAAAGTCCAGCAGGAAGTCTAATCATTCGCTGCATGCAGCCATCAAAAGACAAAACAATTTAAATGACATAGTTGCCCTAGAGAGATGGGAAGGAATCTGGGAACAATGGCCTACTCTTGCTATGTCTTAGATTCTTTAATGCTCGGAGAACAAAGTATTTTCTAGCTCTGGCTATTTATCTACCTTGCTGCACTCCTATAAATATGGTAATAGAACATTTGATTTCTTTATAAGGTATCAAAATCAGAATATTCAGTTCAAATTTAGACTATTGCATGATTTTACTTACTTTAAAGGAGTTGGCATTCGAAAATAAACGGCTTTGTATCTCATCTATGGAAATGACATGCATTTTAGGTGCTAAATTTATTTTTCTCAGTATAATTATGTATACACATTGAATATTCAACTGAACAATTATGATGGTTTTGTTTATACTAGGATTGAGACACATAAATGCTTCCACATCGACTCCAGTTCCGTTAAAGTGACGTGACGTCATTGACCATAGCATATATTATCAAGTATAGAAATATGCTTTGACGCTGCTAGGCATTGATATAAGCGTGTTTGTATTGTCCCAGATCAGTACCTGGTGGGCGGGACTTGAAGATCATCGATACCAAGGACCGTAGGCTCCCGGTTTTGATGTGATTCAAGTCCCAAGAACCAGGTTTTGATCTTGCGCAATATAAAGCCGCTGACATATTTTATTTCTTATCTGACATAGATTTTTATGTATTTAAGACGAATATTTTCGAGAGATTCAACATAATTAAAAAGGTGGGTAAAGGTGGTTTGATCTTGCACAATATAATTTTTTTTGTGTCATAGGGATCATTTTGTCGTCTGTCCGTCGTCCGTCCGTCCGTCACAAAAACTTAACGGCTATAACTTTCTCATTTCTTGATATTTCTTCATCAATCAATCTTTCAATATATACTCATCATGACAACATCCACATGACCATACTAAAATATAAAGGTCAAGGTTACACAGAAGGTCATTATATGGGTTAAATACTATTTTTTCTTCACGAAAACTTACCGTTGGCTATAACTTTCTCAATTCTTTTCATTTCTTCATCAATCTTTCAATATACACTTTGTCATGACAACATCGACATGACAATACTAAAATATAACGGTCAAGGTCACACTGAAGGTCATTATATGGGTTAAAATATTCTTTTTTTCTTCACGAAAACTGTCAGGCCAGTTTATCTGGATCCAAAAAAACTAGTTATACTGAAAAAGCGCTGACAGGCGACACGTGTTCCACGGAACACCCATCTAGTATTTCTTATCTGACATAGATTTGTATGTATTTAATACACACATTTTCGACAGATTCAAAATAATTGAAAGGTGAGTGGGGAAAGGGCATCTGCTATTAGGGGAAACATTTCAGTGAACTATGTAAGATTTATATGATAAAACCTAATATGAACAGGATATAAAACCCCGTTTCATCTCTCTTTCTGAAGGGTACCAGCAGGTATAAGGTAGGTAGGAAAGATAGAAGGCAGACAAGATGGATTGGTTTCCCGTTTATGTATCTATGTTAACTTTCAACAGGATGACTCAGGAACAAAAGAGAATGGCAGTGGGGGGAGTGACATTATGGACGAAGTCGATGTCAGCACTTCAGACCCACTTACCTCCGATGCTGCACGGAAAAATGCGGCTATCGAACACATTCAGGAGAAAATTGCCAAAACTATGGAACAGATTAAAGAAGAACAGTCTACCAAAGAAGGTAAGGGGTGTAATATGAATGACTGGTTCAGTTGTTATAAGGTATAGGGCTGTTTTCCCTCTAGATAGTTACCGTATACCCCCGTGTAAAAGTCCCCTGGGGCAGTTCATATTGCAAAAGGGATTTGCGACCACATATGAGACCTAAAATGTTTTTGGGGAGGCATTTCTCTAAACTAGACCTCAAAATACATTTTTGTTTGTGGTGGTGGAGGGTTGTGTGTGGTGGGGAGGGTGTTTATGTCCTCATATATATGCCACACCTTTTGAATTTAAGCAGAGTGGAGGTATTAGGGGGAAGCGTTTATACTGGGTATATGGTACACATTCAGTGTGGCGACTCAAGCGTAAACACACACTTATGAAGATTCATGGGTACATAGTCCTTGTTGAGAGGAAGAACCAAGTGTTGTTTTTTGGGTTCAAGGTCAAAGGTTAATGTCACCATAACCCCATATGGACATACACAGTCTTCTCGATTGCTTCCTAAGTGTAACGCCATCCCTTATGAAACTTCTTTGGTACATTGTCCTCAGTGAGAGGTGGAACCCTTTTGCTTTTAATGTGTTGAGACAAATCTAAATGAAGACACACAGCTTCTGAAGAGTCTCATTTTCAAAAAGTAGGGTAATTTTTATTGACAATGCAAAACCCTTGTTGCACTGAAATATAATTCATTTTAAGGTCCTATCAAAATTGTGTATGCGAATATCACAAAACCGTTGGCTTGAATAAGCACCCTGGAAGATTACAATTTTTCATGATCGACTTTACTCGGTTGTTGAAAAATGTTGGCTTAAATTATTCCATTCTCTTGTACTAAAATGTTAGAATTTTGCAACAAGTACCAGTCTGATGGGAAGCTCCATTCATCTCCTCCCTGTCTGAGGTGCTGTCCAAATACAACCTAATATGATGTGCTACTGGCAGGTAAAACTTCACTTTATTTGAACAAGCTGCCCATATTTTAGTATTCCAGCATGATCATGATGATATACAGATTATTTAACAATATTTATCTCTCCAACACAGCTTGCCATTCAGGCTTAGATGTCACTTTACCTTACACACAATACTTTCTAAATACTCTGTACTAAAGAGTGTTGCCAAGTGTTTAAATGTAAGAAATCAAAACTACAAAGCAATAAAACAGTTCTAGAGATACTTGGCTTGCGGACAAAACTTCGGCATTTATTGACAGACACATGTACATTATGCAGTAATTGTCAATAACTGCCTTGGAGTAATTTGTCACCCTGGAAGCAACAATTAAATCGAAATCCTATTGCAATAAAACACCAAGTTTATCACCAGATTTCATTGAGTTACTGTTTGACTGCAACATCACTTAATGAGTGGTGTCATAAATTCTATTTATGGCTCCAGAGGCTTATTTCTTCCAGGAAAAAAGAAAATAATTATTTTCAGACGACGTCAACAAAGAAATATCTAAAGATATCTGAAGAAGTGTGATAAGTAGCAATTATGTACAACTCATCAAAACGTGAGATTTTGTTAAAATTCTCCTTAAAGGCATAACATAATTTATATACACCGGTAAACAATAAAAACATTCCATTTTTTTCAGCTAATGTCAACGAATACCTTAAACTGGCGGGGGAGGCCGACAAGCAGCAGCTACAACGCATCAAACAGGTGTTTGAAAAGAAGAACCAGAAGTCGACGGCGTCGCTCAGCTCCCTGCAGAAGAAGCTGGAGAAGTATCACAAAGCGCAGCATGACGTCCAAACATACGGTGCTCATAAACAGGCCAGGGACAAACTGAAGGACATGGGACAGGGTCTAAAGTGAGTATAGATCAAGACGGGAAAAAAGAACTATCCAAAATGTGTCCCAGCGATGTTTACAAACAATAAATACATAAAAAATAAATAAAATTCACATAATTATTTATTGTCATAAATATATAAATTTGATTTTTTTTTAAATTATTTATTGTTTGTAAATAAATCAATAAAAAATCAAATAAAATTCACATATTTATGACAATAAATATGTGATTTTTTTTATTATGTAGTTAACACTCATTGGGTCTATGCCTACACACTCATTTGGGTCTATGCCTACACACTCATTTGGGTCTATGCCTACACACTCATTTGGGTCTATGCCTACACACTCATTTGGGTCTATGCCTACACACTCATTTGGGTCTATGCCTACACACTCATTTGGGTCTATGCCTACACACACACTCATTTGGGTCTATGCCTACACTCATTTGGGTCTATGCCTACACACTCATTTGGGTCTATGCCTACACACTCATTTGGGTCTATGCCTACACACTCATTTGGGTCTATGCCTACACACTCATTTGGGTCTATGCCTACACACTCATTTGGGTCTATGCCTACACACTCATTTGGGTCTATGCCTACACACTCATTTGGGTCTATGCCTACACACACACTCATTTGGGTCTATGCCTACACTCATTTGGGTCTATGCCTACACACTCATTTGGGTCTATGCCTACACACTCATTTGGGTCTATGCCTACACTCATTTGGGTCTATGCCTACACACTCATTTGGGTCTATGCCTACACACTCATTTGGGTCTATGCCTACACACTCATTTGGGTCTATGCCTACACATTCATTTGGGTCTCATTTGGGTCTATGCCTACAAACTCATTTGGGTCTATGCCTACACATTCATTTGGGTCTATGCCTACACACTCATTTGGGTTTATGCCTACACACTCATTTGGGTCTATGCCTACACTCATTTGGGTCTATGCCTAACACACTCATTTGGGTCTATGCCTACATTCATTTGGGTCTATGCCTACATTCATTTGGGTCTATGCCTACATTCATTTGGGTCTATGCCTACACACTCATTTAGTCCATGCCTACACACTCATTTAGTCCATGCCTACACACTCATTTGGGTCCATGCCTACACACTCATTTGGGTCTATGTCTACACACTCATTTGGGTCTATGCCTACACACTCATTTGGGTCTATGCCTTCACACTCATTTGGGTCTATGCCTACACACTCATTTGGGTCTATGCCTACACACTCATTTGGGTCTATGCCTACACACTCATTTGGGTCTATGCCTACACTCATTTGGGTCTATGCCTACACACTCATTTGGGTCTATGCCTACACACTCATTTGGGTCTATGCATACACTCTCATTTGGGTCTATGCCTACATTCATTTGGGTCTATGCCTACACACACACTCATTTGGGTCTATGCCTACACTCATTTGGGTCTATGCCTACACTCATTTGGGTCTATGCCTACACACTCATTTGGGTCTATGCCTACACTCATTTGGGTCTATGCCTACACACTCATTTGGGTCTATGCCTACACACTCATTTGGGTCTATGCCTACACTCATTTGGGTCTATGCCTACACACTCATTTGGGTCTATGCCTACACACTCATTTGGGTCAATGCCTAAACACTCATTTGGGTCTATGCCTACACACTCATTTGGGTCTATGCCTACACTCATTTGGGTCTATGCCTACACTCATTTGGGTCCATGCCTACACTCATTTGGGTCTATGCCTACACACTCATTTGGGTCTATGCCTACACTCATTTGGGTCTATGCCTACATACTAATTTGTGTCTATGCCTACACTCATTTGGGTCTATGCCTACACACTCATTTGGGTCTATGCCTACACACTCATTTGGGTCTATGCCTACTCACTCATTTCGGTCTATGCCTACACACTCATTTGGGTCTATGCCTACACACTCATTTGGGTCTATGCCTACACACTCATTTGGGTCTAAGCCTACACACTCATTTGGGTCTATGCCTACACACTCATTTGGGTCTATGCCTACACACTCATTTGGGTCTGTGCCTACACACTCATTTCGGTCTGTGCCTACACACTCATTTGGGTCTAAGCCTACACACTCATTTGGGTCTATGCCTACACACTCATTTGGGTCTATGCCTACACACTCATTTGGGTCTATGCCTACACACTCATTTGGGTCTATGCCTACACTCATTTGGGTCTATGCCTACACTCATTTGGGTCTATGCCTACACTCATTTGGGTCTATGCCTACACACTCATTTGGGTCTATGCCTACACTCATTTGGGTCTATGCCTACACACTCATTTGGGTCTATGCCTACACTCATTTGGTTCTATGCCTACACACACATTTGGGTCTATGCCTACACACTCATTTGGGTCTATGCCTACTCACTCATTTCGGTCTATGCCTACACACTCATTTGTGGCTATGCCTACACACTCATTTGGGTCTGTGCCTACACACTCATTTCGGTCTATGCCTACACATATGCCTACACGCTCATTTGGGTCTATGCCTACACACTCATTTGGGTCTATGCCAAATGAGCTACACACTCATTTGGGTCTATGCCTACTCACTCATTTCGGTCTATGCCTACACACTCATTTGTGGCTATGCCTACACACTCATTTGGGTCTGTGCCTACACACTCATTTCAGTCTATGCCTACACATATGCCTACACGCTCATTTCGGTCTATGCCTACACACTCATTTGGGTCTATGCCAAATGAGCTACACACTCATTTGGGTCTATGCCTACTCACTCATTTGTGGCTATGCCTACACACTCATTTGGGTCTGTGCCTACACACTCATTTCGGTCTATGCCTACACATATGCCTACACGCTCATTTGGGTCTATGCCTACACACTCATTTGGGTCTATGCCAAATGAGCTACACACTCATTTGGGTCTCTGCCAAATGAGCGTGTAATAATAAATATGTGAATGTTATTTTTTCTGATTGATTTATTGTTTGTAAACACTGCTGGGACCCCAGTATTTATATGTCTATTACTCAACATCTTTTCATTTATCTTGTTTTCAGTTTTATTTCACTAAATAAAAATCAGTTATTTTCATTATGCTGTGTATGTGCTTTACGTACTGACAGTGTCCCTTTAAGATGCAGCCTGGCACGGGAAAACAATGATACAATCTGAAAGCACGTGCACAGTAACTGTTGTTTCAAATTATTGGCGCTACTAACATTGTTTGCATTCTGATCATTTGGTGCTTATAATGATATCATGGTTTGTCATGTTTTGCATTTTTGTGTTGAGTTGTTGTGGATGTGCATGATGTACACTTTAAAAAACAACATATATTGCATTAAAAAAAAACATATGGCATTTAAAAAAACAAATACGGCATTAAAGAAACTTACCCGCCGAAGTGGTTAAAGTTCCAGTCTAAAATGATATGTTCATGTCAAAAATGGTAATTATTTTACTGCATAAAGTGATACATTTATGTTTAAAATGGTATATTCATGTCACAAATGGTACTTTCCAGTTTAAAAGGGTATATTCCTGTCTAAAATGGTATGTTTCTGTCTAAAATGGTGCGTTCATGTCACAAATGGTATGTTTCTGCCTAAAATGGTATGTTCCTGTCTAAAATGGTGCATTCATGACAAAAGTGGTACTTTCCTGCCAAAAATAGTACATCCATGTCACAAATGGTACTTTCCAGTTTAAAAGGGTATATTCCTGTCTAAAATGGTATGTTTCTGTCTAAAATGGTGCGTTCATGTCACAAATGGTATGTTTCTGCCTAAAATGATATGTTCCTGTCTAAAATGGTGCATTCATGACAAAAGTGGTACTTTCCTGCCAAAAATAGTACATCCATGTCAAAAATGGTACATTCTTGTCTAAATTGGTACATTCCTGTTCAAAATGGTATGTTCCTGTCTAGAATGATACATTCATGTCAGAAATGGTACGCTACTGTCTAAAACGATGCGGTCATGTCAAAAATGGTACAGTCCTGTCTAAAATGGTATGTTCATGTTTAAAGTGGTACGTTCCTGTCAAAAATGGTACGTTCCTGCCTAAAAATAGTACATTCCTGTCTAAAATGGTTCATTCTTGTCTAAAGTGGTACTTCCTGCTTAAAATGGTAGCTTCCTGTATAATATGGTATTTTCCTGGCTAAAATGGTGCATTTTGTCTAAAATGGTTTGTTCTTTAGAGATTAAGCAGATAGAGATTAAGCAGATAGAGATTAAGCAGAGCAGCAAATTAGCCAACTTCTGCCGCAGATGCTGGATGATGGCACTATTTTCTATAGCTCTTGGTGTTTTTTTAACAAAATTAACTCATGGATGGGGATTAAATTTTGTATTGCGGTAAACATTCTCTAAAGTTAGGTACAAACAGGTTCATAAAAAAAGAAAGGGAAAAAAAGGACAACAAATGGCAGGGACTTGAGGAACATTCAGTTTAGGGGGAAATAAGGTAAAACAATATGTTACATCAAGCGTCCAGTAACACACATCTCTGAAAATGTTTTAATATCATAGATTCCTAAAAATGTTCAATGGCACGCACACATGATGCTAGGCTCTCGCTAAGCTGTCGCCAATTCATCATTGATGTGAGAGAGATTCGGAACTTTAAATATGGCAAAAACTGTACACAGATGCATCACAGATTCTTGACCAAGTTCCACGTCCGGGTTGCCGAAAATGGTCGAGGACGCATGAAAGCCTTCTATGTCTCAACCTCATTTTGACTGTTACCTTTTGTAGAGATGTTGGTGCTAATATAGTTGATGGAATCCAAGGGTTTTCTGGGTAAGCACCCTCGTTGTCATGGTGACATTTTGTGTAGCTTATCACAATCATTTTAACCGGCAGTTCATTCTAAATCTTGCTTTTTCTTTCTAAACATGTAGGCATGACACGATCATTTATTTTCTTTGCTCTACTTAGAAACGTCGAAACAATAACAGTATGGTTTGCTTCTAATTGTTGTGTCACTTGTGGTAGCTTTGCTATTACTTAGACATGTGGTTCGCTATAGTCATCAGGAGTAACTTGTAACTTTTTGTGGCAATTTGAATGTGAATTTAAGGCCTAAATTAAAATGTTGTTTGTTTGCCCTTTACCTACCGACCCAGACTTTTAGCCCCGACCCAAAATATTTTCCAATTATTTTTTTTTTTTTTAGAATTTTTATTTTCTTCGATGACGACATTTGAGTTATATTTCGGTAATTTCTGTCTTTTATTATCCTCTGGATGATACTCTAACAGTCTATGTTATTCGGGTGCATTTAGAAATGCGCGCGCTGTGTCTATAGGATGGTAAAACGTTTGTATGATCGTTTTAGTAGCGCAGTGACTCATGAAAATGGCTGATAAAAAAAGCCAGAAAAATGAGTCGGAAATCGCGATATTTTGCATGTCTGTGACTATAGGAATTTATATGCAAGAAAATAGTTTTATCAAATAAAATAAAATAATTTACCTACCTACCCACCCAGGGCAAACAAACAATATTTTAATTGAGGCCTAATTAAAATCACGATTAAAGCTGTGAAAAATGTATAAATTGATGACATAGTTTCTTGTGCATAGGAACAATAAGACCAAATTGGCATGTTAAAATTATGAATAATCAGTTGGCTTTATCCTTGTTGAATAATTTGTAAAATTATGCTTAGCTTATAATTGGTGCCTTACTGACCTACATCGAAAACCCTTTCAGGGGAATTCTGGATAACATTTATTGACCTAATTTTTGAGATCTGGCGTGGCGCAGTCGGTAGCGCGGGGATTCGTAACCGGAGGCCCCGGGTTCAATCTTCGTGACGCCACTGAGTTTCGTCGGTGTGTTCTTGTGAAAGACACGTTCCCTTAACCTTGTCCGTCAGATGGGTACGTAAACAGGGCGGTCCCGAGTATCGGTCTATCCTCCAAGCACGTTAAAGAACCATAGGAATCTATTCGATAATAAGAGTAGGGCACGGTTCCCGGATTCCTATGTATCCTTCCCCTCTCTCTGGGGCAGCTCTAAATAACCTATACTGTGTTATTGAGCCGTTAAACAACATTCAATTCAATTGACCTAATTTTGCAATGAAATAATGAAACTTGTGATTGGGCAGTGGAGAGTTACATCATTTACTTAGTATTAATCGCAGTTATCTAGAACTGGATATGTTTACCTCGTTCTAATATAACACTGTGTTAGTTGTCTTACTTGATATGCATGCATGCTCTGGGTTCGACACTAAAGCTAGGCTAGTCACTTTACAGAAGGACTAGTAAAAGCTCAAAGTTGACAAGCCCGATGGGATAGTTGTTTTTAGCTCTACTGATCAGAGATCAGCAGAGCTTATGCCTTAGCTCTACTGATCAGAGATCAGCAGAGCTTATGCCGTGGTGCGGAGTCCGTCGTCCGTCCGTCCGTCTGTCCGTCTGTCCGTCTGTCTGTCCGTAAACTTTTATTTGTAGCGACTTCACAGCTGAAACTACTGGATGGATATTCATGAAACTTTACAGAAATGTTGCCCATAAAGTCTAGTTGATCCTAGCAAAAATTCATGTTGATGTGAAATCCAAGATGGCCGCCAAAGCTAAAAATAGAGTTTTAAAATACAAGTTTGTAGCGACTTCTTCTTGAAAACTATAAGTGATATTGATATGGGACTTTTTCTAAAATGATCAGCATGACATGATGTTGATCCTAGTCAAAAATCGTTTTGATTCAACGTTAAACATGGCTGCCAGCGGCCATCTTTGTTTACATAGAGTTATATAGTAAAAACTTGTAGCGACTTCACAGCTGAAACTACTGGATGGATATTCATGAAACTTTACAGAAATGTTGCCCATAAAGTCTAGTTGATCCTAGCAAAAATTCATGTTGATGTGAAATCCAAGATGGCCGCCAAAGCTAAAAATAGAGTTTTAAAATACAAGTTTGTAGCGACTTCTTCTTGAAAACTATAAGTGATATTGATATGGGACTTTTTCTAAAATGATCAGCATGACATGATGTTGATCCTAGTCAAAAATCGTTTTGATTCAACGTTAAACATGGCTGCCAGCGGCCATCTTTGTTTACATAGAGTTATATAGTAAAAACTTGTAGCGACTTCACAGCTGAAACTACTGGATGGATATTCATGAAACTTTACAGAAATGTTGCCCATAAAGTCTAGTTGATCCTAGCAAAAATTCATGTTGATGTGAAATCCAAGATGGCCGCCAAAGCTAAAAATAGAGTTTTAAAATACAAGTTTGTAGCGACTTCTTCTTGAAAACTATAAGTGATATTGATATGGGACTTTTTCTAAAATGATCAGCATGACATGATGTTGATCCTAGTCAAAAATCGTTTTGATTCAACGTTAAACATGGCTGCCAGCGGCCATCTTTGTTTACATAGAGTTATATAGTAAAAACTTGTAGCGACTACTTCTCTGAAACTACTTGGCGGATTGTCATGAAACTTTACAGGAATGTTGCTCTTGATGTCTGATTGATCCTAGAAAAATTTCAGGTCGGCCGGAAATTCAAGATGGCCGTCACAGCTAAAAATAGATTTTTAAAAAATAAGTTTGTAGAGACTACTTCTTGAAAACTATAAGTGATATTGATATGGAACTTTTTCTAAAATGATCAGCATTACATGATGTTGATCCTAGTCAAAAATCGTTTTGATTCAACGTTAAACATGACTGCCAGCGGCCATCTTTGTTTACATAGAGTTATATAGTAAAAACTTGTAGCGACTACTCCTCTGAAACTACTTGGCGGATTGTCATGAAACTTTACAGGAATGTTGCTCTTGATGTCTAATTGATCCTATCAAAATTTCAGGTCGGCCGGAAATTCAAGATGGCCGTCACAGCTAAAAATAGATTTTTAAAAAATAAGTTTGTAGCGACTACTTCTTGAAAACTATAAGTGATATTGATATGGGACTTTTTCTAAAATGATCAGCATGACATGATGTAGATCCTTGTGGAAAATTATTTTGATTCGACGTTAAACATGGCTGCCAGTGGCCATCTTTGGTTACATAGAGTTATATAGTAAAAACTTGTAGCGACTACTCCTCTGAAACTACTTGACGGATGTTCATGAAACTTCACAGGAATGTTGCTCTTGATGTCTAGTTGATCCTAGAAAAATTTCAGGTCGGCCGGAAATTCAAGATGGCCGCCACAGCTAAAAATAGATTTAAAATAAATAAGTTTGTAGCGACTACTTCTTCAAAACAATAAGAGATATTGATATGGGACTTTTTCTAAAATGATCAGTATGACATGATGTTGGTCCTTGTCGAAAATCGTTTTGATTTGACCTTAAACATGGCTGCTTTGTTTACATAGAGTTATATAATGAAAACTTGTAGCGACTACTTCTTTGAAACTACCTGACGGATTTTCATGAAACTTCACAGGAATGTTGCTCTTAATGTCTTATTGATCTTAGCAAAATTTCAGGTCGGCCGGAAATTCAAGATGGCCGCAACGGTTAAAATAGATTTTCAAAAAACAAGTCTGTAGCGACTACTTCCTGAAATCAAAATCAATCAGTAGAGCTTCAAGGTCATTGACCTCTTGTTATTATTTAAATGTCAGTTTTAAATGATCTTATATCCGGATGATGAAAACGACCAAATCATTTAATTTTTTCGCATATTCGTACTTTTCAATAATGGAGTAATGTAGTAATGTGTAGGTGTGTCAGTTTACTGATCACCGATTAGCCATTGTTTTTTGATGATGCAAAAATGCTGAAAAATAACCCGCGATTTATACATGTCCCAGCATTGTTTTCGTAGAGACGCTTGCATTTCTCTCACTATATAAATTTTGAAGCATTTTTATTGACATGGTGATTGTGACCATCACATTGTAAACAAAAATGTGGTGATAATTAAATATGGAACCTCCTACACCGAAAAAAAAAAAAAAAAAAAAAAAAGCAGAGGAAAACCGAAAGCGGAAAAATATGAATACCTCCTCTCTCTTCCCTCCAACACCTATATGAATGAATTGGGATTTTACATTGGGTTTACATTTTATCATGTCGATCTGCATAAATCTGCCGAGAAGCAGGGTGCCTGAGATAAAACTTTATCTCGGCAGTTACGTTCCTTTCCCGTCAGGTGTACCTCTTTTGATGACGTCAGAGTATATTTGATGACGTCTGGGTATTTTTGAACGGAAAACAATGGGAAGAAAATGGGAAAAAGGTAAATAAATGATTTTAAACGATCAGTAAGATAAATACAGCCTCGGGCTTCATTTTTTTCTCAGCCTCACCTGATAAACTGGATGAGATCAGGCACTCACATGATATTCTCTATATTATAGAGAAAGCAAACTCAGATAATGATGAGGTACATTATGAAGTTTCCTCTCAGAAATAACTTTGCCAGGGAGCGAACCCATGCTGGTCATATGTCTGTCTATAGCTCCAAAGCCAAGGCCTTATCCATATAGCTACCAAGGCATGAATTTTTGCATCTTTTTATTTTGCGGTAAGAGAATGACTAGTTCGTTTTAATAAAAGGCTAGCAAAAAAAGAAAGCCACTAGCCCAAACAAGTAAGTGTCTAACCCTGATGCTGTGTGAGTTATCTTACTTGATAGTTGTGAGTTTGCTTGTGGTATATTCCCTTGCTTAATATGAATGGCATGCTTATATGAACTTTATATCATTATACCCCCGCGTTCACAGTGTAAAGTTTTATACCCCCGCTTTCATCAAGTGGAGTGGGTGCTATATAGGAATCGGGTTGTCCGTAACATTGCGTCGCACAACACATTTTGTCCTGTCGCGTCGCGTTACTCATTTTTAGCTCTACTGATCAGAGATCAGCAGAGCTTATGCCGTGGTGCGTCGTCCGTCCGTCTGTCTGTCCGTCTGTCCGTCTGTCCGTTAACTTTTATTTGTAGCGACTACTCCTCTGAAACTACTGGATGGATATTCATAAAACTTTACAGAAATGTTGCCCATGAAGTCTAGTTGATCCTAGCAAAAATTCATGTTGATGTGAAATCCAAGATGGCCGCCAAAGCTAAAAATAGATTTTTTAAATTCAAGTTTGTAGCGACTACTTCTTGGAAACTATAAGTGATATTGATATGGGACTTTTTCTAAAATGATCAGCATGACATGATGTTGATCCTTGTCGAAAATCGTTTTGATTTGACGTTAAACATGGCTGCCAGCGGCCATCTTTGTTTACATAGAGTTATATAATGAAAACTTGTAGCGACTACTCCTCTGAAACTACTTGACGGATTTTCATGAAACTTCACAGGAATGTTGCTCTTGATGTCTAAATGATCCTAGCAAAATTTCAGGTCGGCCGGAAATTCAAGATGGCCGCCACGGCTAAAAATAAATTTTCAAAATACAAGTTTGTAGCGACTACTTCTTGAAAACTATAAGTGATATTGATATGGGACTTTTTCTAAAATGATCAGCATGACATGATGTTGGTCCTTATCAAAAATCGTTTGATTCGACGTTAAACGTGGCTGCCTACGGCCATCTTTGTTTACATAGAGTTATATAGTAAAAACTTGTAGCGACTACTCCTCTGAAACTACTTGACGGATTGTCATGAAACTTTACAGGAATGTTGCTCTTGATGTCTAATTGATCCTAGAAAAATTTCAGGTCGGCCGGAAATTCAAGATGGCCGTCACAGCTAAAAATAGATTTTTAAAAAATAAGTTTGTAGCGACTACTTCTTGAAAACTATAAGTGATATTGATATGGGACTTTTTCTAAAATGATCAGCATGACATGATGTAGATCCTTGTGGAAAATTATTTTGATTCGACGTTAAACATGGCTGCCAGTGGCCATCTTTGTTTACATAGAGTTATATAGTAAAAACTTGTAGCGACTACTCCTCTGAAACTACTTGACGGATTGTCATGAAACTTTACAGGAACGTTGCTCTTGATGTCTAATTGATCCTAGAAAAATTTCAGGTCGGCCAGAAATTCAAGATGGCCGTCACAGCTAAAAATAGATTTTTAAAAAATAAGTTTGTAGCGACTACTCCTTGAAAACTATAAGTGATATTGATATGGGACTTTTTTTAAAATGATCAGCATGACATGATGTAGATCCTTGTGGAAAATTATTTTGATTCGACGTTAAACATGGCTGCCAGTGGCCATCTTTGTTTACATAGAGTTATATAGTAAAAACTTGTAGCGACTACTCCTCTGAAACTACTTGGCGGATTGTCATGAAACCTCACAGGAATGGTGCTCTTGATGTCTTATTGATTCTAGAAAAATTTCAGGTCGGCCGGAAATTCAAGATGGCCGTCACAGCTAAAAATAGATTTGTAAAAAATAAGTTTGTAGAGACTACTTCTTGAAAACTATAAGTGATATTGATATGGGACTTTTTCTAAAATGATCAGCATGACATAATGTAGATCCTTGTGGAAAATTATTTTGATTCGACGTTAAACATGGCTGCCAGTGGCCATCTTTGGTTACATAGAGTTATATAGTAAAAACTTGTAGCGACTACTTCTCTGAAACTACTTGACGGATGTTCATGAAACTTCACAGGAATGTTGCTCTTGATGTCTAGTTGATCCTAGAAAAATTTCAGGTCGGCCGGAAATTCAAGATGGCCGCCACAGCTAAAAATAGATTTAAAATAAATAAGTTTGTAGCGACTACTTCTTCAAAACAATAAGAGATATTGATATGGGACTTTTTCTAAAATGATCAGTATGACATGATGTTGGTCCTTGTCGAAAATCGTTTTGATTTGACGTTAAACATGGCTGCCAGCGGCCATTTTTGTTTACATAGAGTTATATAATGAAAACATGTAGCGACTACTTCTCTGAAACTACTTGACGGACTTTCATGAAACTTCACAGGAATGTTGCTCTTAATGTCTTATTGATCTTAGCAAAATTTCAGGTCGGCCGGAAATTCAAGATGGCCGCCACGGTTAAAAATAGATTTTCAAAAAACAAGTCTGTAGCGACTACTTCCTGAAATCAAAATCAATCAGTAGAGCTTCAAGGTCATTGACCTCTTGTTATTACTTGCATTTCTCAAACAGTTTTGAATGGGTTGTTTCCAAACTTCCTATAGGTTATAATAGCGTAAATGAGTCTCCATTGCCCTTCCATAGTAAAGTTAGAATGTTGACAACCTGTTAAAAACTCAAACCTGTTTAGAATTCTGGGAAAGTTACTTTATCATGCAAATAAACATGTCTGCTATTAAACATCAACAAGGAAATAGGGGGTTTAATACCTTCTAAGAAACATTTCTTCAGTTGTATACTAACACCGGGTGAAAGGTCAACACTGTTTTTACCCCTTGCAATTTCTTTCACTTCTCAAATTTTTATCAAAAACTGTCAAAAGCATGGTGAGCTGCATTTTCAAATATCAACATGTCCAGAATACAGTTACAGCCAAAAAATAACAGTAAACTGCACTAAAAAAAGTTTTTAAAGAAAAGAAGATTAGCACTTTAATACAGAACTACTTTCGACTGCACCAGGCGAGCACATTCTGTTGATTTAGTGTAATTAGACCTGTACACATAAAAACTGATGACCTTATGTCTCTCTGCATCACCCATTGTTGATTGCCTAAGCTATTACAGAATTATTGCCCTTTGTTTGACTTGAATCAAAAAAGCGGTGGTATTCCTCACCTTCAGTGATAGTTCTAGTTATTATCAAATGAATCGCTTGTATGCTTTCGATAAACCTCAGGGCCGTCCGTGCCCGAGTGGTTAACGTCTCTGACTTGAAATCACTTGCCTCTCACCGCTGTAGGTTCGATCCCTCAGGAGCCTAGGAACGTCGGTGGTTCTACCCAGGTGCCTGCCCGTGCACGAAAATTGCCCGGAGGGGCACCTGGGGTCTTCCTCCACCAATGGAAGCTGGAAAGTCGCCATTTGACCTTAGCTGTTGGTGCGACTATAAAATCCAATTCAATCAATCGATAAACCTCATTTTATATTTTATATATTGTCACATATGTAATAACATTCTATAATAGCCTTTGCATCCATTGTAAACCCAGATCAGCCTGCGAGTAAATGGTTTACAATGTCTGGCTGCTGATCAGTCATTTCCCCCAAAACACCCCTTTGTCAGATGAATGGAATGGTCTTAACTCAAAGAAAGAACAGTCCATTATATATTTGTAACAGGTTAAGGTTTATAAGAAAACAGCAATATCTCAGATGGAGCATTGTATATATAAATGATGAATGTCTCATCAGATATTTAAAGGTTTCCTTGCAGTTTAGCATGAGCCAGTCATCAATTGGGTGAATTGAAAGTCAATTTATAATTGAAGGAAATGTTGTGGGAGTATAAATGATTGAGCTGGGAAAATAATGGGTCTAATCTACACACATTTAAATCCCATGTTAAATTCAGTCAGAGTTGTAATATAGTGCATGCCTATAAATAAACTGTGACAATTGAGAGATTGCTCTTAACAGATATAAAACACAAAGCAATTTCTCAACATAATTCTATGTCATACTTTCCATCAAAGTAAGGAAACTAATGATAATTATTATATAATACACTTTTTATACCTGCCAAGAAAAATCTCTCGATATTGGGAGGAATATGTAATATTTATAGCATAAATTTTCAAGTATATGCGATTTATACTGCTTCTAGAGGGCCGCAAGCCCCAGAGTGCAACATAAGTCGCATACGAGAAAAATATACTATAAATGTTTTGTACCATAGCTATTTATCAAACTACGCACGTGTAAAAAGTTGTAGAGCGTTGCAGTTTTCAGTAAAAATAACAGCCCGGTCCAATCAAGAAATAGCATTACCACGCGGCATGAGCATGACCCATGTTTTGATTATTGCAGCCAATCCCCTTTGTATATTGTTGTGCAAATCCAATGTCAAGGAGTGCTGTTTTGGTAATGGGTAGTCGTGTTGTACATATTTAACTCGCAACAGAACGCCCTTTACAAAATAATATTGGAAAACCAAAGGAAAACCATTAGAGCTATGGAACAAAAAATTAAAAATAATGTTTTCACATAATGTTGATTCATATGTATGCGGGAGTTGTACGGTACTCATTCTGCCCAAGAAAAAGTGGGCGGTCTGCCTCCACCACTGAAAATTGACCGTCATGTATAGCCTTAAATGTACTGAAAATGACATGTGAAATGCTCTACAAGTGAAATGAAGTCGAGTTGTGATATTTTCAGTGGTAAATAAATCTTAAATTAGTCTGATGACAAAAACTTCATATTTCTTGCCCGGGCCTGGAATTCACCAACCATTCTCCAAACTGTTCTTAGTTAGGCTTGAGCTGAAGTACTCAAATTTCGTTCACAAATATTTCTATGACCCTCAAAAATAAACAATGATTTATCAAATTTATCAATAGCAGTTTGTTACGAAATAAAGTTAAAGATAAATTTGCTTCTGAGAAATACGACACGTATATAATTCTCAAAACTTATCTGAACAGTGGCAAAACTTCTGCCTGGGAGGGAAAAGCTTCACATATAAATTTGCAACATCGTTAAGTTAAATGACAACGTGTCTGGAATTGTGACGAAAATTGCTCACAAAAACACAGGAAAAGTCATCAGACCCTTATTTCCTTCACCACGAATCTGCCTGACAGATCGGGAAGAAGTTGAAGTGTAATTTCTTTTATTACTGGAGGCAATCCCAAACAGTTATGAATGTCTATTCAAATGAAAATTAAGCCGTCAAATGGTGCTTTAATTTTGTATAAAATATCAACGCGCACAGGATTGGGTTTCGTGTTCTGACGAGTTTAATTTTTGTTTGTGAAAGAGTTTAGTTTGATTTGGGAAGGTTTTGTTGTAAAACAGTAATCAGTATTTATTACCAACCCATTGAGAAATTGTCTTTTTATGCCGCCCGAAGTGGCATACTAAGTATGGTAATCACACTTTGTTGGTTCCTTCGTCCTTCCGTAATGTTAACCACAATGAGAAGGTGTGTGGCGTGTGCAAGAATCGGTCAAGATCACACTTTCTCAGGAGTATTTGTCACTTATTTGTGACATTTGTGACATGTCTTGTTTTTTAAGTACATTTTTATTGAACTACAGGTAAAACTGATAGTAAATTGAATCTTTTATCATTTCAAAAAGTTTGATAATCAAGGGCGATGATTCTTTATAGCATCAATTTATCGAAACATAAAATCTGTTCACTAATTATTAACTAATTTTGGAAAAATCATGGTTTTAAAATGATCCAAATTGCTCCAGTTCATTAACCGCTCCAGTTCATTAACTCCCAATGCCTCAACCTTAGAAGGATGGGGATTTTAATCATGAACTGCCATATGCTAGATTCTGTCATCTAAGCATGTGAATGAACTTGAGGAATCCTACCTGAGGATTGAGACAACCTTTGGAGTGATCCCAGATTTCTCCAAAAGCTGCTCTTCATGACCAAAGGCCAGATAAAATTATATGTGTGGTTTCTGTTTCATGCTCAAAAAAAAATAGAGCAGGTAGAAAGGGTAATTATTTTATTTTCTAAAAATATTTTATTTTACAGTTTGTTCACACGATACTTTTATAAACTAATGAACTTAACCTTAAATATGTGTGTTGATGACATCAGATACAGAACAGATATAAAAAATAATTTAAAACAAAAAGAAGAAGAAAAAATACATGAAACAAACAAAAACAAAAGGTCATAAAATGTTTGTAAAAACGGATATCCTGGCGGTTGTCAGTTGGGTAACCAGAACCACACATATAATTTTACTTGGCCTAAATAAAGTGTTGCGTCTATCCTCCTAGCATGTGAATGAACTCGGAGATTTCTCCAAGAGCTGCTCTTCATAACCTAAATAATTTGTAGATGAGCCGTTAAAAAACAATTCCTTAGGAATTCTTTAGCATCAAACATCACTTCCATTCACCAGAACAATGTTATATGAGTGACATGTTGTGTAATAGATGTCATGTACAGCACAGTAATTGGGTTTTTTGGCTGTTTTTATAGCCGAAATTGGTCATCTTCCCACTGCCAAAAACGTATCTTTTTTCCCCAGTTTGTAGGAAAAAAAAGAAAATGTTTTTAGCTCTACTGGCCAAAGTCGAGTTGTCTGTCCGTCCATTGTCCGTCCGTTCATTAACTTTTACCTTGTGAACACTCTAGGGCCTTCATTATTAATCGGATATTTACGAAACTTTGCAAGTGTCTTTGTATCAATAAAAGCTCAGACAAGTTCGAAAACCAGCCAGATAGTATTAATTTCACCAGAGTTATATGAAAATCAGCCATATCAGATCAGTAACAACGGCCCTAGATTTAGTTAAAAATGCTGTATTTTGCCTCATCAAGATGATCGGACTTTCATTTGGACAGATTTTAATGAAACTTTGCAGGGATGATCAGTACCAAATCTAGTTATGTATATCGTCACCGTGTTCATTTTGAATGATTTTGGCAGAATAATGGCCCTTTATAAAGGTTTTAATACATAAACTTTGTCCGGACTTATTTTCCTGAACCCCTAGCCAGATTTTAGAGAAACTTTGCAGGGATGATCAGTATCTTGCCTAGTGGTGCATATCATAACCGTGTTCCAGTTGAAAGATTTTTGGCTAGTTATAGCCCTTTAAGGTTTTAATATATAAACTTTGTCTGGTTTAGTTCTCCTGAACTCTTGGCCAGTTTCAACAAAACTTTGCAGGGATGATCAGTACCAAGCCTAAGTTTGCGTGTCATTGGCGTATTTCGGTTGAAGGATATTTGGCGGAGTTATGGCCCTTTAAAGGTTTTAATACACACATCGTGTCCGGACTAGTTCTCCTGAACCCCTGGCTGGATTACAGAGAAATTTTGCAGGGGTGATCAGTACCAAATCTAGTTATGTATATTGTCACCATGTTCCAGTTGAATGATTTTAGCAGAATAATGGCCCTTTAAGGGTTTTAATACATAAAGTTTGTCCGGACTTATTTTCCTGAACCCCTAGCCAGATTTCAGAGGAACTTGGCAGGGATGATAAGTACCGTGCCTAGTGGTGCATGTCATAACTGTGTTCCGCTTGAATGATTTTTGGCTGAGTTATGGCCCCTTAAAAGTTTTACTACACAAACTATATCTGGACTATTTCTCTTGAACCCTTGCGTGGATTTCAACGAAACTTTGCAGGGATGATCAGTACCAAGCCTTATAGTTATGCATGTCATCGCCATATTTCGGTTGAAATATTTTTGGCTGAGTTATTGCCCTTTAACGGTTTTAATACAAACATTTTGTCCAGACTATGTTCTCCTGAACCCCTGACTGGATTTCAGTGAAACTTTGCAGGGATGATCAGTATTAGGCCCAGTTGTGCATGTCATCGCCGTGTTCCGGTTGATTGGTTTTTGCGGAGTTATAGGTCTTTAAAGGTTTTGATACACAACCTTTATCCAGACTAGTCTCTTCTGAACTCCTGGAAGAATTTTGGCAGGGATGACGAGTACCAAGCCTAGCTGCGTCTATCATCGCTGTGTTCTGGTTGAATGAGTTGTGGCCTAATATACAAAAACTTTTATCAGAAATGTTTTTTCTGAACCATTGGCTGGATTTCAGCAAAACTTGGCAGGGAATGATCAGTACCAAGCCTAATTGCGCATGTTGTTGGTGTGTTCCCCATCAAATACTCCATATAGGCAGTAGATCGATACAGGCCCTCTTGGGCCTCATGTTTTTAAAGTGTGCCAATGTTTGAGGTTCAAAAGCTTTTAAATACTTCTATGGATCTTTGTGTACAGTAAGCAGTAATAAAGATAGAATTATGAAAATAATGCTTGACTATATTTCCCAATTTTATGAAAAATCACCCAAAAATTCCCAATTTTATGAAAAATCGCGGTTAAATTCCCAATAGTAACGGTATGTGTTATGTTCCCAATATTATATAGAGAAAAACCACTGACATTTATACTTGTTATCTTCTCTGTGTTGCAGGGGTGTAGTGGGGAACATCAAGGGTGCCAAAGAGTAAGTACATTACATCACTTCACTATGTCAAAAAAAAAATTGTCTATTGTTCGGACTTTTCAGCCACAGTTTGATTAGTGCTTGCATCAGTCATAAAAATTATATCAGTAAAACAGGCATTTTTAGTGGTAAATAAAAATACATTCTTGAAATCGGTTGAAAAATAAGAATTTCAAATGCTCAAGTTGTTTTTGATAGGGCAAAATAAATGCAGAACTTTGCTCAATGAAAAATAAACTTCTTTTTTTTTTGTTTGAATTTCTAAAGTAGGATTTTCTAATTTTCTGCTGTCCCAGCAAGAAGGAATTTACATGGGGAAATTCTTTCAAAAAAACTTTGCCTGTAAAATATTTATTTCTCAACCAATTTTCAAACCTATATAATGCCTCTTTATTTACCACTAAAAATGACAGTTCCAGTGATATATAATTTGTTAGTAGTTTAAAAATTGTTCTTATAAATGCTGAAAAAAACGAACATCAAACTATAGTTAATGATATGCATGTGATTCAGGTAAGTTAGTTCTTGGTAAAAAAATGTTCCATACATTTCTAGAGGAAACATAATTTTTTTTAAATATTTTTTTCCCAAAAAATAGTTGTTTTTACTGGAGTGTTTTAAACCCAGTTCATACCATTATACCAGCTATACACATTTTCCCAAGTTACCACCGATAATACAAAGCTTGTAGAGGATGCGTATTTTGAGATATTTTTTAGGACAACCAAACAGTCATGTGATATCTCTCTCTCTGGGAACAAAACTCACAGAATTTCGTCTCGTCAGAAGTCGAAAATCTGTGAGATTTGGACATCACTCTGAAATAAATTGTGAATTGAAAACAAATTTAAAATCTATTGAATGAAATGTTCCTACTTTATTTTATCAGCAAATGCGTTATATAATAAAAAAGCTTAAAATATGAAAATATTTTATAAAACCTCAACTTTACCTTATTTTTGATAGAATCTCACAGATTTTGGACAAATCTCCCTTAAAATGTTCTTAAATCTCCTAGATTGCGGCTTCAAAAGTATCACGTATGGACAACTAGGAGTCACAGGTTTCATCCACAGTCTCAACATTCTTTTGAATATAAAACTAGTATTCAGTATCTTAGACACATAACTGGCTGTTGCTCAGAAGTAATTGTCTCCCCTTTCATTTCAGACCGATACAGAAGTAATTGTCTCCCCTTTCATTTCAGAACGATACAGAAGTAATTGTCTCCCCTTTCATTTCAGAATGATACAGAAGTAATTGTCTCCCCTTTCATTTCAGAACGATACAGAAGTAATTGTCTCCCCTGAAATGAAAGATACAGAAGTAATTGTCTCCCCTTTCATTTCAGAACGATACAGAAGTAATTCTCTCCCCTTTCATTTCAGAACGATAGTTTCGAAGCCACGAGAGTTTGCTCATCTGATCAAGAACAAATTTGGAAGTGCTGACAACATCAGCTCAATAAGTAAGTCATGATTCGTTTGGTTCCATGATAAAAGGGCTAATTGGAAGGAATTTTATTGCAAGGGAGTTTATGCCCACTAAGGTTTGCATCGCAGGTTTGCACCTATGCTCATTAAGGTTTGCATCAGGAGTTTGTACTTGTGCCCATAAAGGTTTGTATCGTGAGTTTGTACCTGAGCCCACTGAAGATTGCATCGCAGGTTTGCACCTATGCCCAATAAGATTTGCATAACGAGTTTGTACCTGTCCCCACTAAGGCTTGCATTGCAGGTTTGCACCTATGCCTACTAAGGTTTGCATCATGAATTTGTACCTGTGCCTATTAAGGTTTGCATCGTGAATTTGTACCTGTACCCACTAAGGTTTGCATCAGGAGTTTGTACCTATACCCACTAAGGTTTGCATGAGGAGTTTGTACCTGTACCCACTAAGGTTTGCATCACGAGTTTGTACCTGTGCCCATTAAGGTTTGCATTGCGAGTTTGTACCTGTACCCACTAAGGTTTGCATCAGGAGTTTGTACATATACCCACTTAGATTTACATCCGGAGTTTGTACCTGTACCCACTAAGGTTTGCATTGTGAGTTTGTACCTCTGCCCATTAATGTTTGAATCACAAGTTTGTACATATACCCACTTAGGTTTACATCAGGAGTTTGTACCGGTACTCACTAAGGTTTGCATCACGAGTTTGTACCTGTACCCACTAAGGTTTACATCACGAGTTTGTACCTGTACCCACTAAGGTTTTCATCACGAGTTTGTACCTGTACCCACTAAGGTTTGCATTGTGAGTTTGTACCTCTGCCCATTAAGGTTTGAATCACGAGTTTGTACATATACCCACTAAGGTTTGCATCGTGAGTTTGTACCTGTACCCACTAAGGTTTGCATCTTGAGTTTGTACCGGTACCCACTAAGGTTTGCATCACGAGTTTGTACATGTACCCACTAAGGTTTGCATTGTGAGTTTGTACCTGTACCCACTAAGGTTTACATCACAAGTTTGTAACACGAGTCATACCCTAACTTCTGATAACTAGTAGTTAGAGTACACCAGTCATTCTGTTATTGTCAATTAAATGATTTACAACTGTGCAAATACAAAGGAAATGTCAGTAACCATGCTACAATGTGCATTAAATTAATGAATAATTAAAGGGACACAAGGCAATCTTAAAGTATCGATCATGCACTAAAAATGCACCCTGTTATATAAATCAAATGCTCTTTAATAACCAAACTACGTAAGATAAATTCTCTTCGTATAAGTTATGTTAATTTTGATGAATGAATATGTGGGTCGGTGGGTGGGCTCAGGCCGGATGTGTGCCTTTAAAGTATTGTTGATTACATACCAAAATATTAAAATGTATTTGTTGCTTTAAGAGTTGGGTATTGTCAAGTTCTTGCCATCATTTCAAGGTCAGGTACAGTTTCTAAAAACTTTTTTGTTTGTGAAATGTTTTAATTCAAAAGTTATAAGACTGTTTTGTTTACTTCCTTTTATTTGAATTTTTTTTAATAGTTTTATCTTTATATATTTACATTAATTTTTAATTACTGCTTAATTTCTTCATATTTCTTCGGTTTTTGCGCACAATATGACCTGTTTATGTGTCGACGTGCCGTAAAACACCATTCATTCATTCATTTATTTGAAAAAGGGACAGGATATTACAAAAGCCCCAATTTCATTTCGATCAATTAACTCTTGCAAAATGTATAAAAGTTTACGTACATTACCAGGCAAATATGACTTAAAGAGGTGAATGTTGATATATTTTCTATCGATATTTTCTAAATTGTTTGTAGTTATATATAAACACACACATTGCTTTCCAGTATTTGGTTTAAAGGGACACACGGCAATCTTGAAGTGTTTGAAATGGGTGTCTCGATTTATATATCCAGTATCATTTTTAGCTCTACTGATCAGAGATCAGCAGAGCTTATGCCGTGGTGCGGCGTCCGTCGTCCGTCTGTCTGTCCGTCTGTCCGTAAACTTTTATTTGTAGCGACTTCACAGCTGAAACTACTGGATGGATATTCATGAAACTTTACAGAAATGTTGCCCATAAAGTCTAGTTGATCCTAGCAAAAATTCATGTTGATGTGAAATCCAAGATGGCCGCCAAAGCTAAAAATAGAGTTTTAAAATACAAGTTTGTAGCGACTTCTTCTTGAAAACTATAAGTGATATTGATATGGGACTTTTTCTAAAATGATCAGCATGACATGATGTTGATCCTAGTCAAAAATCGTTTTGATTCAACGTTAAACATGGCTGCCAGCGGCCATCTTTGTTTACATAGAGTTATATAGTAAAAACTTGTAGCGACTACTTCTCTGAAACTACTTGGCGGATTGTCATGAAACTTTACAGGAATGTTGCTCTTGATGTCTAATTGATCCTAGAAAAATTTCAGGTCGGCCGGAAATTCAAGATGGCCGTCACAGCTAAAAATAGATTTTTAAAAAATAAGTTTGTAGCGACTACTTCTTGAAAACTATAAGTGATATTGATATGTGACTTTTTCTAAAATGATCAGCATAACATGATGTTGATCCTAGTCAAAAATCGTTTTGATTCAACGTTAAACATGGCTGCCAGCGGCCATCTTTGTTTACATAGAGTTATATAGTAAAAACTTGTAGCGACTACTCCTCTGAAACTACTTGGCGGATTGTCATGAAACTTTACAGGAATGTTGCTCTTGATGTCTAATTGATCCTATCAAAATTTCAGGTTGGCCGGAAATTCAAGATGGCCGTCACAGCTAAAAATAGATTTTTAAAAAATAAGTTTGTAGCGACTACTTCTTGAAAACTATAAGTGATATTGATATGGGACTTTTTCTAAAATGATCAGCATGACATGATGTAGATCCTTGTGGAAAATTATTTTGATTCGACGTTAAACATGGCTGCCAGTGGCCATCTTTGGTTACATAGAGTTATATAGTAAAAACTTGTAGCGACTACTCCTCTGAAACTACTTGACGGATGTTCATGAAACTTCACAGGAATGTTGCTCTTGATGTCTAGTTGATCCTAGAAAAATTTCAGGTCGGCCGGAAATTCAAGATGGCCGCCACAGCTAAAATTAGATTTAAAATAAATAAGTTTGTAGCGACTACTTCTTCAAAACAATAAGAGATATTGATATGGGACTTTTTCTAAAATGATCAGTATGACATGATGTTGGTCCTTGTCGAAAATCGTTTTGATTTGACCTTAAACATGGCTGCTTTGTTTACATAGAGTTATATAATGAAAACTTGTAGCGACTACTTCTTTGAAACTACCCGAAGGATTTTCATGAAACTTCACAGGAATGTTGCTCTTAATGTCTTATTGATCTTAGCAAAATTTCAGGTCGGCCGGAAATTCAAGATGGCCGCCACGGCTAAAAATAGATTTTCAAAAAACAAGTCTGTAGCGACTACTTCCTGAAATCAAAATCAATCAGTAGAGCTTCAAGGTCATTGACCTCTTGTTTTTTTTGGGATTTTTTTTTAATTTTTGTATTTTTTATGTTGGACCAGTCGGACCAGTAACAGAGGAGTTATGGCTCTTGATTTAGTTAAAAATGCTATATTTTGCCTCGTTAATACAGTAGGGCCTTCATTTTTCATCTGATCTTTACCGAATTTTAACAGATTCTTTAGTTATGGCCCTTGATTTAGCTTTCACTCACTTCATTGATGTTATAAGAGCCATGTTAGCCAGTAGAGCGTCCACAGGCCCTCTTGGGCCTCTTGTTACTTTTATCCTGGTTACATTTAAATAAAATAAATTTTTAGTATTCACTATGTCTTATTATACTATAAGTTTTAATATATTACTGGTGCAATAATATCAAAAATTAATAACGCAAAATTAATTAATACTATATTCTTATAATTAATATTAATGATTGAACTGAAATGATATGCCGAAAAATTAGCGGGATGCCGTGAGTTTTTAAAAAATAAAGATTGCCATGTGTCCCTTTAACATAAGTTTATTTTGTAAAATGCATATAAACAAAGGTGAAAACAAAATGTTGTTTTGTTAAATGTAAAAAAAGGCGTAAAATGCTTATTAAAAAAAAAAGGATGTGGAAAAGACGTGGTTGGCATTTAAAAAACACGGTACCAACCCTACTAGACTATAGCAGTAAATAAAATGTTCACGCTTGTCTTTGAGCAAATTCTATGCAAAATTGTTCGTTGTTGAAAAAGATCTATGTTTCCTGTTTGTGCTATCATGAGAACATCATAGTCAAAATGATTTAGGCCAAATAAAATAATATGTGAATCCAGTTTCCCGACCGACCCTGTGTTTAGGGTCATTTTCAAATAATAATGAAGATATCAACAAATATGTAGTTAAGTTTATTATTTATTGGGTATGAAAGTATAGTGTAAAAAAAAAGACAAAATATAAAATAAAATATTTTCCCTACCCTATTTTTTTGAGCATGTAATAGGGACCACACATATAATTTTATTTGGCCTTACTACATTATTTAGATTTTTGAAGCGGTGTCATAAATTCAAAACAATAACCTGTTGAATGTTAAATGTTGATCATGTAACTACCAAATTGAAGGGCATGACCTTACCTTATTTAACCTGATGTATTCATGTAACATAGCTGGGCTGATCAAAAAAATAAAAGAATAGTTTGCTATTTCCCCCCTACCCAAAATATACTCGAAACAATTATATGGCTATCTTTAAAATAGTTTCCATTAATTTCATAGAACTTTTACTGTCTTCTAAAAAATATATGTTGCCCTTAGGCCATAATAAATTAATTGCTTGATTATCACCCCCGCCCGCCCAACCCCGTTTTTTTATTTCTTCAAAAAAAATTGACAAAATTGCATTGACGCTGATTTTCCAAACAGCTTTCCGCATTTTACCGCTGTTTCGAGAGCCTCGTTGTAAACCTGTCCACTGAAACCCAGAAACGTAATAACCAGTGTTGAGGTACAAAATTTCCTTTCAAAACTACGCGAAATTAGCTAATTAAATGGGAAAAAATAGTGTTTGTTATCATTAAAACGGTAAAGGGTGTTGCAATTATGAAAGATTTGTTTGGAAGTAATATTGTGGAGGATATTTAGGGTTGTTACTAGACGTTTATAACGATTTTCTATTTGGCAAATTAGATAAAAAAAAATTCTCCTGTTGCAGACTATGTCATTGCACAGAACGTCTTCGGTGATGAAGGCTGTGTTGAAACTTAATACGATCTTGTAAAAAATTGTTTGTACCAATTAGAGGTTGTGTCACAAACAGTTAAATGCTCTGTGATTTAAAAAAGCTAGTAGCCTATTATGACCTAGAGATCTAAGAATAAGTGGTTTATTACATCTCCACCTATACTATTCTCTATTGCAGTTGAAATATTTTGTATTATTTATACAAGAAATATTTCTTAACATCTGAAAATGTTTGAAATTTAAATTAATATGTGCCTGAAAGTATAAAACATTACCGGTATTAAAAATATGTTTTCAATCTTGGAAGTACCTAGTAGTATGTGTTTGCCTTGGGCCGAGGAAATATTCCATTTGTCGTATAAAATATATAAAAAAAAGTTCATCCTAGACTCTATAAAAGATAACCTAGACTCACTCTTGACAACAAAAGTCAATACTCATAATTTCTTTGGTATGTTTGCAGAAGCATCTGAAGATGGCCAACCGGAAGATGCAGAGAAATCTGGTGGTGGCACGCTCCCCGCAAGGTCAGTAAGCTTCATATGTTTGTATATACATACATACACACGACGCATTTGTCTTAGATTGTCACATCTTTGTCAGTAATTATACACAACACATTTTATTCTTTTGATGTTTTGCTTGTGTTGTAACAACTTTGTCAGTATTTACACACAACACGTTCATTCTTCGATGTCGACAGTTTTATAAAGACATTGCATCTATATTGGAAGGCTCACAGCACACGTGTATATATGTTCTTGTACAGTGTTTGGTCTGTAGTTGACAAACTTTCTTTCTGTAGAGGTGTTTTTCATCATAGTTTTGTTTTTTATTGGGGCACGCATGTATGCAGAGTACTCAAATGCCAAAGTGTCGGAACCAATCAGATTTATTCCGTAGTAGTTTCGTATAATATTTTTTGAAATATCTTAACAATATATGGTTTAAAAATGTTTGCCTTATATAAGGCTCGAACCCCAAACTTTCGGTTCAGTAGACACATAGTAGGCGACGCTCTGACCGACTGCCCCAAAGGCGCATTTGGTTTGTTACTGATTGGTTCCGATAATTTGGCATGTGAGCGATCTCGTACATATGTATACACAGGTGTTACACTTCTGCCATCATGTCTTTCATGAGTTTGCCTTTTTTCTAAAAGTGTTTTTTATCTTTTCTTTAAGTATTAGATCTGATTCTATTAATGTGTAAATGTTGACTACTATTTTACTGATTTGTAGTTACTAAAAGTTGGTCTTTCTTTTCGGAGCTAAATTCTAATAATCTTGCTTTAAATATGCTTTAAAGATTCTATTTAATAAAGTTTTGTCTTAATTAAAACATGCTAGCTTACTATTCATGTACATCAGCATTAACTCCTACCTGTCTACCCTACAACATTTGGAGTGCTCTTTGGTCTATTTTAATCTTGTCTGATTTTGAAAGTAGGTCAGTCACTGGGTGACCTTGACCTACTTTAAGGACTTCTTTGTTAAGGTCAATTCAAAAGAAACTATTAGACACTGTCCTATAGCTCATCTGCTACTGAATCGGAATTAACTTCTTCATTTACTCTGTACAGGTGAGCATCTGCATCCACCGTTGGTGCTCTTGTTTCTCATGAAGAGTGATGTTTACGCTTGTTTATATTCGATTATCACACTCAGAAGATTGCTGTTGCATCTTCTTCCCATATTTGCGGCTCCAAATATAATAATAAAAATAAGTTTTTTTACTGAGAGAACTCCAATCTCTACCAGGGTCACCAAGTGACTCTGTGAACATCTTAGAAATCCTATCTTCCTTGAGGCACTTTAGACTCTTTAAAATATAAAATCTGTCTTTTAAAGTTTTATCATAATTATGATACTGGAAAAACTACTTTTTAAAATGTTTGTCACATATTTTAAAGTAATAAATACTGATCAAACACAATATATAGCGGGTTATTTCTGTCTCGCCCACTATAGTGTGTGGCGAGACATAGCAGTCACTGCATTTTAAATCAACTATATCTCAACAACCAGTGCCAAGGTCATATTCTGGGTTATTTTCCCAAAACTTAACTTTGGTTAGGTAACTTAACCTCAGTTAACTGTAAATGTGTTTGCCTCATTTTCTTTGTTTGATACTTGGTCATATGTATTGTTGGCATTGGTGGACATCAAATACCAAGGTCAAGGTCATATTTTGCATATTTTCCCCAAACTTAACCTTGGTTAGTTAACCTCAGTTAGTTTTATGCGATTGCCTCACTTTACGTTTTTGATACTTGTCATATGTATTGTTGGCATTGATGGACATCGCTGAATGACATAAAATACCAAGGTCAAGGTCATGTTTTGAGTTATTTACCCTAAACATCAGTTTGGTTACGTATGTTAACATATGTTAACTTTTTCTGATAACTTTAATTTCTTTGTTTGATACTTGGTCATGTGTATTGTTGACATTGGTTGAACTCACTGAATGACAAAAATTACCAAGGTCAATGTCATATTTTGCATTATTTCCCCCAAACTTAACCTTGGTTAGGTAACTTAACCTCAGTTAACTGTCTGTGATTGTCTCACTTTACATGTTTGATATTTGGTCATATGTAATTGTTGGCATTGGTGTACATCACTGAATGACAAAAAATACCAAGGTCAAGATCATATTTTGCATTATTTTCCCAAAACTACACCTTGGTTAAACCACTTAACATCAGTAACTTCTTATGATTACCTCGCTTTTATTGGTTTGATACTTGGTCATATGAAGTGTTGCCTTTGTTGGACATCATTTAAGCACATATTTAATAAAATATTTCATATGCGGTTTACCACGGTGGGGGAGACACCCTCAGACCGTGGTCTTGTACTTATTTTTGATGAAAACGTATTTGAAAACTGTTCCAAAGCAGGGAATGAACCCTTGGTTGCCTCGGTCCAGATCGGCAGTAATATCCATTAGGCCACATTAGGCCACAGTGGTATTGATGTTTAGCGGAGATATTAACATTTACATAAAAAGCTCACTTTATATTTGTAAACGAACAAAGCATATTTATTGACAAGTTGCGTGATTTTAGGTAGAATGTGTGTATGATAATGAAAAAATATAATGCAGTTGTGGGGTGGGTTATTTTACAAACACTTATTAACAAGTATGAAAATGAAAAGAGCCTTCTGACGTATGAACTTATTTGTATATTGCGGACATTTCACCATTTTGAAAATCATGTTTGTAACTTGCTTTTAGAAAGGTTATTATCTGTTATGGGTTAAATAAAACAAAAACTTGACAGGTATACGTTCCTATTTCACATGACTTACATGTAATTTAAATTTCAGACAGGGCTGTAATAGATAAACTTGGATGTTGTAAAATCTCGTTACTAGGCCGGCTTTTGCATGTAAATATTATGGCATAAATTAGTACAAAGCTAAAAGCAACTAAATGTGTATGTTGGCTATAAATGTGGGAATTTGAGATTTCTATGATTTTTTTTTTTTTTTTTTTTTTTTTTTCAGTTTGAGATTGTTGCCATGTATTTGAGATTTTGTAAATTGCCTATTTTCACAGATTGAGGCCCCTTTACCTCAGGTAGACATGTATTCATACACTTACTCATATTTTACCTTCACCCAGCATTCTAATATAAGCTTCTGTTTATTTTGCAGTAGCATTTATGCCTAAAAAGCATGGTTTATAATATTATTCTATTTTCTACTTTTTTCGAATTTCAATTGCTATGATAAAAATAAGGAAATTGGTGCGGTTTGGTATGGCTTGTATGACTTTGAAAGTGGGACATTGTGGGTTGATTATTATTTGTAAACCATGCAGTTAAACCTTTGCAACCAGTATAGAGATGGAACAGCTTGTATGTTTTACAGTTTGAGTGTTTCTAGGATATTTCTATATGTCCCCTACCGGTTTCTACCGGAGGGGACTGTAGGTTTACTCGATTTCTGTCATTACGTCTGACCAAGTTATGTCCGGGCTATACTTTCTTTATCTATCATTTGATTCCAGTATTGCTATACACAAATCGTCCACAACCACGAGACAATGTGTCGCGACCATCATGCTTGACCTTCAAGGTCAAGGTCACACTGACACTCTGAATATTGCTATAATTTTGTGTCAAGGCTGTAACTTTCTTATCAACAATTGATTCTAAGAATATTATATACAAATGTTCACCACCATGAGACGATGTATTATAACCAACATCCAGGGCCTGTATTCATAAAGCAACTTGAGCGGAAAATATTACTCTAGTCAAAATTTAAGATTTTTACATATTTTTAAATATCCTTACTAACCTCTCAGGGACACTACAAACCATCTTTTTTCAAATAAATATCTAGCTAGTGGTGTTATTTATCCGTAACCTTATTAACGATATTAAGAAAACTTCTTAAATCGATAGAAAATGGTGTTTAAAAAATTGATAAGATTCAACTTAAGATATTGCTCAGAAGCTTTATGAATATGGAATCTAGGTAAAGGTCACCCTAAAGACTGAAGGTTATTGCTATAATTTCGTGGCCAGGCTTCATGTATAACTCGTAGATATCAATTCCTACACATTCACTCCCATGGGACAATGTGAAAAACAATAAACGTGGCTCCAGCGTAAATGGAGTGTCTACAATAGAATTTGCAGCAACTCTGCAGTTCAGGGTGAGAAGGTCGTAGGCCCATTCTCCATGTTTTATCTCGATGTACATGGAGGATGAGCCTGGCATGTTCATGCCTGTTAGGCGCCATATAACCTTTCATGTGTTGGTGCACCTTAAAACCCAATTCAATTCAATTCAATGTATGCTTACCATATTTCCCCCAATAGAAGGGCCCCCACCCCCCAAAAAAACCTTCAAAATTCAAATACATTTTCAATCTTTTGTATCAATTTTTTTTTTAACAAATGTTCGATCTTTTGTATGCATGGCATTTTGCATAGTTCCAGGGCGCTACTATAAGCAGATATAGGGTATGCATCTGCAAGAACCAAATATAGCTGCCTGATGGTTTTCTTAATTAGATAGGTACTTACGCCATTATCATAATTTACTGAATTTGATTGTTACTAATCTTTTTTCTTAATGAGGATTTATTTGGAATAGATATTGGTCTCAGTAGCTTTCTTTTCGCTGAGAAGACCTCTAGCCATACATCCGGGGTCGAGGTGGTAAACAATTTCACTTTTCACCTCTGCAGGTTCAAATCCCACTGGGAGCTTGTCTTGTAAGTGAAAAAGTGGCAATTCTTACGGACGGTGGAAGGTATACAGTACTGGTTCTCTTTCCAAAATAAATGGGTGGTCTGCAACCACCACTAAAAAAACAACTGAACATGTGCTGAAAAATGACGTAAATATCACCAAACAAAGCACTATTATTGCTATTCCTGGACCCCATTTTATTAAACATCTTACGATTAGTCTCAAATTTTAAAACTGTTCACATTTTTGCACCTGAGCATTCATTGTAGACAATTATGCTTGCATCATGCACAAAAGTATCAAGTGTATATGAAATGAAATCGCATTCATTTGTGAATTGTAAATCAAAGTACAGAATTTAAGAAATTAACTTACGATCAAAATTGTTGTAGGTTGTTCTGATTTATTTGAGCTGCACTCCCTGTAAATAAAATGCAGGTTGGTCTACCTAGGTTGCATAGGCTTGCAAAAGATTGTGTTTTGGTTGTCTAAATAGAGAGATTGGTTTATAATTGTAGGAATTAATAAATGTTTTCATAATTATACACTAGCGTTTATCATAACTAACAACTTGGATGTGAAAATGGTTTTGCTCTAAATGTCAATAACTTTGATTAAGATGATACGAACCTTTCATTTGGTAACCAGTGAAGATCGGGAATTTGGTATGGCTGTTTATATCAGAAAAGAGTCCCTGCCGAGGTTCCGATTGGAACAGTTGCACAGAGAGTTGGAAATTTCCTATCTGAACCGGATGCCCATGTTTGTTTTGATTTCTTGCATACCAATGACCAAGGCTGTCTCTAATTTTTGAAACAGGTGGCTACTTTGATTTGACGGGTGGCTACCATTAGTGATTGAGCAAAACGAGTGATGTTGTTAAGGGGTCCGCAGACATCCTCCCCCACGGATAAGAATGGTCTAATTACATGCAATCTCCTGTTTTTGGTGCTAATTAAGGTCAGGATTTTTAGTTATTTCATGATTCTTTCAGATGATGAAATAATTCCATAATATTTGATACTGATTTTAAAAATAAAATTAAAAAAAGTAAGAGCCTGCTCGAAATTGAAAACAGACAGTGAATATAGCCGGCTACCAGCTATTAGAGACAGCCCTGATGACATTTTGGGAGTCGACTTACCAACATTTTCTGTTTATTTACCCTTTACACAATGATATCATGCAGTTGTTGACGTTTTTGACCTCATTGTCGATGCACTGGAGTTTTATCTGACTCGGTGTGTAATATCAGATTTTCCAACACGTACACGTGTGATTTTCGAACACCTGTGTGTAAAATGAAGATATCCCTGACTGGTATGCAAGAAAACCTGGTAATGTGTTGTATTCCGATATTCTTCATTGACAGTATGTGTCTTCCCATGAGTGCTTGTATTTGATTGGCTAAAAATAGAGGTTCACCAAAATCAGTGTTTTTCAAAAAATCATTCTGGGAATGGGAAAATTTACAAACATGTTTTAAACATGAATACAGTCCTGACAAAGCCAATGCAATTGTCCTATCTGACATTTGGTGGTACACTATGCCTTGGTTTGTTTGGAAAACCAAACTTAACGTCGCTAATTTGGACGATTTTTGTTGAGGGATACTTGTCACAGAAGAGGATTGGAATGCAACAGGAGTTGTTAACATGAGTTAAGAATTAACCCTTTCACCCCTATAAACTACTTTGGTATGACCCAAATAAATGAAGAGTTGAGTTCATTTGAGAAATTTAGGGAGGAAAGGGTTAAGATAATGTAGCCTGTTAAATTTGTTGAATTGTTATAATTGAAGAAGCAATGAATTAGAATAGTTGTTATATAACTTCTCATTATTAATCTATACATGCATGTTTCATCACTACAATTGGTCTTAGATGAGAACATTACTGTACACTTACCGTATTTCATGTTATAGTAGCGAACATGCGCTATGCAAAAATGCCAAGGTGCACTCTTATAAAAGTTGTGTAGGGGCGGGTTGGGATGATTGATTGATTGAATTGGATTTTATAGTCGCACCAACAGCTAAGGTCATATGGCGACTTTCCAGCTTCCACTGGTGGAGGAAGACCCCAGGTGCCTCTCCGGGCAATTTTCGTGCACGGGCGAGGACCTGGGTAGAACCACCGACGTTCCGCAAGCCAGCTGGATAGCTTCCTCACATAAAGATTCCTAGGCCCCTGAGGGATCGAACCTGCAGCGGTGAGGGGCAAGTGATTGCAAGTCAGAGACTAACCACTCGGCCACGGACGCCCCCCGGGTTGGGATGAGGGGGATGCTTCTGTTAGGGGTAATACAGTATCAGCTAGGACATGGTTGTGATACAGCCTGTGTACAAATTGACCATTTTTGTTTAATATTTAAAAAGAACACAAACATACTTGTTTATTGTGCAAGCTTGAAGTTTAGTAGAGCACATTTTCTGAATCACATGTAAATTGTCATCCTTTTGGGAATATGCTCGGTTTTCTCAAGTGCTTTTCGTAAAAATTGTGTCCCTGAATGAAGGTACCTATACACCTACCAGTAGTCTGAATTTGAATTGACTGACATTTCCAAAGCAGGAAAGAACTTTCCCTTTTATACTGTAGCGAGAATATCCTTATAAAAAATAACTCGTCCCAGCCTACACACAGGAAACTGATGCACTACATTATATCCACATATATCACATTTACCTCTCAGTTATAGGACTGTCTCGAGTTTCCTCTGTTTATTGAGAATCTCTATAATTCATCCATGTAATTAACTGACCCCAGAGCAATAAAATACCCATTTTCGCACAGCAGGGCATCAATTATCTGACCGCAGTTAGGCACATTTAAAAAATTAGAAATAAGTTGGTGAAACAAAATGCTATCTGCAAATAAAGATTAGGCAGTGATATATACTTCTAACACTTAATTCTGCATGGACAAAGTTTTATTTCATTAGCTGGCATGTTAGGTGATTTATTGCCATTTTATTGACCTCATGCTGGGTATGCCGACACCAAGCTGATTATCAAGTAACTTGGGCTGAGTATTTACTACTACATATTTTCGGGACAGTCCTATAACTGGTGCCTAGTCTTATTAATGTGCAACTGTTGAAAAAGACGCTTCAAATTTGTGATACATTTTGTATTTTGTTAAGAAATGCTTGGATTACATGTTTTCTTCTGAGTTTTGTAGAAGCTTGAAAATGTGTTTTTGTATACAGGTCACTTGATCAAAGTGGGACGTGACTTACGAAAATAATTACATAAGCATTTTCATAGTAATCCTTCGACTAACGCTTTAAATGGACACATGGCAATCTTGATTTTTTTTTTAGACCCCTTAGTTTTTCTACACATTTTGCATTTTGTTCAATCATTAATATTAATTCTAATAAAAGTTTAAAGCAGTTTTTTTCGCATATTATTAACTGTTGATTATTTTGCACGAATAATATATTTAAACCTATATATCGTAGAATAAGATGAAAAAAGAAAAACTCAAAATGTTATTTAATTATATGCAAACAGGTTTAAAGTCAAAATGAAACTTGATAAATAAATTAAAATACAAATTATAAACAATTTAAGATTGCCGTGTGTCCCTTTAATATGTTTTGTATAATGTTTACATGAAATATTTATAAAATAGTGAAAATAAACTGTTTAATCACCAAAGTGGAGCTGTTGCTATATATATATATATATACTGAAAGGAAAAAGAAATGCGACACGGGAATTTCCGCTATAGATTGTATATACTGCACATTTAATTCTATATATATTCCAAGGAAATCCTAAGATGTTTCGTTAAAAAAAAAAAGGTGCAGTTAGTTAGAGAAAAGACACAACTGTGATGTTGTATATGTTTTAATCACAGTACACGTTGTAACAAGATATTCATAAATTTTGAAATTCCTCTTTGAAAAATTGAGCCATTTCAGTACTTTATTTAATGTAAAGGGGTTACAAAATGTTGCAGCCTACGTTTACGCCAATCGCGTACTCTGTCAATAATGAAAATTTGCAGGAATACTTTTTGCTGTGTTATGGCCCTGTCACACTATAACGTTTGAGACAACGTATGCCGACGTATGAAAATTTTATCAAACACGCTGTCATACGTTGAAAATGAATTAAAAAATCAATTGGAAGCCTCCTTTTGACGTATACATAGCGTATTGCTAACGAGTTGAACGAATATATAACCTATGTTTAAAGTATGAGTAACTTATTCATAACTTGTCCCTAGCGTTTACATAACTTATACAACTTTTACAAGCGTGTGACAGCGTGTGCACAGCGTACCTCTAGCGTTCATGACTTATGCGGAATTTAAATTATGCGCAACGTTAGTCTAACTTATGACTATCTTATGCATAGCGTGTTGGTGAGTATTGCGACGATCACGTGACGTCGGATATAAAAAGCGGCGGCTCTGTACAACCAAAACGCTGGCAAATACGCTACCTGTAAGTTCTAAACACGTTCAGTAAGTTTTAAACACGTATTTAACACGTTGAGTAATTCTAGGATCGTCAGGCATACGTTCAATACGTCAATATACATTGTGGAAAGGTCAGATATAAGTTAATGATAAGTTAACAGTACGTTGCTCATAGGTTAGAAAAAAGTTTCACAAACGCTACACAATCGCCAAGCTGGTTGCCGACGTATTTCGACGGATGCCAACTTATGTGTAACTTACTTGTAGCGTATGTAAACGTGTGCATAACTAGCCTGTCACGTACCTCTAACTTATGCTTAACTTATAAACAACATGTCGGCATACGCTACAAATTTTGTGCATGCAACCTATGCCAGCATATTTCGGCGTGCTCGTAACTTTTGTAAAACTTATCCCTAACTTATTTGACGTACACCAGCGTGTTTCCCAAATTTCTCGTACGTCGGCGTACGCTGATGCTATACGCCGTAGTGTGACAGGGCCATAATGTGTTGTTTTAGTCTTTTTTCCGAAATGAAAGATCTTACTTAGCCATGTACCATTCGATTAACAGCAGCCTATACTGCACATACAATATATATATGTAGCAGAAATTCCTGGGTCACGTTTCTTTTTCCTTTCAGTATAGTAGGCTTAATTATTAACTATTAGTGTAGTTGGTCTAATTGACTAGCTCATTATATTTTGTATATTTTCTTTTATTACTTATAATTATTATGATTATAATTATGAGATATGAATAATGTAAATTCTGTAAAAAAATGACAGTAAAATCATCTAATTGGATCATTTATTAGCATTTTAAAGATATAATTTATTTATTGTTTTGAGTTCATCGTTAATTTAGAGGTGACTGTCGTTAGTATTTGTTGATAATTTGTAATCGGCAGCTTCTACCGTTTTCAATTACCGTATTTTCTCTATTAAACACCCACACTGTAATGAATGCAAATCACTCACTTTGGAGATGAAAATTAATAATTTTTAGTTGAAATGTATGCCACTTCTAAACACCCTTGCCTTTATTTAGCCATTTGGTATAAACATCTACTATACGGAACTCCTGATGCCCCTTTCCGGTATTACATTTTAAATAATTTTCAGCCCCCAAAGGGAGACATATAGTAATCACACCAATCGTTCATCCTTCCTTCCGAAACAAACAAACGTCTCAGCTATAATTTTGAAGACACTTTCCCTCAGCCTCGTCCGTCAGATGGGGACGTAAACCGGGCGGTCCCGTGTATCGGTCTATCCTCCGAGCACATTAAAGAACTGTGTTGATGAGCGGTTGAACAACATTCAATTCAATACATTCAATTTATTTGAAAGAACTGAAAGAGATTTCCATGGAACTTCACACAAATGTTAACCATAATGAGAAGGTGTGTTGTATGCAATAATAGGGTCCGTACTTAAGGTCAAGGTCACACTTGGAGGTCAGGTCAAGTGAGTCAAACTGTTTGGGGGTATTTGTCACTTACTGGTGATATTTCTTGTTTATTTGTCATTTTCCTTTAAGGAAATGCTGTATGTGTACATTTGAACCATGTTCCAACATTACTTCCTAACACATTTTTTTTCTGATGAGCTATTTTCAAGTTTTCAAGTTTTTCATTAAAATGACCGATGTTCATGTAAATCATTTGAAATTGTATTCACCTGGGCATTAGAAGTTCCTATTATTATACAAATGAAGTAGTGGTTTGTATGATGAAGAAGAAAAAAATATAGTAAAATGGACTTTTTATTCATCATGTAACCAGTCGCCCACACCCAAAAAAAGTTTATTAATTGAATTACGCCCAGGCATTCATTAGAGGAAATATGGTATGTCTAGAAATTTATTTATTACCAGGATTGTTGTTGGTATTTTCTTATGGAAGGTTGAACATGTAGATATTGTAACTCTACAGAAATTAAGAACAAGATACAATACTTCCATGTGGAGCCTTCGATAGGGGAAAGTAAATGATACTAAATTATTAAAAAATAGATGTTGCCATTTTTGAGGCATATTTGAAGATGTTTGTCTTCATTTTAGACAAAAGATATGTTAACATTACGTGGTCCCATCTTAATTTTATTAAGCGATGGAAAAGCTTACATTATCAAGATTTTATAATGGATATTTCGACAGTAAACATGTGTAAAAAAAAAATTACTGAAAAAATGTGATAACCTTTTTAAAATTACCTATTAAATGTTTTAAGTTTACAGAATGCAAACTTTTTAACCTGAATTTAAAGTTTTATTTCATACCCCAGCCAACCCCGTTTTTCGCTTCTTGGAGAAAGGGTTGGATGGGGTATGAAAGTTAATACCCGGACCACGTAATGAAGATCTACACATTTTGTTTTGGTCTCAACTCCTGCTTGCAGAAGGCTTCAAGTTTGAAGTTTTGTTAGGGGCATTATAAATTCCTAACATTAAAGAAATACTAAAATAAAGAAGGAAGGCAACAATATTATTATGAGATGATGACATATTTCAGGGAAATGGGTGCCGGAAAATCTGATGACACCCAGGCACCTAGGTAGGTTACGCCATTATAAAGTGTTTGTTAGGTGTTGTTGCTTTAAGAATTGCATTCTTATATCCAGGGTTTGAACAGGAGATTTTGCTTACCGGTAACTGGAGCACTGTGAAGTTGTATGTAGAAATGCATTGTTACACCCAAAGTTTGAATGTGATTTCCTGATAAACTGGTCCCTGGTTGTATCTAGAAATGCACTGTTACATCCAAAGTTTGAATGTGATTTCCTGATAAACTAGTCCCTGGTTGTATCTAGAAATGCATTGTTACACCCAAAGTTTGAATGTGATTTCCTGATAAACTGGTCCCTGGTTGTATCTAGAAATGCACTGTTACATCCAAAGTTTGAATGTGATTTCCTGATAAACTAGTCCCTGGTTGTATCTAGAAATGCATTGTTACACCCAAAGTTTGAATGTGATTTCCTGATAAACTGGTCCCTGGTTGTATCTAGAAATGCATCGTTACACCTAAAGTTTGAATGTGATTTCCTGATAAACTGGTCCCTAATGCATTGTTTCACCTAAAGTTTGAAGTGATTTCCTGATAAACTGGTTCCTGTTTGTATCTAGAAATGCATTGTTACACTCCAGGTTTGAATGTAATGCTTAACTGGTTCCCTGTAATGTATTCTGATGATCTTCTTTGACAGCCGGTATCACCTGATAAATGCTCTTATCTGATTTGTGGATAAATTATTCTGAAGGAAAAGTTTTGATTTGTAGCAATAAAATATTTTATTCTGCATTATGCCGAGAAAGTAGGCAAAAGCTAATAATTCTCTTTTGTGCAGTCACATATTTTGTCTATCTGATGGGAACGTTAACCAGATGGAGTACCATATATCATTTGGCCTTGAAAAACAACAGAGGAATATATTTAATAGTAAGAGCAGTCTGATCCGGGATTTCTTTGTATCCTACAATAAGAGCTGTCTGATCCCAGATTTCTCTGTATCCTACTGTAAGAACAGTGTGATCCCGGATTTCTTTGTATCCTACAATAAGAGCAGTCTGATCCCGGATTTCTTTGTATCCTACAATAAGAGCAGTCTGATCTTGGATTTCTTTGTATCCTGCAGTAAGACCAGTGTGATCCCGGATTTCTTTGTATCTTACAATAAGAGCAGTGTGATCCCAGATTTCTCTGTATCTTACTGTAAGAACAGTGTGGTTCCGGATTTCTTTGTATCCTCCAATAAGAGCAGTCAGATCTCGGATTTCTTTGTATCCTACAATAAGAGCAGTCTGATCTTGGATTTCTTTGTATCCTGCAGTAAGACCAGTGTGATCCCGGATTTCTTTGTATCTTACAATAAGAGCAGTGTGATCCCAGATTTCTCTGTATCTTACTGTAAGAACAGTGTGGTTCCGGATTTCTTTGTATCCTCCAATAAGAGCAGTCAGATCTCGGATTTCTTTGTATCCTGCAATAAGACCAGTGTGATCCCGGATTTCTTTGTATCCTCCAATAAGAGCAGTCTGATCTCGGATTGCTTTGTATCCTGCAGTAAGAACAGTGTGATCCTAGATTTCTTTGTATCCTGCAGTAAGACCAGTGTGATCCCAGATTTCTTTGTATCCTGCAGTAAGAGCAGTCTGATCCCGGATTTCTTTGTATCCTGCAATAAGACCAGTGTGATCCCAGATTTCTTTGTATGCTACAGTAAGAGCAGTGTGATCCTAGATTTCTTTATATCCTACAATAAGAGCAGTGTGATCCCGGATTTTTCGATATCCTATTGGAAGAGCTGTGTGATCCCGCATTTCTCTTTATCCTTCCCCTCTGGGAGGCTCTAAATAACCAAATAATGCATTGGTGAGCCTGTCAAATGAAAATTCAGTCACATTCAGCCCATAAACTCAAAGAACTATGAAGCCGTTGTTGGTGTTTTGATGCACACTATTTAACTTTTTGGGTCATTGTAATATAAGGGCATAATATATAGCTTGGATCGAAGTTGCTTAAAAATTGCTAGAAATAGATTTTGCTTGCACAAATATTGATGATTTTATCGGAAAACTGAGTGGGAAAATCTGTTGAATTTGATTGTGCATCAATTGTTCATTGGCTCGATCTGGTATTTTCGTGAAATTTACAGTTGTACTTTATGTCGCCTATTTGGATCTGTGCTACCAGTTTTCTCCCATGGGGTCCTCAGTTTATTGTGTCCTAGACCAACAGAGGGTCTATACACCTTAGCAATACACACACATTTCAGCCCATACCATTCACTTTAGGCCATTATTTTTTGATAATTTGTTTTACGTTCAACCCTCCTACTATTAGGAATTTTGTTTTTCCATAGGGAATTTGATAGTTTTGTGTGTTTTTGACCTACTCCCAGATTTTAATCAAACATTTTATTCTGTTTTCCTTTCCGACGAAATAAAAAAGCTTTTCTAAATTTTTAGCTCTACTGATCAGAGATCAATCAGAGCTTATGCCGTGGTGCGGCGTCCGTCGTCCGTCTGTCCGTAAACTTTTATTTGTAGCGACAACTCCTCTGAAACTACTGGATGGATATTCATGAAACTTTACAGAAATGTTGCCCATAAAGTCTAGTTGATCCTAGCAAAAATTCATGTTGATGTGAAATCCAAGATGGCCGCCAAAGCTAAAAATAGAGTTTTAAAATACAAGTTTGTAGCGACTACTTCTTGAAAACTATAAGTGATATTGATATGGGACTTTTTCTAAAATGATCAGCATGACATGATGTTGATCCTTGTCAAAAATCGTTTTGATTCAACGTTAAACATGGCTGCCAGTGGCCATCTTTGTTTACATAGAGTTATATAGTAAAAACTTGTAGCGACTACTCCTCTGAAACTACTTGACGGATTGTCATGAAACTTTACAGGAATGTTGCTCTTGATGTCTAATTGATCCTAGCAAAATTTCAGATCTGCCAGAAATTCAAGATGGCCGTCACAGCTAAAAATAGATTTTTAAAAAATAAGTTTGTAGCGACTACTTCTTGAAAACTATAAGTGATATTGATATGGGACTTTTTCCAAAATGATCAGCATGACATGATGTTGATCCTTGTGGAAAATTATTTTGATTCGACGTTAAACATGGCTGCCAGTGGCCATCTTTGGTTACATAGAGTTATATAGTAAAAACTTGTAGCGACTACTCCTCTGAAACTACTTGACGGATGTTCATGAAACTTCACAGGAATGTTGCTCTTGATGTCTAGTTGATCCTAGAAAAATTTCAGGTCGGCCGGAAATTCAAGTTGGCCGCCACAGCTAAAAATAGAGTTTTAAAATACAAGTTTGTAGCGACTACTTCTTGAAAACTATAAGTGATATTGATATGGGACTTTTTCTAAAATGATCAGCATGACATGATGTTGATCCTTGTCAAAAATCGTTTTGATTCAACGTTAAACATGGCTGCCAGTGGCCATCTTTGTTTACATAGAGTTATATAGTAAAAACTTGTAGCGACTACTCCTCTGAAACTACTTGACGGATTGTCATGAAACTTTACAGGAATGTTGCTCTTGATGTCTAATTGATCCTAGCAAAATTTCAGATCTGCCAGAAATTCAAGATGGCCGTCACAGCTAAAAATAGATTTTTAAAAAATAAGTTTGTAGCGACTACTTCTTGAAAACTATAAGTGATATTGATATGGGACTTTTTCCAAAATGATCAGCATGACATGATGTTGATCCTTGTGGAAAATTATTTTGATTCGACGTTAAACATGGCTGCCAGTGGCCATCTTTGGTTACATAGAGTTATATAGTAAAAACTTGTAGCGACTACTCCTCTGAAACTACTTGACGGATGTTCATGAAACTTCACAGGAATGTTGCTCTTGATGTCTAGTTGATCCTAGAAAAATTTCAGGTCGGCCGGAAATTCAAGTTGGCCGCCACAGCTAAAAATAGATTTAAAATAAATAAGTTTGTAGCGACTACTTCTTCAAAACTATAAGTGATATTGATATGGGACTTTTTCTAAAATGATCAGCATGACATGATGTTGATCCTTGTGGAAAATTATTTTGATTCGACGTTAAACATGGCTGCCAGTGGCCATCTTTGGTTACATAGAGTTATATAGTAAAAACTTGTAGCGACTACTCCTCTGAAACTACTTGACGGATGTTCATGAAACTTCACAGGAATGTTGCTCTTGATGTCTAGTTGATCCTAGAAAAATTTCAGGTCAGTCAGCCGGAAATTCAAGATGGCCGCCACAGCTAAAAATAGATTTAAAATAAATAAGTTTGTAGCGACTACTTCTTCAAAACTATAAGAGATATTGATATTGGACTTTTTCTAAAATGATCAGTATGACATGATGTTGGTCCTTGTCGAAAATCGTTTTGATTTGACGTTAAACATGGCTACCAGCGGCCATCTTTGTTTACATAGAGTTATATAATGAAAACTTGTAGCGACTACTCCTCTGAAACTGCTTGACGGATTTTCATGAAACTTCACAGGAATGTTGCTCTTAATGTCTAATTGATCCTAGCAAAATTTCAGGTTGGCCGGAAATTCAAGATGGCCGCCATGGTTAAAAATAGATTTTCAAAAAACAAGTCTGTAGCGACTACTTCCTGAAATCAAAATCAATCAGTAGAGCTTCAAGGTCATTGACCTCTTGTTATTTTTATATTTTTTCATCCTCTTACAGCACATCTATGGCTTTATGGTTTGTAAAACAAACAGTCAAAAAATTATGGCCTTAATCAAAAGCGCACTGGTCCCCAGTAACATGATGTTGCAATTGTTTGTCTAAAAAATGTGGGGGCCTTTGTTTTCCATGAGCATTATTTGCCTGTACGTGAGTTTCAAACCTGGATATATTTATCAGTGTTGCTTTAAACAGGCCCTTATATGTTCAAGTACTCCAAAAACACATTTAAATTTTATCTAGATGTAAATGGAGGATGAGCCTGGCATGTTCATCCCTGTTTTGTGTCGTATAACCTTTCTTGTGTTGGTGCGCCTTAAAACCCCAATTCAGTTAGCTTTGACAGCTTCTGAAATGCATATTAAAAGCATTTGAAATGCATTTAATTTTATATTTAAATTATAAGGTATATAAATGGGATTAGACATTCTTACGAGGACACATCTGAAATGCATTTAAAAATACTCTTTTAAATTTTGCTTCTTGCAATGCATTTCAAATCAGTTTACTAGTAAAAGGTAAAATTATTCAGATGAAGCAAGTGCATTTAAAAAAGGCATATGTATTTCATTCATGGAAAATGCCTTGCAGTTTCCGTATTTTGTGTTTTTGTTTTGTGTTCTTTTTATCCAGAATAGCATTTCATTTGCACTTGTTATTCATTTCAAATGTATTTGAATTTCTTTCATTTTATTTTGGAGTACTTGAACAGTGTAGGGTTTGTAGTTATATTGTTTTTGTTGAAATGCTTGACACAGGCGTCAAAACGTCCTACGTCGTGCGTTAATGCGTTTAAAAATGTTAACGTGTGCCATTAGCTTAGTCTTTATTACACTAATCACGCTGAGGTTAGTGACTTCCATGCTGAGGTTAGTGACTTCCACGCTGAGGTTAGTGACTTTCACGCTGAGGTTAGTGACTTCCATGCTGAGGTTAGTGACTTCCACGCTGAGGTTAGTGACTTCCACGCTGAGGTTAGTGACTTCCATGCTGAGGTTAGTGACTTCCATGCTGAGGTTAGTGACTTCCACGTTACATCCCAGCAAAAGTATTGCACTAGCTTTTTACCTCGACCTACTTTTTGGATCTTTTTTTTTTCAGCTGGCTTTTTCGAAGAAAACAGTCTTTGAATTAAAATGTTTGTGTCACTAGCCCGAATTCTTATATACTCAATGAAAACCGGTACATTTTCCTTAAGCCCGCTTACATAAATTAAGAAAAACTCACTAGCCCGAATGACAGTTTACTAGCCCCGGGCTTCGGGCTAGAGGTTTAATTCGAAGACTGAGAAAAACGAGAGCTATTGTCATCATTTGATCATCGTCGTCTGCGTCCGCTTAAACTTTAGTTTGTGAACTTGTATCTCAAAAACTTCTTTCTATAGTGGCTTGAAACTTCACACATGTATTCAGCATCATTAGACAACATCATACAGCCACGTTCTACAACTCATGCTTTTATGTTAAGAAAATTATGACCCCTTTTATACGAAGAAAATTTGGTTGGAAGTTTTGTATGTAAGCTTTTTACTTAGTTTTTTAATTGAAATGTTTTATTATATCTTAAAATCCCCTTAAAGAACTCAATGACACATCTCACATGCATTCACTTGCATATGAAGAACTCAGAGACAAGTGCCATAATTCTGTTAATAAATAGACGAGGCTTCGGCAGTCGAGTGTCTGCACTTACAGGTGGTGCTTCTTGTTGTTAAAATAATTTGAGGGATCAATGTGAAACTACCATATAGTCTTGTCCTTTATTTGCCCCGTGTGGTTCCCGGGTGACCCCGTTTGGTCACGGGGCAAAGAATAGGGCCACTGCAGATCCCTTTGGAGGGGTAGGCAGAGGGGTAGAATCCCCCCAAATTCATGTTCATTTTATCATTTTTTGTTCATGTTCATTAAAGGTCTTCATCATGATCCCTGCATTGTTTCAGGTGCTATCTCGCACGCATCAAAAGAGCAGTGGCAGAAAAACAATAACGTGACTCCAGCGTAAATGGAGTTTCTACGATAGAATTTGCAGCAACTCTGCAGTTCAGGGTGAGAAGGTTCTAGGCCCATTTTCCATATTTTATCTTGATGTACATGGAAGATGAGCCTGGCATGTTCATGCCTGTTAGGCGCCATATAACCTTTTCATGTGTTGGTGCACCTTAAAAACTCCATTCAATTCAATTGTCCTTTATTTATATATACCTACAATAGTTTCACATTTGACCCTGCGTCGATATGCAGTTTCAAAAATGTTAACATTTATGCCAAGCTCGTTTTTGACTACTCGGCATGCAGGCCGCGGCCACTCTAGTTTTGAGATAGCATTAAAGCTGATGATTTGCTAAGTTTTAGGATGTGGTTCGATTAAGCTTAAAGTTGACTATCAAATCAGCAAGTTTGCTACCATTGTTGATTAATCATGATGTGATTTTCCCACACACTTCTGTGTTTATTTTTGGTTGCATTATTTTGTTTTTGCTTTTACATTTTATGCATGTAACATTTTATAAGTATTTGTATTAGATTTGTATGTATGCATGTATGTTAACTGCATCTCCAGATGGGTGTGAAGTTGGGATGCATATATCAGCTTGTTTAAATGAAATCTTCCTTATTTGGAAGGGTCTGTCTCATTATAAATGGGTGGCCCCGCCATAGCTTGCCTGGAGGTTCCCTGTACTTGGTTGTACGCAAATATTGTCTTACTAAATGTATATACATGTAATACATATTCTTATGTTTTTTTTCATTTTGCATTTAATTTTATTAACTGCTTATTTTCAAGTTTTGTTTATGTTAACCTTATTAGTGGGTTATTTTTGCGAATGATTTTTTTTCTCTCTGAATTTCATGCAAAATAATGTCAGATCATAAAAATTCTTCGTTCTTCTTCTCTTCTATTTGGTATATTTTATATCAATAATTTTCAATTTGCTGATTTTAGAGCTCAAACTGAGATAATTTAGAGAAGGTGGAATGGTTATGGTGATTTTCTGTTACAGTAATTAGTATTCTTCTGGAGAACCAGACTACGGAATAATTCCGTGTGTAAATATTCCGGTTTTATTGAATCTTGCTGAGACAGATTCAGATTCTGAATTTTTATACAGTTGTGATAATTCATCACACAAATCCTGGTTTTAGGACAAAGTCGATATCAGTTACTTATCATTTGTACAAGGAGTAGATTTAAATGGTCAAGTTTCTTATAGAATATCCAGTACTCCAGATTTCAAAATTTGAGATTTTTGTTACCCAATAATGTAGTCAATATGTTTTACCAATTAATTTGTTGATTTTTGCTGTATTAAATTGAATTGAATTGAATTGGATTTTATAGTCGCACCAACAGCTAAGGTCATATGGCGACTTTCCAGCTTCCACTGGTGGAGGAAGACCCCAGGTGCCCCTCCGGGCAGTTTTCGTGCACGGGCGGGCACCTGGGTAGAACCACCGACGTTCCGCAAGCCAGCTGGATAGCTTCCTCAGATAAAGATTCCTAGGCCCCTGAGGGATCGAACCTACAGCGGTGAGGGGCAAGTGATTTCAAGTCAGAGACGTTAACCACTCGGCCACGGACGCCCCCGTTGCTGTATTAAATAAAAGGGACTCGCATTCATTTCCTCTGATGTAAGGTGAAGTGAGAGGGGGACCTGAATAACATCTGCTGTGAAGCCTCTGTCTTCCTACTCCATGCATCTTCACAAGTCAGGCCGTTCCAGTTTAAAAGTCTATACAAATTACGTTCTCATAAATGTTTTATCATTTCTGGACAGAGATGAGAAATTCAATTTAATGATCATAAAATTATGATTTATATATAGATGGTATTATGAAATATACAAATTAAATAAACATCATTGTGTTGTTTATGAGAGCAAGAAAAGAGCATACACATGTTGTTTATGGCAGCGGGCAAAGAGTTGTTGTTTTTGAGAAGCCAGAAGAACACTCAACAGCCGGCACTTAGTGATTGATATTTTGATGGTACTACTTTGGGTAAAAGGTCTTGCTTATATTAAACACAAATTATTATGCTAATTAAATGGGGGTTTTAAGCATTATTTAGAAAACATGTATATAAAAATCTGTTAGGGTTCATTAATAACTATCATTCCCTATGGAGTATCTCTCCAGATTTCGGTGAAGCCATATTTTGTAAATCCCTTTTTGATTTGCCGTAGTGATTGGGAGGGTATAATAAGAGGCCAGGCATTTAATAGGGAGCTAACGTTTTGAGGAGCTTAACATCTACAAAATACAAAAATGTCTTCTGTTGATCAGTCCTCTACCTCTGTTACACGTCTAATATATTGTAATTATGTAATTGCAGTTTCAAATACGGGTCGGATGAGGAAAATTCGAGTATAACGTCTGGCTCTGGTTTCGGGGCTCACAGTAGCCCGCATTCCAACTCCCAGAATGCATCACAGCAGATAATGATACCCCAGGCAGCCCTCGACACCCTAGTTGCAGAACTACAGGAAGCAAAGGAGAACAGCAGACACCTGCAGGAGTCATTACAACGAGTTAACGAAGACTTTGAACATTTTAAGGTATTGAATATAAGGTCAAAGGTGAAGGTTGTTGATTACTTAAAAAAAATGATAAAACTTCAATTTCTGCATTGAAATATGAAACAAGCCAGTGTAGAGTTGGAAAGTTGTACTAAGTTTTAACTGACGCGGTCATTTTTGTGTGTGATTTAAATAAACTAAACCATAATTATTTATACTATATAATTTATAAAGGCTACAGGAAATCAGCTAGATCAGCAAGCATCTGGTAACATTGAATCAATACAGAGTTAGAAACTGTCAGAAGACATGAAATTATGTGGTCAAATATTTTTATCAAAAAGTAAAATTGCTAGGTGTAAAGAGAAAAATACTGAAAACAGCGGGTAATTATCACCGCTTCAGGGTAGCTTATTGTTTAACTAACCATCAACAGTTATTTCAGTCAACACTCGTCAACAACTAGCTGGATCAAAGGTCAAGGTCACTATTTCTGGAAACGATGATAGCTTCATCTTTTGTATGTGTATTATTTACAGTTGGTCAGTCACCAGGAGGTGGGTCAGCTCAGGGCATTGTTAGACGAAGAAGTCAAATTCAAGATGGATAGAATAGAAGAACAGATGAATGATATCACAGAGCTTAATCAGCATGAGGTCAACAATCTCAAACAGGTAAATACTTAACAAATTTGATAATACTGTATAAAGTAAAAGAGGGGGCGTCCGTGGCCGAGTGGTTAACGTCTCTGACTTGAAATCACTTGCCCCTCACCGCTGTAGGTTCGATCCCTCAGGGGCCTAGGAATCTTTATGTGAGGAAGCTATCCAGCTGGCTTGCGGAACGTCGGTGGTTCTACCCAGGTGCCCGCCCGTGCGTGAAAATTGCCCGGAGGGGCACCTGGGGTCTTCCTCCACCAATGGAAGCTGGAAAGTCGCCATATGACCTTAGCTGTTGGTGCGACTATAAAATCCAATTCAATCAATTCAATAAAGTAAAAGAAAAATTCTTGAAAATTCAATACATTTTCCATATTTTGTATCCAAAAATCAAAAAGAAATATTCAAAATATTTCGATCTTCTGTATAACCCTAATAAAAAACTAAAAAACTTGTAAGAGTGCATTTTGCATTGCGCCCAGACTTTGTCCATCTGTCCGTCTGTCTTTTCGTCCCATTTCATGTCCGCTCCATGACTCTTGCATGCATATCTCATTAAGCCGATGAGCAGAACCCAAATCCCATGTCAGTATCTTCAAGGTCAAGGTCACTGAAGGTCATTTAATGCTTAGTTGCCTATAGTAAGGCCTGTTTCTTTTCCGCTTCCTAATACTTGCATACATGGAGAGATTTCAAAATAATTTGTCACATAATTATACTCATTGAACTGATGTGTAGAACCAAACACCCGTTAAGATTGTCATAAGTCACAAATATTTAAAGAAAAGAGTTGAGTTGTGGAGTATTTATCTATTAGACAACACCAGGCATGCCAAAACTTTTTAACACAAAATCCTGAGATTTTTAAAATTGAAGATTTAATACGCGCGAAGAACGTTTTTAATTGGAAATTTGGAGCGCGCGACTTGATTTCCACTCTGTTTTTTTAAAATGCAAATTTAAATTATTTATGCAATTAATACAAGTTGATGCATTGTTTGATAGTTATAAAAAATAATAAATTAGCATAGTAATTCGATTAGAAAGACTTGGTTTAGTTTCTACCACAACTGTTTGTTTTTTATGAAAGTGCACTTACTTTTCTACACAGATGCAAATACAAAGTCAACTCTACAAATTATAATCATTGTACACGGCATCAGCTGTTATAGTGGTGCCACACACAAGGAGTTGCTAGTCCCTCACACTTGCTATTTCAGTTAGGTTGACCAATTAAAGAAATCCGGTATTGCTGCATTACGGAAGGAACTAAATATATCCTTAGGTGTTAAATGTTATTCAGTCAGTGCATTACACGGATGACCCCCACTGATTCGACACTTGTATATATTCCTCTGACTAGGGAGTGTAACAGTACCAATTTGGGAAATAGCTGATAAACTGTGAAAGTATAGCTGTTATATCATGAACATTTTGTTTTGATGGAAAATCTGGAGTTTGTACACTTAAATCCTGAGCTCCGGAGAGCGACTGAAAAATCCGGAGAATCTGGATTTTATCCGGAGATTTGGCAGGCCTGCAGCACGGTAATTTATTATACCCCCGCTTTCACAAAGTTAAATGGGGGCTATATAAGAATCACGTCCATAACGTCCCATCGCGTAACACATTTTTGTTCCGTCGCGTCCCGGAACACATTTGAAATACTTGCATATCTCAAACACTTTTGAATGGGTTGTTCCAAAACTTTATATATGCATAACAACTGATGTCCCTCTAAATCACCCATCATTGGTTCCCTAATTTATTACAGAGTTATGGCCCTTTGTTTGTCTCGGAATATTCCACTCTTATATTGTATAATGACCTGTTCACAAATTTTTTCTCAAACATTTTCAAATTGATTTATTCCCAAACTTCATGTACACACAACCTTATGTCCCTGTACATCACCCATCATTGATTGCCTAATTTATTACGGCATTATGGCCCTTTGTTTGACTTAGAATTTTCCACTCTAATATTGTATAATGACATTTTTTCTCAAACATTTTTGAATTGATTGTTCCCAAACTTCATGTACACATAACAACTGATTACCTTATGTCCATCTACATCACACATTTTTGATGCCTAATTTATTACAGAATTATGGCCCTTTATTTGATTTACAATGTTTCACTTTATAATGAACTTCATGTGGCTTTCACTTTAAAATGTTTCATGAATTGTTATTACACTTAACATACAGTTCACACGTGATGGTGTCTCTGCATCAACGGTTTTTCGATTTTGCACGATTTTTTTTACAGAATTATGGACCTTTGTGTTTGATCCAATATTTTTTTATGGACCTTTCTTTTACTTAGAATTTTGTTCACATTAAAAAATTAATTTTATTTATTTTAGACATTTATTTGTCTTGATTTTGCCCATCCTCATCACCTATAGAAAAAAAGCGGGGGTATTCATCACCTTCAGTGATATTTCTAGTTAATAGATATGTAAAGAGAAGATATTGTATGTTTTCTATTTCAGGACATAGGGAGTATGGAGGAGAAGATCGAGTACAGACTAGAGGAGAGAACCGCCGACATCCATGACCTGCTGGAGAACTGCCAGACTCGAGTAGGCTTCAAGCTTAATTTTGTCTGCTAGCTGTTAAAATCGTAGCTGGAGAGCTTGGTGGAAGAATGTTGTATCTGTGTTTATATATATGTAGTTAAAATAGTTTTCCTCCAAGCTCACGAACATTTATTATTTTAAAAATGTACTGTCTGCTGTTCCTACCATAGAGCTATGGGCATCTTCGTGGCCAAATGGTTAACTGTCACGCTTTCGAAGAAGGTGGCAAGACATAGATGGACCAAGTTGGACCACTGTGCAACACTGACCTTAATTTTTTTTGTAATTTAATATCATTAACATTCCTTTGTCAAATTCATTTAAACTTTGCATATGTCTTCCTTATCATCAAAGTGACTCAGACACACAAGTTATAGCAAAATTGGTTTTGTATTAAAAGTGAATATAACAAATGTAACATATTTTACACCGACAAAAGAAACAGGTCAGTTTTGGTTTGATTTATACTCTCGGGTAAACTGTCATTCATATCGATTTAGACTGAAAAAGCAGAGTAAACAATTAAATTTTATGTACACCCTGCATCTCTTTTACAAACCCAACATCTGGAAGGGGTTGTGGGAGGAAGGACTGCACATTATACGCAGGCAGACATTGTAAGTAAGTTATTGACATTTATAACGTTCCATACATTTTGCAATGTCAATAAAAACAACAAATAATCTTCTAAACAGGTTGATTCTTCTGTGTAAAGTTACAGTTGTGTTCTTTTTCCATGCAGATAACAAAGATGGAGTTGCAACAACAACAGCAACAAATAATCTCCATGGAGATGGTGGAGAACGTGACATTTCGCACGATCCTGACCAAACTTATCAACGTCGTCCTAGCCCTTCTTGCTGTGATACTTGTCTTTGTTTCCACGACTGCTAACCTGCTGGCACCTTTCCTCACTACCAGGTTTGCTTATTGATTGATTTCTTCACGATCATTATGCTCCCGCTTTCACAAAGGGCTATATAGGAATCGTGTTGTTACATCCCGTGACGTCACACATTATTGTAGCGTCGCGTCACGTCACGTCATCCCGTGGCGGAACACATTTTTATTATTACTTGCATTCCTCAAACAGTTTTGAATGGGCTATTCCCAAACTTCATAAACACATAACAACTGATGACCTTACTGATAGGGAATGTAGCGACACAGACAAACTTGCTCTGTTATGGAGAGTTCTGAAAAACTTTGAAAAAGGTTAAAGAAGTATCAAAATCGGATGATAAGCAAAAAAGATATGACCATTTGAAGGTTGTTTTAAAATGGATACAGGAGTCGCCATTTTGAAAACTATGATGTCATAGTTCCAAATTACCATATCTTTTTATTCCATAATGATATACATGTATAGGGTCCTATAGAAACCACAGCGTCCGAATGCAATGGCATCGTAGGTCAGCACTGTACTGCAAACAAGGACTTGAAACTACAATGAAAGAGACAAAAAAACAAACAGAAAAGGGTGGTGAAGACAGGGTTACCGACTTGGAACGGTCAGTAGGCAATAAGGCCTACTGGTTAGCTTGAATCGATTTTATATGCGCACAATCCTCGCTATTATCCTTAATGTTGATTAATACCATTTAAAGCAAAGAAAATAAATGCAAATAAATGCAAATAAATGCAAATAAATGCAAAATCCTGGACTGGTTATATAAGCATTATTGCTGTAAAGTATACAAGATGTCATAGCTCTCAAAATGGCGGCTTCCATATCCGTTTCAACAGAACGATCAAAGGATCATATCTTCTCTGTTTGTCATCCGATTTCGATAATTCCTTCACCCTTTTCCAAGTTTTTCAGAGCTCTCAATAATAAAAAATGTTTGGCTGTGTCACTACATTCCCTTTAAATGCAACATTAACAAGAGAAGAAACTCTCTGCCTAATTACAAAAAGAAGAACTTACCACATTTCTTTGCAGTATTACCAAAGGGACAGTTATATAATTCTTCTGTTTTATTTTCAGGGCGCGCATCCTCTCTACTGGGATTTTAGTGGCATGTCTTGTTTTGTCCTGGAATAATTGGACACTTATATGTGATTATTTCTCACAACTTTACCAACATATACGTTACTTGTTGCCATATCAAAAATCCATGTGAGAGAATCTCGGCTTGTTTATATATCATCATAATCTCCCTTTTGGGGAGTAGGTCACAGTAAGGTGGATAACGGCCCTGTATTTGGCAGTGGTTCAGGGTGCATCTTCTAATTGTTATCACCGTTTTGGAGAGGAGTGTGTGACAATGAGGTTGTAAATTGATTCAGGATGCATCCTCTAATTATTATCTCCCTTATGAAGAGGAGAGTGACAGTGAGGTGGATAACCTCCCTTTATTGGGCATGATTCAGAGTGCATCTCTATTTGTTATCTCCCTTTTGGAGAGGGTCAGTGTCACAGTGAGGTGGATAACCTCCCTTTCGTGGAAGTGATACGGAGTGCATTCTCTGATATGTATGTCCCTTTTAATAGGAGATTGACAGTGATGTGGATAACCTTCCTTTATTGGAAGTGATTCAGGATGCTAATTATAATCTCCCTTTTAAGGCGGAGATTCAGAGAGGTGGATAACCTCCCTTTATTGGAAGTGATTCCGGATGCTAATTGTGATGGGGATTCAGAGTGACATAGGTAACCTCCCTTTATTGGAAGTGATTCAGGATGCTAATTATTATCTCCCTTTTAAAGAGGAGATTCAGAGTGAGGTGGATAACCTCCCTTTATTGGAAGTGCTACAGTTTAAAAATAGGCTTAAGAGAAGTTAATAGAAGTGCAGATGAAGATCTTGACAGCTGGACGAGTTTCTTGAAATAATTGAAATCCGATATTTGTTTTTAAGGATTGCAAACTGCTTGACGGAGACCAACTAGTCATGTAATTTGTGAACAAGAGGTGTTTCTTAAAACGGCAGCAAAAAGTCTTAAAGGAATGGAAAACACTAACCGATTTGTTGATGAAAGAGATAATAAGAACAAAATGGAGGTGTTTCAAAATGTACTTGATCGGCTTCATCAATAAAAGATGTTGCTGGCATGTTGTTATTTCGCTTCCAAAGGAAACTTAGTGTAGGGAGTGTTTTTGTTATCACTTCATGTGTTAGGAATATTTTTTTTAAAAATGTTCAAGTTCTTAAGGATCTGAAGAAAGGAAGAATGAATTAAACAACGATGTACGGAATCGAGGAAAATGAAATATTTTTAGAATGATCTGGAAAACTTTGACTTAAGACAGTATCTTTATCATAAAAGAAAGTCAGGACATGACGATATATGTTGGGCTTTGCATGACCTGTACTCAAGCCGTACTATATCATCACATAAGTGATAGTACTAGTTTTTGACATGTTTAAAGGTACACAGTCCATTTCCAGTTTTGATAAAAATTTATGTTTATGCTCCACCACCGAATATGGTGAGGGGTATAGCGTTAGCCATGTCTGTCTGTCCGAGTAGTGTCCGTCCGTCCCAAAAAGTTTGTGTGTCTATCTCCTCCCACAGTTTCAATCGATTGTTTCGAAACTATACATGATGCTTACCTATGATGTCAGAATGGGCATAGCGATTCGGCATCAAAATCGACCATGTATTTATTGCCTGAGTTGCGGCTCTTTTTTTAGTAAAATTTTACGTTTTTCACCGATTGTTTTCAGTGGGGCATAAGGTCCCCTGGACACATTTCTCTATTTTATTTTATTTTTTCAAATATAACATGTTGCCCTTGTCTGTCATCCTAAATTAAGAAAACTTGCAGACTTCAAGAATTAAAACAATACATTATAATTCAAAATATTTTTAAAATTGAAAATAGACTGTGTACCTTTAATAGTTAAACACAAATCTGCTGTTGTCAAATAGTTTCATTAGAGGAAACATTGATGTAGGTTAAAATATCATTTGTAAATCTGAACAAGTAGCACAGTGACATATAGTTTAAACATTCAGAGGAATCCATATTCAGGCGAACAAGATAGTCAATATTTTATTTTATTCTACCAGATGCTTGGTTTTAAATACTTCAAGGGACACACGACAATCTTTACTTTTTATTTAAAAACTCACTGCGTCACATTAGTTTTTCTGCATAACTTCCATTCGTTCAATCATTAATATTAATTATAAGAATAGTATTAAGCAATTTGTTTTTGCATATTATTATTTTTTGATATTATTGCAAAAATCCTATATTAAAACTTATAGTGTAATAAGACGAATGAGTGAATACTTAAAATTCGATTTATTTCAATGTAACCAGGGTAAAAGTCAATGATACTGGATACATATATTCAGACACTGTCCAGACACCCATCTCAAACACTTCAAGATTGCCGTGTTTCTCTTTAAATAAAAAATCATAAAATCTTGGTATGGGCTATTCCATTAAAACATATATGGGACCCCAGAAAGGCACATTTGAAATTGAACACCCACCCATAGATGCAAACTTGAGAAAATAAGGTTCTCCCATAGAAGTTTATTAAATTGCCTTCCTGGAGTCCTGGTTATGTTTTAATGCCTCAATCTTACCACTATACTGAAACGCAAAAGAAACGCGACACGGGAATTTTTGCTGTATATTGTATTTACAATATGCTGCTGTTAATTGAATGGAACATGGCTACGTAAGACCTTTCCTTTCGGAAAAAAAAACACTAAAACAATTCATAATACAGCAAATAGTATTCCTTCAAAGTTTCATTATTGACAGAGTACACGTTTGGCTCAAGCATGTGAGCAAACTTAGGATGCAAAATTTTGCAAACTCTTTACGTTAAATACAGTACTGAACTGGCTCAGTTTTTCAAAGAGGAACTTCAACATTTATGAATTTCTTGTTACAAGGTGTAGTGTGATTAAAATGTCTACAACATCACAGTTGTGTCCTTTCTCTAATTAGCTGCAATTTTTTTTTTACATCTTGGGATTTCTTTGGAATATATATATATATATTACGTGGAATTAAGTGTGCAGTGTATACAATGTATAGCGGAAATTCCCGAGTTGCGTTTCTTTTGCGTTTCAGCATATGTGTAATTTGAGTTGCGTTTCAGTATATGTGTAATTTATTGTACTGTGCTATTTACTTTAGATTATGTAATGTATCATAATGAGGGAGTCTTCAGCAAGGTTTGCCATTCCATTCATTTGTGTGTGTCATTTGTGCCGTTAATCGATAGCATATTTTACCCGTTTTATAAACTTTTTTCTCTTTTTTTCTTTTTTTCAATTTTATGTTGAAGTTATGAAGAAGCTGGACTTTTAAAAATCAATCCTTAGTGGTATATATTTATTGTAGTTTTCATGATGGCATGTAAATAACCATAGTAACGACCTTGACTGGTTACTGAAGGTGTGACGATTAACCAGTTTATTCAGCAGATATGATTTCATTGCAACATTATAAATTTATTTGATGGAAGAACGGTTTTTGATAAGTGGTTTATTTCTCATTACCATGTCAAATAACCAACAAATATATTGCGCATTTCAAATGCCATTGAATTTAAAAAGACACAAAACGTGTTCCCAATTCAGGGATTTGAGTTCTTCTAAACGGTTTTAAAATGTTCCATATAACTTGTAACCATAGAAATGTACAATACATATCGTAACCATGGTGCACTTGTATCACCATAGTTACTATGTCACATTAAGTTACCGCAGTATCAATCATAATGTTAGAACTAGTAATCGTAACAAACATGCCATACATTAAATAGTTCCCATACAATGGTGACCATAGTTACCGTCATATTTCTTATATAACATTGAATCAATCATGGTGTTTAAACTTGAGATAGCATAGCAACCATGCCATAACTATAGTATTAACTGTAGATGTGGTCACCAGAGTTACCATATCATCCTAGTATCTAGTTTCCATGGTAACAAGCACAATGTCAAACCGGGTGAACCAATGTTGTCATTTAATAAATAGTGCTCATAGTAACGGATACAGTTACCATGGTGCAATAACTGGTGTTGCCATGTCCATTATTTTTAAATTTGTGTTGCTATAGTAACAATAGCATTGCCTGTTTTCATAGATACAGTAACTATGCTGTCGGTACTGGGGTAAATATAGTAATAACAATTTCACTGCAATGTCTCATAGTTACTGTAACTATGACGTGATAACTGGTCGAGCCATAGTTAATGGTCATACATTTCATATCTAGATTCCATAGTAACAACTCAGAATCCCAGTTGCCATAGTTACATATACACTGATACAATTATAAGTTATCAGTGACCTTGACTGAATCTTCTTGCCAACCTGTTTATTGTGTTGCCTGCTTAGCGTGGAAGACACTTAGGGTCACACTTTGTGTGTAATCCATGAAGGATTGCACCTCCTGTTTTCAAACTTTATAGTTAGATTGCACTTGCTGAAATAAGCACACAGCAGGCAACACAAGTGTTCTCAGGAACATCCTTCTTGTATATTATTGGTACCTAAAATGAAATAAAAAAAATATGATCAAACACTAGAGTGGAATAGAAACGAATGGCATGCAGGAGGAACTTTGTCAGTTCGGCGAGATCTAGATGGTGCTTTTCATGATGGCTTTAACACGTTCCTAAGAACGCTTAAGTTACACAAATGAAAAAGTGTTTATCGATTTTTGTGTTGATTTTCTACTGTATGATGAAAAATCCATGACAAAACAAATGCTATTTTCTCATTGTTGAGTTAGCAATTATTTTTTTTGTAGATTTTGTGGACATGTCATTTGGAGTAGCAGTTACTCCTTTTTTATCCAGCGGTGATGAGTTTTCCGAATCCAGGTGTCGTATTTATATCATCACGTAAAAGAGGCTGAGATTCAGAAAGTTCATATCCGTCCTGGCACCAAATACCCTAGAGAGTGTTGGACTTCCATAGCTCTGATGACAACATGTCAAACACAATGCCAGCCATGTCATAGTGATCATGATGTAAAGCTGAAATGTTTCTTGAAAAGTTTACAAATAATTGGACTTGCAGAATACAAATTGTTTTCTGATGTTTTGTGAGCAGATTTATTTATATACGCCCGTAGGGACGTATTATGTCCTGGCATTGTCTGTCCATTAACTTCTAGTTGATTGTGGCTATTAACCTTCAAAGTATAAAGTCTACAAAATGTAAACATCTTCAGCATGATCCAGTGAATACATCTGATAAAGGCCAATAACTCTCTGGTTGATATCTTTTTAATTATTTCCCTTTGAAAAAGGTTTAACCTGGAGCTTAACCTTGTCAACGACGGGAATATATGCGCCGCTAGGTGGTGCTCTTGATGAATAATTAGTCTATATCGGGTCGTTTATTGTTGGTTTTTCAGGTCAGCTATAGTCTTGGTTTATCAGGTCATCTAGTCTTGGTTTATCAGGTCATCTAGTCTTGGTTTATCAGGTCATCTAGTCTTGGTTTATCAGGTCATCTAGTCTTGGTTTAACAGGTCATCTGTTGTTGTGGTTTATCAGGTCATCTATAGTGCAGGTTTATCAGGTCATCTATAGTCTTGGTTTATCAGATCATCTAGTCTGGGTTTATCAGGTCATCTATAGTCTTGGTTTATCAGGTCATCTATAGTCTTGGTTTATCAGGTCATCTAGTCTGGGTTTATCAGGTCATCTAGTCTTGGTTTATCAGATCATCTATAGTCTTGGTTTATCAGGTCATCTATAGTCTTGGTTAATCAGGTAATCTAGTCTTGATTTATCAGGTCATCTATAATCTTGATTTATCAGGTCATCTATAGTCTTGGTTTATCAGGTCATCTATAGTCTTGGTTTATCAGGTCATCTATAGTCTTGGTTTATCAGGTCATCTATAGTCTTGGTTTATCAGGTCATCTATAGTCTTGGTTAATCAGGTAATCTAGTCTTGATTTATCAGGTCATGTATGGTCTTGGTTTATCAGGTCATCTATTGTCTTGGTTTATCAGGTCATGTATAGTCTGGTTTATCAGGTCATCTAATCAGTTTATAAGGTCATCTATAGTCTTGGTACATCAGGTCATGTATATTCTTGGTTTATCAGGTCATCTAGTCTTGGTTTATCAGGTCATCTAGTCTTGGTTTATCAGGTCATCTAGTCCTGGTTTATTAGGTTGTCTATAGTCTTGGTATATCAGGTCATCTATAGTCTTGGTATATCAGGTCATGTATAGTCTCGGTTTATCAGGTTATCTATTGTCTTGGTTTATCAGGTCATTTATAGTCTTGGTTTATCAGGTCATCTAGTCTTGATTTATCAGATCAACAATTGTCTTGGTTTATCAGGTCATGTATAGTCTTGGTTTATCAGATATTTTATTGTCTTGATTTATCAGGTCATCTATAGTCTTGGTTATCAGGTCATCTTGTGTTGGCTTATCGGGTCTTCTAGTCTTGGTTTAAGTGTTGGTTTATCAGGTCATCTATAATCTTGGTTTATCAGGTCATCTATTGTCTTGGTTTATAAGGTTATGTATAACCTTGGTTTATCAGATCATCTAGTCTGGGTTTATCAGGTCATCTATAGTCTTGGTTTATCAGGTCATCTAGTCTGGGTTTATCAGGTCATCTGTAGTCTTGGTTATCAGGTCATCTTGTGTTGGCTTATCAGGTCTTCTAGTTTATCAGGTCATCTATAGTCTTGGTTTATCAGGTCATCTATAGTCTTGGTTTATCAGGTCATCTATAGTGTTGGTTGATCAGGTCATGTATGGTCTCGGTTTATCAGGTCATCTGTCTTGGTTTATCATGTCATCTAATCTTGGTTTATCAGATCATGTATAGTCAGTTTATCAGGTCATCTGGTCTTAGTTTATCAGGTCATGTATTGTCTTGGATTATCAGGTCATGTATTATCTTGGATTATTAGGTCATGTATTATTTGGTTTCTCAGGTCATCTGTTGTCGTGGTTTATCAGATCATCTATAGCTATAGCCTTTTTTTATCAGATAATGTATTGTCTTGGATTATCAGGTCATCTAGAGTCATTTTTTTGTCAGGTCGTGTATTGTCTTGAATTATCAGGTCATCTGTAGACTTGGTTTATCAGTTCATGTATTGTCTTGGTTTATCAGGTCATGTATTGTCTTGGCTTATCAGGTCATGTATTGTGTTGGTTTATCAGGTCATGTATTGTCTTGGATTATCAGGTCATCTGTAGTCTTGGTTTATCAGGTCAAGTATTCTTGGTTTATCAGGTCATCTGTAGTCTTGGTTTATCAGGTCATGTATTGTCTTGGTTTATCAGGTCATGTATTGTCGTGGTTTATCAGGTCATGTATTGTCTTGGATTATCAGGTCATGTATCTGTAGTAACAATCCTACCATTAATATGCACTTGCAATGCACAAATTGAAATTCCTCTTTTTATCCTATTTTAACAAGTGTATTTTGTTGTTCCAATAACTATTCAAACAGATTTGATTTTTTTAAGAAACGTTTTTGCAAGAGGTTTTACAATCGTTAATACTGTATGTTAATGATGGAATTGTACACATAAATGAACTGTACACGTGAATTCGAAACTTTACACATGCATTGTTATAAAAGTGATAGTAATTCAGTAATTACACAAACTGTTGATTAACTATATGACAGAAATGCATGCAATAAACATATTGCATAATAAAAATGTGTTGTTTTATTTGTTCTTCACCAGAACTTGATTGTTAAAACATCTTTGGTATGACCCTACTTCAGGTAGAGAAGAGGAGAGTTGCAAAGATGTAATGCTTGTTACCTAGAAATCTTTCTGTGAGGAAGCTATCCAGCTGGCTTGCGGAACGTCGGTGGCTCTAACCAGGTGCACAAAAATTGCCCTCCACCAATGGAAACTAAAAGTTGCCATATGACCTTAGCTTCTGGTGCGACTATAAAATCCATTTCAGTTGTAACCTTGTTATCTCTAAAAGAAGCAAATGTAAAAAAAAAGCAATATTGTTATATAAAAGTCAGTTATACAGCAATAACAATGCCATCAGCTGCAGCAGAAGTGCTAAAATTAAAATAAATTTGGGCATTGTTTCCGGAGCAATTTGACATTTCCTTCATGTGTAGCTCTACTGGCCGGGATGGCGAGTCCTCCGTCGTCCGTTAACTTTTGTCTTGTTTATGGGATAGGGACTTCATTATTAATCGGATCTTTGTGAAACTTTGCCGGTGTATATCAATGAAAGCTTGGATGAGTTTGAAAACCAGCCAGATCGGATCAGTAACACCAGAGTTATGTCTCTTGTTTTGCTAAAAAAATGCCATATTAAGCCATGTCTACACTCTAGCACCTTCAGCTTGTACTTGATCTTTATGAAACTTTGCAAGTGTATTTATATCAATGACAGCTCGGATGAGTTCGAAAACCAGCCAGATCGGATTTGTAATACCGGAGTTATGGCCCTTGTTTTGCTGAAAATTGCCATTTTCTGCCTTGTGAACACTAGCACCTTCATTTATTTTTGGATCTTTATCAAACTTACAAAGATTGTTAATATCAATAAAAGCTCAGACAAGTTTGAAAACCAGCCAGATCGGACTATTTACACCGGAGTTATGGCCCTTGATTTTCTGAAATATGCTCAGAATTTGGTCTCGTTAACACAATAGGGCCTTCATTTTTCAGCGGATCTTTTCCAAACTTTACCAGATTGTTGATATCAATGAACGCTCGGACGAGTTTGAAAACCAACCAGATTGGACCATTTACACCGGAGTTATGGCTCTTGATTTTCTGAAATATGCTATAATTTGGCCTTGTTAAAATGATAGGGCCTTCACTTTACCAGATTGTTTATACCAATGAAAGCTTAAACAAGTTTGAAAACATCAAAATAGTAACCGAAGTTATGGCCCTTGATTTAGTTAAAAATGCTGTATTTTGCCTCATTAAGACGAATTCAGCCGGATTTTAATGATCAGTACCAAATCTAGTTATTCATGTCGTCACCGTGTTCTGGTTGAATGAATTTTGGCATAGGCCTTTTAAAGGTTTTAATACACCAAATTTGTCCAGACTATTTTTCCTGAACCCCTGGCCGGATTTCAACGAGCTGGGGAGGATGAGTACCAAGCTTAGTTGCGCATATCATTGCCTTGTTCCGGTTGAATGATTTTTTACAGTTATGGCCCTTTAAAGGTTTGACTCCACTAACTTTGTACAGGCTAGTTCTCTTGAACGCCTGGCTGGATTTCAACGGAACTTGACAGTGATGAGCAGTACCAAGCCTAGTTGCACATATCATCACTGTGTTTTTGTTGAAATATTTTTGACACAGTTATTGCCCCTTATACACAAACTTTGTACGTACTAGTTTTACTGAAATGGCTGGATTTCGGATGATAAACAAGGACGATATGACCATTTGAAGGTTCTATAGAAACGGATATGGAAGCGACCATTTTGAGAGCTATATGACACCACAATTCTAAATAATGGAATAAAATTATAGATCTTGCGCACTCTTCTTCCCTTATTGCCCTCTATCATGGTGTGAAGTTTCATTCCAGTTAATAGGTTTCAAGTTATGCTCCAGACGAGACTCATAAGTATAAATTACAAAGGGCAATAACTCTAATTTGAATGAAGACAGTTATGGTTTTTGAAAACTGCACTTCATAGCCATCTATCATTGTGTGAAGTTTCATTCGAGTCCCATTGATAGCTACCAATTAGTAGTGTTCAAGTTATATATAACATATTTGTCTGTGATTTGTATAGCAATTACTGGGAATAGAAAAGCTATATCTACTCGTTTGCTGTACTGGGAAATACGGAACATTGCTCGGCCTTTTCCGTCAGTGGCGGGAATGCCAAATGACGCTCCGATTGTTTAACGGACGTCTGTGTCAGATTCCGCCACTAGGAAATAACGGTTACGGAAATTAACGAAGAGTTCAGGTCGCACTTGATTTGGTTCTATGACGTAACTTCATCTTGGATGACGTAACGTCGTCTTGGCGTTCTCTTGCAAACTGGTGTAAAAAGGCGTGAATCATTAGAAATATTAATAAAATATCATTTTAAAATTATGTAATATATAGTTTAATAACCAGTGTTTTTGAGATACTGAAAATATCTACCTCGGGAGATATTTCTCAAAAACACTGGTTATTAAACTCTATATACCATATAACAAATACATGTATACAAATACAAAAGGCAATAACCCTAATTTGAATAAAGATATGGTTATTGTGGTCTGCACTACCTCTCAGTGCCTGTTAACCTTGTGTGAACTTGCATTGCAGTCTCAATTGTAGTTTTTAGCTTATGGGATGGCGAGTTGTCCATCGTTCGTCGTCGTCGTCATTTATCGTCCATTAACTTTTGCCTTGTGAACATGATAGGGCCTTCATTATTAATGTGCATCTTTATCAGGGTCTTTATATCAATGAAAGCTTGGATAAGTTCGAAAACCAGCCAGATCGGATTAGTTTCACTGGAGTTATGGCCATTGATTTGCTTAAAAATGCCATATTCTGCCTTGTGAACACTCTAGAACCTTCATTTATTATTTGATATTTACCAAACTTGCACAGAGTATTAATATCAAAAAAAACTCAAACAAGTTAGAAAATCAGCCAAATCCGATCAGTAACAGTAGAGTTATGGCCCTTGTTTTACTGAAAAATGCCTTTTTCTGCCTTGTGGCCACTCTTAACACCTTCATTTATTATTTGATCTTACCAAACGTGCATGGATTGTTAACATCAATGAAAGCTCGGATAAATCAAATTGAATTAGTATTTAAGGTGCACCAACACATGAAAAGGTTATATGGTGCCTAACAGTCATGAACATGCCAGGCTCATCTTCCATGTACATCGAGATAAAATATGGAAAATGGGCCTAGAACCTTCTCACCCTGAACTGCAGAGTTGCGGATAAATCAAAAACCAGCCAGATCGGATCAGTAACATCAGAGTTATGGCCCTTGTTTTGCTGAAAAATGCCATTTTCTGCCTTGTGACCTCTCTAGCACCATTTATTATTTTATCTTGAGCAAACTTGCAAAGATTGTTAATGTCAATGAAAGCTCGAACAAGTTCAAAAACCAGCCAGATCGGACTAGTAACACTAGAGTTATGGCCCTTGATTTAGTTAAAAATACTGTATTTTGCTACGTTAAGATGATAGGGCTTTCATTTTATATCCGATCTTTGCCAAACTTACCAGGTTGTTAATATCAATGAAAGCTTAGGCAAGTTTGAAAAACAGCCAAATCCGATTAGTAATACCAGAGTTATGGCCCTTGATTTAGTTAAAAATGCTGTATTTTGCCTCGTTAAGACGGTAGGGCCTTCATTTGGCTCGATTTATTGCCCTTTAAATGTTTACACACACTTTGTCAGGACTAGTTCTCCTGAACCACTGGCCAAATTTCAATGTAACTTTGCAGGGATGATCAGTACCAAGCCTAGTTGCGCCTCATTGTCGTGTTCTGGTTGATTGATTTTTGACAAGAGTTATGGCCACTTATACACAAACTTTATCCGGACTAGTTTTCCTGAACCCCCGGCTGGATTTCAGTGAAACTTGGTACCAAGCCTAGTAACACATATAGCCAGTAGAATGATACAGGCCCTCTTGAGCCTTTTGTTGAGTTGTGCTCCAGACAAGACTCGTTAGTATAAAATTAAAAAGGACAATAACTCTAATTTGAATGAAGATATAGTCATGGTTCTTTTGCCCTCTATCATATTGTGAAGTTTCATTGCAGTCCCTCAAGTAGTTTTTGAGTTATAGTCCGGACAAGATATCCAGATGGACAGCTAGATGCTCTCCCTTGTTCAGATCGACAGCTAGATGCTCTCCCTTATACAGATGGACAGCTAGATGCTCTCCCTTATACAGATGGACAGCTAGATGCTCTCCCTTATACAGATGGACAACTAGATGCTCTCCTTATACAGATGGACAGCTAGATGCTCTCCCTTATACAGATCTCCCTTATACAAATGGACAGCTGGTTGCTCTCCCTTATACAGATGGACAGCTAGATGCTCTTCCTTATACAGATGGACAGCCAAATGCTCTCCCTTTGGGGAGCATTACAAATTACTTCAGCTTCCCTCTAGATAATATAAGGAAGCTCATTTCCAAATTTGTTTGCCCAAGGATAGAAAACATATAAACGCAGCTTAGACACAATAGAAGTATAAAATTGCAAAGGGCAATAACTCTAATTTGAATGAAGATATAGTTCAGGTTATTTTGCTGTGCACTTCATTTCATTGCCCTTTATCATATTTTGAAGTTTCATTGCAGTCCCATAAGTAGTTTTTGAGTTATGGTCCGGACAAGATCTCCAGATGGACCTCAAACTGGAGTAGGATGCTGACCTAGGGGTGGTTTAGGTGAATTGTTATGCAGCATTTACTATTTATGAAAAAAAAGAAGATTTCTCCCAAATGCGTCTGTTCCAATCATATTCTGGATCCTTCTGTCTGAAATTGTGTTGAAACTGAAACTAGCTGCTTCTGTTTTTAGAACACTTCTGTTCTAGCAGCACACATGTAAGGTGAAACTCGGCCATTGTGTTTCGAATAGTGTCTACGTGTCCACCGTGCTACTTTGTAATTTAGAAGAATAAATGAAAAGACCAACACTTATTTGTCTGTTTCAAATAGTCATAAATTTATTATAAAGTAATGCATAGAAAAACATATATTCCTACATACATTGCATTAATCTTCCCTGATTCAGGAATAATTGAATTGGGTTTTACGATGCACCAACATAATAAAGGTTATATGGCTCCAAACAGGGATGAACATGCCAGGTTCAAATATGGAGAATGGGCCTAGAACCTTCTAACCTGCAGAACTGCAGAGTTGCTGCAAATTCTTTAGTAGACACTCCCTTTACGATGGAGCCACGTTTCCACGTTTGTATACGCAGTGTCATTATGAAGACCTTAAATGAGCATGATAAAAAATGATAAAATGAACATGGAGGGGTCCTACCTCTAGCGGGATTTGCAGTGGTTGTATTCTACCCCGGCAACTACACGGGAAAGGAATAAGAAAGGTTAAATGGTGATGATGATGATTAGGATGAATATCTGATGATGATGGTAGGATAAAGGTATGATGATGAAACTAATGACGTAGTTTATAATGACAGTGATGCTACTGCTGCTAATACAGATGCTGCAATGCTGAATATGACGGTTGATGAAGAATATTGCAGATCAAAGGGGATCTGTAGTGGAGAGGTTAGTGTACACTCATGACCGTGAATAAGTCACTGCTCTCGTGATCGTGAGCCAGTCACCACACTAATGACCATGAGCAAGTCACTGCATTTTTGGCCGTGAGCATGTCACTGCACTCATGACTGTGAATAAGTCACTGCTCTTGTGACTGAGCCAGTCATCGCACTGATGACCATGAGTGAGTCACTGCACTCATGGCTGTGAGCAAGTCACTTCACTAATGACCATGAGTGAGTCACTGTACTCATGGCCGTGAGCAGTTACTGCACTCATGGCCATGAGCAAATCACTGCACTCATGGCTGTGAGCAAATCACTGCACTCATGGCTGTGAGCAAGTCACTGCACTCATGGCTGTGAGCAAGTTACTGCACTAATGACCATGAGTGAGTCACTGTACTCATGACTGTGAATAAGTCACTTCTCTTGTGACTGTGAGCCAGTCACCACACTAATGCCCATGAGTGAGTCACTGTACTCATGGCTGTGAGCAAATCACTGCACTCATGGCTGTGAGTAATGAGTCACTGCACTCATGGGTGTGGGTGAGTCACTGCATTCATGACCTTGAGCGAGTCATGTACTCATGACCTTTAGAAAGTCACTTAACTCCCATTGGTTTTTCTATCAGTAGGGGAAGTCAAATTTACAAATTAACAATATTAACACACTATCAATGTATATTGGAATGATCTACAAATAGTTGTAGAAAACAGAAATAGGACACACACAAATTGGAACCAATATATAAAAAGAAAATATGGCATCAAGTATACATATGTTAAATGATTGAGATATAATTCTTAGAATGGATAACATGGCATGTGTAAGAAAATAAAATATATTGCAAGATATATACAGTTGTTATATACAGTAAAAGCTGGCCATTTTGATTAATGTTACGATTCTTGTCCACATGTATGGGATTTGGCAGAATTTCTGTTTTGTTAAATAAACCAGCAAATAAACTGTCACCCATATTATATATCTCTCATACACCGTAACTCTGGATCACCTAAATGGAAATATTAACTATATTACCCGTGTTTTGTAAGACATTATGAATACCACCTTTTTTTCAAATGTCAAAATCATGCAAGTGGCACCTTTACATAAAATAATATGACTTTACGCATAAATCAGAAATATTTTATTTTCTAATCCTCAAGAGTTCCAAATACAGTAATTTATTTTAAAAAAAATAGAAGTCAAATTATTAACTGACCAAACCATCACTTTTAATAATTACAATATTTAATTTAATATTACTCTTATTTGAATAAAATTGCAAAAATTAACCCTTACCATGATTTTGCATTCTAATATATATTAAAAAAGATCATAATTTGTTAAGGCAACAAAGAAATGAATTGAATTGGGTTTATGAAGGGTTATATGGCATCAAACAGGACCAAACATGTCAGACATCATCTACTGAAGGATTATAAACTTATAAACTGGTCTCTACATTTTTTATTAAATTGTACATTTTAAAGAGCTTCAATTTTGTCAATTGAATTGAACTGAATTGGGCTTTTAAGGCGCACAAACACATGAAAGGTTATATGGCGCCTATCAGGAATGATCATGCCAGACTCATTCTTCATGTACATCGAGATAAAATATGGAGAATGGGCCTGGAACATTCTCACCCTGAACTGCAGAGTTGCTGCAAGTTCTATTGTGTTTCAAGCTAAAGAAATGGTGTAGAGAAAGAACCTAAACATTAATTGTCGGTGGCCTTAAGTTTGGATAAAAATCTATAAATGATTTAATGAAAATTATGCCATGGATAGCAATATAATATATAATCGTAAGATAAAATTTAAAAATATTTATTTACAAGGTATGTAAGTGATAATCTATATATATATATATAAATGGTTTAGTAACCAGAAGATTTACTGATCATATTAGCGTATCAAATATATACTTGGTAAAAAAAGTTTTGGACCAGGGTATATAAAGTCATATAAAAATAAAACTAGTGGACAGAATTTAAGTATCTCTTTTTTAGTAACCAAGGCCTACCCTACTCGGTTAATTTGGTACCAGAATTGAATTGAATTGGATTTTATAGTCGCACGAACAGCTAAGGTCATATGGCGACTTTCCAGCTTCCATTGGTCTAGGAAGACCCCTGGTGCCCCTCCGGGCAATTTTCGTGCACCGACGTTCCTCAATCCAGCTGGATAGCTTCCTCACATAAAGAATTTGGTACCAGAAACATTAAATTCCAAACAAGGTTTGATTTCAAAAAAATATCGTGAACACACAAAGGGTCTGTAAAAAATGTTGCAAAGTCCATAAAAAGTAACAGTTACGGACATTCGAGTAACCAATAAAAAGATTATTACTTTTTAGCAAACTTTCATTGTAAACGATAATTATTGTTGATTGTTGATCGATTGTCAATTATCAGCTGAGATAATAAGGGATAATAATAAAATCTGTCAACTGGTTTTCTTTTTATGCGCCATTGTATACCCTGGTCCAAAACTTTATTACCGAGTATAGCTATATATAATGACGAGTAATTATGACTGCCCTGAAATTAACTTTCAAACAGACACTAGCAAAAAAAAAAAAAAAATTAAAGAAGAAACAATGCACTTTTACGTTACAATTTCAGGCAAATATTTGTTTAATTAAAGGACATAATAATAGCCCACATTTATCTCACAGTTTATATGTACTCGTTTTTTTTTGCTAAAAACTATGTATTAGACCATTAAAGTCCCTATCCCGCCATCAACAGGCAAATTTTACGACAGATGTACACCATTTCTAAACTTACTAACGACGAGGTACATATATATATATATAAAACTTAAATATTTTGAGAATCCAAACTCTGTAGACACAATATAAACAGCTTTAACCAGCCAGGCCAAACCCCAAACTGGAGTGTCAAATTAAAGAGTATTCAATCACGTGTATTTTAAGGACCCTATAATTTCAACTGCCACATATACATTATAATATGTCCTGACCACCTGGATAGAGATAACTGTTTTATAGTGTAATTTTGTCGTTATTTGGCGGGTTCGTTTCTTTAGAAGTCTGATGCTCACAAAGCATTCAAACCTAGTCATAAAGCTAGCGCTACATCAACGAAACAGAATTAGTTTTACATGTCCTATCTTGGCTGATGGCTCTATTCTCAAGTACAATGTAGGTTGTCATCTGTCTACAGATTAACCCTTAACCTGCTAGATATATATAATGAACTGTTCTTTCTTTGAATTAAGACCATTCCAATTATGTGACAAAGGAGTATTTTGGGGGAAATGACTGATCAGCAGCTGTACATTGTAAACCCTGATCAGCCTGTGAGTTACTCGCTATACTATTTACAAGCATTATAAAACTGCCAACTACCATGTTTAATTGCACCAAAAACACCATAACAGCTGACCTCAGGTTTCTCAACTTTCTTTGGTTTATAGAGACACCTACATTAACAGGTTGTATGGTGCCAATGAGCACTATACCCCAATAACAACGAGGTAAAATAATCATTTTAATATCTAAAAATAAATAAACACAAATTTGTCTGTTGCGGTCATCCGAGTATACAAATGCATTGAACAGCTCTTAAATCCTACTGCAAAGTTTATCATCGCAACATCCGTGAATCGCATTTTTTAACAGTTATATTCTTCAATTTTTTAGTACCATCATAAAACCATCATAAATATGGTGACTGAATTGCTTAAAAATGTGTTACGACAGTATTTTTTAATTATTTGTTTTACCGATTTTTTTCCCCAGCAAAAAGGATGGGTAGGAGGAGGGTAAAAAAATAAAAATAAAAAGGAAAATATTTTTCATTTGCAAAAAATCTATGATATAATCATTGCGGTAATATGGTAATATGGAATAAAAACATTTAGTACCTTTTGGTGACAAAAAACAGAGTTAAAAAAAACCTAGTGTTATGCCAGGACTTTTACAGGTGTGTGTGTGTGTGGTGTGTGTGGTGTGTGTGTTTGTGTGTGTGCGTGCGTGCGTGTGTGTGTGCGTGCGTGTGTGTGCTTAGGTTTAAAGTTCCTCTGCCAGCATACCGTCACTGGCATGGCACATTAAGGGGGAGCACTTGTTAGAATCAAGATTGCTATGTGTCCCTTTAAACACTTGCACATTTATAAGGTTTTTACTTTGTTCCAATCCTATTACTTATTGCATGTAACATTATCACGTCATCTTTCAAACAATGCAGGGGTCATGATGAAGACCTTTAATGAGCATGAACAAAAAATGATAAAATGAACATGAATTTGGGAGAGTTCTAGCCCTCTGCCTTCCCCTCCAACGGGATCTGCAGTGGCCCTATTTTTTGCCCCAAACGGGGCCCATTGAACCAGACGGGGTCCATGACGTCATTAACGTTATGTTATACCACTAGCGGAATGTCGAAAATACTGAATGGTGTTATTACACTCCCACACCGCATGTTATGTGATAAAATAAGAAATCATACATTCTAAAAAAGAAGAAAACAAGTAACCATGGTAACAGTAACAACCTTTTTTTTTTAATTTTGAAAAAAATATTATGCAGACGCCATTAGTTTTTCCACCTCATACTTAACTTTTCATAAAACCAAAATCTTAACATTTTACAAAAATATTTCTTTAAAGACTAACGGAAATTAGTTTTTCATTCTTCAAACTATTTAATAAATGCAATATGACTAGCTTTTTTTTTTTAAAAGTTCTAAGTACAGGATAGAGGCTATTAAGAGAAATCTTCACCAAGAAATCTTTACCATTAAGAAACCGAAAGGGAGGGAGCATATATATAGACTCTCTCCGGCTTAGTGTTTACTACAGGTTTTATCGATAGTCTCTATATAGGTCATACCCTAAACCATGAAGAGAGCTGGTAGTAAAATCTTCATGAATAAATGGTGAAAGTATTAGAAATTCTGAGCAATCTGATTGGTTTAAAATGTAGAGTAAACACTAAAGTTGTGTATCTACCAAACATTCCTTTTATTACTTCTATTTTTTGGTTTGCAGTAAAGAACATTTATTCTACACAGGAAAAAGGTTGTGACATGTGCCACATGTGTTACTTTCTAATTATTTGGACGTTGCTTTCATATATAAATCATGTTATTTACCTTATGTGCACATATGAATGAAACATGCATGTCACTTATGTACCATATATATTTTGTATGAAAATGTATATGTATTTCATATGAAACTATTATGCATAAAATACATAAAGTATCTATTAAAAAAAAAAATTGCAGAAAATTGTAGAAAATGGTTTAACAACCTGTTTAAGTTTTAACATTATTTAGTAAAAAAAAAAGAGTTACTTTCAAATGAAAAACTTATGTGGAATACATATGAGCCAAAACACGCGAAAATGACCCTTCAGACAAAATGTTGACATTTTATGATTTTGATATTTATGAAACACGGTGATTTTCTCTTTAAAAATCTCTTTATTTTATGTTGATATCTTAATTAAAAATGATTTTATCTCAATTTGGAAGTTAAAGATTGTACTCTCCATTAATTTGGACGTTGACGTTGGCGTCTTGGACGACGTCGTTGATTAAATAACAACAAAAACAATTTCCATTTTCTATAGCATCAACTATTTATATTAAGAAAACATTTTCCCTATTATATAATAATTAGGTAAAACACGGAAGTGACGAGAAATTTGATAAGTAATTAAGTAATTGATTACCGGCAGACGTCATAAATTGTTACTTTATGACGTTGTCGTCTAAACGTCCCTTCTCTAAACGTCCGAAGGGACCTTTTCGTGTGTTGCGGCTCATATGTATCACTATATGTAAAACATACGAATTTCATGCCTAGATATTTTTCCTGTGTACACAAATCTATTCAACGTAAGTATTTGATTAACATGTCACACATGAGAGTTGATCAAAAGGAAACTGGACAAACGACAAACTTTTTTATTTATTAAGGGATTGACTTCATTTTTTCCCCAGACATGTATAAAGGGAATTAAATAACTATAATTTATATGATTTATAATGAAGTGAATGAACATGTACATATTTTATGGTAGCATCACGAAACAATGTGGAGGACAACTTTTAAAAGTTTACTTTTTGCTGACAGTGTATTTTTTCTTTCTTTTTTTAAAAACAGTAGTTAGATATAAAATCATTTTTGTATGCTCTTGTCGATACTTTATTCTTTATACTTCATTTTAATTTGAAAACCTGTATATGAATACATTACAAAGGTATACTAGAAATATGTCTGTGAAAACGTATGCCACCTCACCTCGACACACACACCCCCCTACTCACCCAACCCCTCCTCGCCTCACCCACCCACCATTAAGCCACCCTCCTGTGTAAGCTAAACTAAGGCCCAAACTCTGCCGAAGTCAATGGACAAGAACAGCATGATATGCGCAATTAAAACTGATACCTCCAACCATGTATCGCCAAAATCTGTGAAGTTCAGTAAATAATATAAAAGGAAAATGCATCTTCCTGAAAAGCTATAACATTATGCTTAAGAAAACAGTTAAGACATTGCTCCCCTCCCCCACACCCACCCCTACCCCCACCCGTCAAAAAGTAATAAAATTACACAAAGAAAACAGTTAAGAAGTTGCCCTCCTCTCCCCAACTCCCCCTACACCAACAGTCAAATGACAATACTACTATAATCTGTTTATAACAGATTTGTGAATGATTTTCTTTTTCCTGAAAATGATCTGCAGCTTGGTAAAAAAATAGACTAAATCCCAGTTATTACAGATGTTACAGCACTTGTCCGGGTTACATTTTGATCGCCCCCTTATATGTTATAGCAACCATGGTTACATTTTCATCATCCCTCATATGTTTTGTTAAATATTTGTTGAGACAATCTTCCTTCATTTCAATCTAATAATTTCCAATCTGTACTTTGTAAATCAAGGTAAACTTTTCAAATAAAAACCCCTTAAGGGACACACAGCAATCCCTGATTTATATACCGTGCATTTAATTTAGCACCTTGATTTAGTAAACCTCGTCTTAAGACTTTACTTTAAAGCTGCAAGCAAGCAAGGAAATATCGCGGAAAGAATGTTTTGCCCCTGTATACAGTTATATGTTGTTAATTGGCTCATGGAAATTTGGTCTCCTCAGCTCGTTAGCGGTCTTTGTAATTATGGTACTGTGGAAGAAAATAAGAGCGATGATCGCTTAACGCACTTAAAAAATATATATGAAAACGGTCTGGGGGTCTTTGGTTGCTTATGACAATTTCCCCCTTAAACAGTCTATTAAATCATTTTAGAATTATTTTATTTTTAGAATTTTATGATTCTTGGTTTCAAGAAACTCATTACTCATTGAGAGATACAAACAGTCTTAATCTGTTTCTCACATAAATTAAAACCAGTTAATTTAAAGCTCATTACATTCTCAGAACACTATGAGGTTTTACGGGACATTGAGTAATAAGGTTCTTGAAACCCAGAAACGCAACATTAATTCTAAAATGATTTAATACTGTTCTTAATACATGTGGACACATCAGTAAGTTTGACTGTATTACATTCATTATTTAATGACAGCTTTAACTAAACTGATGCTGAATTTGACTCACCTGTAAGTTATATACCAACAACATTTTTTAAAATTATCAACTACGATTTGGGGGAATTTTTAAAATTGTGTAGCAAAATCTAGAATAAGGTCAGGAGACCTTTAAAACTCAAGATTGTCGTGTGTCCCTTTAAGGTCCATGCAGGTAACGCTAGTAATCCCTCGGTCTCATTCTACATATAACAATCGCGAGAGCTATCACTATAATAATCAGTATTCCCGCCAACACCCCCACCGAATATGTTGCAATCTCGTACTCCGACGCGTGCGGAGATGCTGCCGTCGTCGTGGTGAACACTGAAATGAGAATGAACGAATGGGGTTTACGGCACTTCGACATATAAATAGTTGATATTGTGCGAGAAAACTGATTAAACTGATATGAGAAACACAAAATTAAACTTACAATTATATATTGTTAGGTAAAAGGCAAATGGTGGGAAAATTATTTGATATATAGAGGATATTTGTTTGTTTGGAGTGAATATAGGATTTATTTTCATCGAGAAGTGTGAAAACTTTAGCACGAGTGCAAATATGCGAGTTTCCTCACTTCAAGATGAAAATAAATCCTATATTTACAACCTTGAAACTTATGCAGAAAAAAAATAATGCACTAAAACAATGACGTCAATAACATCAACAGCATCATTACGTCATTTTCGGTATTTCACATGTGAAATATAAACAATGAAGATATAAGGTTTTATTTTAATCGTGAAATCCACTATTCATTGGAAAGTTTATAATAAAAATGTATACATAATTTTTAAAAAGTATTTTAAGATCATTTAAAAGGGAATAATTACTATCGTTCAGATTTCTATTCAATAAAAAAACGTACAAAGAAAGAAATCCCTATAATTGCATATGAATTGAATAGAAGTCAAACAAAGGGCCTATAATAAATAAGGCAATCAACAATGTGGGATGTAGAGAGATATAAGGTCATCAGTTGTCATGTGTATATGAAGTTAGGGAACAATCCAACTGTTCGAGAAATTAAATTGTGTTACGGGACATGACGTGACATGCCGTGACATTGCACTGTGACATTGCGGTCAGATTCCTGGATAGCCCCCACTATACTTTGCGAAGCTGGGGTATAAATAGAGTTTTGAAAGGCAAATAAAGCTAAAATTATTTCAGAGAGTAACAGGATATCCAGCAGGAGTTGCTACCAGCAATTAATAGAAAAACTGTAAAACTTGACGTACTACTATCCCGGTTGCTGATGCGAACAAAGTATTCCTTCCAGAATGCGTACTGCTGCACCCTATAGTTAATTTTATTACTGGTCTTGTTTCCTATTTCCAGGTATGTGTGGTTCCGGAGATTATACTCCAGCCAGGACACATCCTTAAAGTTACTCACAGAGAATTTGTTATCTGTTGGATTTCTGAAATAAAAAGCAAAACGTTTTGACATTTAGTTGATATTTTTAGAATTTTGCAAGATAATTTTTCGAAACTTGCTGAAAACTTACTGATATTCCACCACAGGTTATATGAAATTGTACTCAAGCCTGTGTTCGTCCTTACACTCAATGGACAAAGAACTGGGTACCATCTGACAATAATAATTTTGCAGTTAGATATATTTTAAAGTTGCCATATAGTAGAAAGAAAAGAAGGAAGGAATGCATGCATGAAGGAATGCATGCATGAAGGAAGGAATGCAAGCATGCATGAAGGAAGGAATGCATGCATGAAGGAAGGAATGCAAGCATGCATGAAGGAAGGAATGCAAGCATGCATGAAGGAAGGAATGCAAGCATGCATGAAGGAAGGAATGCAAGCATGCATGAAGGAAGGAATGCATGCATGAAGGAAGGAATGCAAGCATGCATGAAGGAAGGAATGCATGCATGAAGGAAGGAATGCAAGCATGAAGGAAGGAATGCAAGCATGCATGAAGGAAGGAATGCATGCATGAAGGAAGGAATGCAAGCATGAAGGAAGGAATGCAAGCATGCATGAAGGAAGGAATGCATGCATGAAGGAAGGAATGCATGCATGAAGGAAGGAATGCAAGCATGCATGAAGGAAGGAATGCAAGCATGCATGAAGGAAGGAATGCATGCATGAAGGAAGGAATGCAAGCATGCATGAAGGAAGGAATGCAAGCATTCATGAAGGAAGGAATGCAAGCATGCATGAAGGAAGGAATGCAAGCATTCATGAAGGAAGGAATGCAAGCATTCATGAAGGAAGGAATGCAAGCATGCATGAAGGAAGGAATGCAAGCATGCACGAAGGAAGGAATGCAAGCATTCATGAAGGAAGGAATGCAAGCATGCATGAAGGAAGGAATGCAAGCATGCATGAAGGAAGGAATGCAAGCATTCATGAAGGAAGGAATGCAAGCATGCATGAAGGAAGGAATGCAAGCATGCATGAAGGAAGGAATGAATGAATACAACCCTTTAACAGGAAAAATAACAATTAATGGACATGCTGACTACACTCCCCACTCCCCTTCTGTATGTATTCATTCATTATAAGTTATATGTAACCTAAATCTGAGGTATTCCATTTATTATATTTTATACGCACCCTGCATCATTCATTGTATGTTATAACTACCCCCAAATCCGAGATAATCATTCATTTATACATTATACATTCCCTGAATCCAAGATATTCATTTTACATTATACATACCTTGAATCTGAGATATTCATTCATTATACGTTATAGGTACTCTGAATCTGAGATATTCATTCATTATACGTTATACATACCCTGAATCTGAGATATTAATTCATTATACGTTATACGTACCCTGAATCTGAGATATTCATTCATTATACGTTATACGTACCCTGAATCTGAGATATTCATTCATTATACGTTATATGTACCCCGAGTCTGAGATATTCATTCATTATACGTTATATGTACCGCGAGTCAAAGATATTCATTCATTATACGTTATACGTTATACGTACCCTGAATCTGAGATTTTAAATCATATACATTGCACGTACCCTGAATCTGAGATATTAAATCCTATGCATTGCACGTACCCTGAGTATGCATTGCACGTACCTTGAATCTGAGATATTAAATCATATGCATTGCATGTACCCTGAATCTGAGATATTAAATCGTATGCATTGCACGTACCCTGAATCTGAGATATTAAATCGTATGCATCGCACGTACCCTGAATCTGAGATATTAAATCATATGCATTACACGTACCCTGAATCTGAGATATTAAATTGTATGCATTACACATACCCTGAATCTGAGATATTAAATCATATGCATTACACGTACCCTGAATCTGAGATATTAAATCATACGCATTACACGTATCCTGAATCTGAGATGAGATATTAAATCGTATGCATTACACATACCCTGAATCTGAGATATTAAATCGTATGCATTACACATACCCTGAATCTGAGATATTAAATCGTGTGCATTACACGTACCCTGAATCTGAAAAGTTAGTGAAGAGACTGATCATGTATTCGCTGATGTTTCTGTCACTGTAGTTATAATCGTACTCCTGCCGAGGGTATAGACCAAACAACTCTAGGTATGTCTCATTGATGTATGGAAATCCAAACACATACTGGAGCTCCTGACCATGGGCTATACCTGCAATGGACAGAAATATCTATACATTACCAGTAAATCTGTCACCTAACAATCCTATCACATAATGACGGAGGTGTTTTCTCCTCATATTTCTTTGTAATTTAAGGGAAAACGCAACAATCGTGAAGCTTGTTAGCACATATCTGTCAGTAACAACAAACTTTTAAATTTAATTTTCAAAAATATTTCTTAAAACAGTGGAACCACAATTAACATCATATAATGAGAAACCTAACATACAAAAGGTCTTGAATTTGAGCTATCCCTTAATGAGTAATGATGTATACATTTATCTCAGATTATAATTATCCTCTGTAATTATTTCCCTTTTTAACAAGGTGCTGTTAGATTCCTTAAGGGCCCAGGTGGCAGAAGTCAGAGGTCAAAGAAACAGGTCTACTGTCACTCCCAAGTTGAATAATAGAGTTTTGAATTGAATGGTATACTCAACAGTTAATCTATAGATATCTATTTTCATAAAAACAGTCCGTGGATTCTAGCATTTCCATTTTTTTTGTTTGTAAAGGTACAGTCCATGTGGCGGGAAGCAGAAATATAGTAATGACCAACTAACGCAGGAACTTTCTTGTGAAGTTTCAGAAAATTCGGCCTGTTAGTTGCGGTGGGGCTGACAAACCCTGAACACACGTCAGACGCAGTCAGTAGAGAAACAATTGGTAAGGTTACTTGGAAAATTGAATATGTAGAAATATGTCTGGATGTGAGTAAGTTGAAATGATTTTGGCCCATCTAGGCCAGTTTGAACTACTCGTATTTACACACAAACCTCTCCATGGTGGCACGTAGTCATATCTTGATTTATAGTTGAATACGTAAAAATATGTCTTGTTGTAGAGGTTTTGCGATTGTACAGTCTCATCCATGCCTGTCCCAAACAAGTAGTCCGACATCATCTAATCAGGATAAAAACAAATAATATAAAATAATATAGCAAAAGTAGATGCAAAAGACAAACAGAAAGCAACCATTCACATACTGAAACAGCATATAGAATGGGTAGAAATTACAAAATTACACACTTATTAGTAATCAGATAAGAACATTCCTGAATCAATGTAGAAGCCAAAATACCACGTGGCACCTTAACTTTCAAGGGCATAGCTGACCTGAAATGCATATATAGGCCCGACAAACTAATGGGGTCTGGGGGTATGTTCCACCGACTTTTTTTTTTTAACTTAGCTATGCAATGGTACGTTTTGACATATATCTGACAGAGCACTCGTGTGGCATTTGAAGACAATTTTTTTTGACAAATCTGAGAAATAACACTTGACAAAGTTTAATTATCAACGCTGAAAAATGAAATAAGAAACAAATGTAGTGTTGGGAATTGGCTGAAAATTCATGATCGATCATCAGAATATTTAACCACCGATGATCGATCATCAATTAAACATGGCTGCTATAAAAGACAAGTGTTAAAGCCTTTTTCAGACTATAATGAAGAAAAGAATCACATTTCAAGTATGTTCTGGAAATAAAGGAACTTAATGAAACTGACCAACATATATTTTAAACAAGAAATGTCAGTGCAAGTGACAAATGCCCCCAAAGTGACTTTTGACCTCTAAGTGTGACCTTGACCTTGGAGTCACGGACCTGGATTTTGTGCTTGACACATCGTCTTGTTGTGGTGATCACTTGTGCTAAGTTATTTAAAAATCCCTTCAGGGGTTGTGAGGTTACGGTCCGGACACGAAAATGCGTACCTGTTTTTGACCTATAAACTGCAAGTGTGATCTTGACCTTTGAGGTACGGACCTGGGTATTGCGTGCGACACATCGTCTTGATATGGTGATCACTTGTGCTAAGTTATTTAAAAATCCCTGCATGATTTGTGATGTTATGGTCCGGACACGAAAATGCGTACCTGTTTTTTACCTATGAACTGCAAATGTGACCTTAACCTTTGAGGAATGGACCTGGGCTTTTGTGCCGCCGCTCGACACATCGTCTTGTTATGGTGATCAGTTGTGCCAATTAAAAATCTATGCAGGGTTTTGAAGGTACAGTCCGGACACGAACTGCGGACGGGCGGACGGACTGACGGACGGTCAAACGGATGGTGCGATTACTATATGCCCCCGATACCCTTACGGGGGTATAAAAATAAGTTGTGATACCCACTATAAATATGTGATTACTTGTTGCAAAATTATAATTCATTTTATTTTCTTGTATATTTTAGTATAAGAGAATGAAACGAGCCATAATTTTCATCAACCGAGAGAAGTTGATCATGAAAAATTGTAATTGATTAATCAGATCAAAGGCATAGCTGATCGATGATCGATCAAATCGATTAATCGGAACAACACTAGTGTATAGACACTCAAATTTGCCACCATAAAAGTCTGACTTACCGAATGACTTCACATAATGTTACAACAATCTTATTGGATAACACCACCTAAAGTTGGAACTGACAGAGAAAAAAGGGGAGTGCGTGTATGATTTTATCCTATTTTTCCATCAATTGCATCAAAATTGAGATAACTATCTAAGATTTTCAATCTGGAACAATATGTGGTTGGTTTTACTGTCAAAAATTAAGTTCTATAACTCCACTACTTTGTCACAGTAAAACAAAATTGTCGGACTGTAAAACCACTCACATACCATCCCATACTGAAAACCTTAAATTAAGAAAGCTTATCTGTTAAGTTATAAACAACTAGGTGTTGTCATGACAGTTCTTTGTATAGTTGGTGAACAGTAAGACAGATCTATTGCCTGAAGCTAGAAAAACTGATACAATACTGATACAATACATAGTTCCGATCAGTCAATCTAGCTTACAACCACAAGAGAGTTGAGCCAATTAAATGTTCAGTCATTATTTACGCCTGTATCAAAAGCATGTGTTGTCCCACAAACAACTCTAAAATACAACAGCTCACATGACCAATGTTTGTGGGAACTTGACCCAGGAACAATAGAGGGAGGAGCTAGAAACTGGATGTCGAAACTATCCACTGCTACCAAAATGCAAGGAATACAAATTCTACAACAGATACAATAGACCTACATCAATTAATTCCTGTCGGATCCAGGTGTAGTTCTGTCTCTGGGGCCAGTAGGAGTACTGAAATGTGAGCGCCTCCTGAGCGTTCACCATATCTGCTACCTTCCGGTCTCGCAGAAATTCTAGTATGATGTTGTTGTACTGTGTCTCCGACACACCTGCCTCCATGGACGGCATATTGGCTGCAAGGGAGATAATAAGTATTGAGATCTTGGATGAAAGGCGATCGAACTGTGCATAATTAATGCCAGCATGTTGGCTGCAAGCAGAGACAATAAGTAATGACATGCTGGATGTAAGGGGAGTGAACTGTGCCTAAATGATGACAGCATGTTGGCTGCAGGCGGAGAACTGTGCCTAATTGATAATGGCATTTTGGCTGCATGGAAGATAATAAGTAATGACGTTGGATGAAAAGGGAGAGAACTCTGCCTAATTGATGGCTGCAAGCAGAGATAATTGCGCAAAATGTGATGTTTATGTTATGTTACCCATAATCTGGTTTGTTTAAACAATGAACTTTCATTTGAGTTGGATTTTCTCAAAATGTACAATTATTTGGTTTGAAATGTATAATAAATATACATAGTTTTTGTGTAGAAAGTGAGATTTCCTTAATACTTTATAAGTTTTCTGTGGTAACTGTCACATAAATGTTGTGGTTTCTATAAAACTGTTCTTAAATCACAAAATAGGTACTTGTCAAAGCTGATATCCCACCAACAACAGGCAAATTTACTAACAAATAAGGTTAGCCTACTAACAATAAGGTATATATTGCGAATCCGAAACCTATAACTACAATATAAACGCCTTACCTGGCCAGACAATTGTTAGCATTGCTGACACTAACTCTTAATTCATTTTATGCATATTCAGTTATGTGAGTTTTAAGTACCCGTGAATATATCTAGGCTTTTATTTTTTTTCACATTATGCTTTATTTTATGACCTGAACACATGGATAGAGTTTGAAAGAACAGTTATGTAATGAAATTTGGTGGTTTAGTTTCCTTAAAGCCCCGATGAGCAAAGTAATATTTTTATCATTTATAAAAATTGAACCAGATGGAACATGACATCAAATCCAGTGCACTTGAATGTTTTATGTTAAAATGAGTCACAATATAATTTATTTATATTTGGTTTGACATTGACAATCCTTCCAGATCTTAACCCCTTTACAATCATTGTGTACTTACGTATGAAGTATGATCCGTCGTCCTTCACAAGACCTCCCATGACTCTAAGGCGCTGGAACCGGCCCTGCTGCCTCATAGACTCAGGTGGGTCAGTCAGAAATGCATACTGAGACCCCTGATAGGGTCCATCCACCACTGGGCCCCACGGGTTGCCCACAGTTCCTTCCTGAAATGTATACCAGATTTCAGTACTCCACATGCCAGACTTGCTGACAATTAATTAGTTTAATTAAAATATCTCAATCCATTTCAAGATAGAGAGTGGATGCAAACAGGGAGCCACAGTGGTCGAGTGGCTAGCAAGCTTCTCTGAATCAGAAGATCACGGGTTCTAACCTCACTGGTGGGTTACTTTACAGTTTTTTTGGCTGTTTTATAGCCGATATTGTGCCATATTCCCCATGCCAAAACATATCTTTTCCCCCCAATTTTGAGACAAAAAATCCCAACTGAAAGAAGGAAAAAAAAAATACACAGAAAAGTGTCAAAAGTTTGACAAGTATTGAAAATGAAATGCTTTTAAATGCCACTGTTGTTCATGTTTTACTGTAAACAGTATGAAAGATACAACTATAAATGAATGTTTTATTGTTTTGTTTCCCAATTTTATGAAAAATCACGCTTTAATTACAAATCTGACGGTATGTGCTAATAGCCTATTTTCCCAAAATATAGAAAAAAGCACCGCTATAGTAAGACACTAACTCTAGCCTCATCCGTGGGATGGGAACATTAACTAACCTCTGAGAAAGAGCACGGTAAATAACCTATTCAAGAGTAAGATGTAGGGCAAGTTTCCTGGATTTCTATGTATCCGTCCCCTCTATCTAGGATGACTTGGAATAACCTATATAAGGTGTTGATGACCCATTTAACAACAATTCCATTCGAGTAATGGCCACGATTTAAGTACACACTGTCGACACTGTCCAAAGGACCAAGAATCCATGCCTCATTATATTATCTCAATGTACAAAAGGTTTGACGTGAATGAGGCTTGAATTAATTAAAGAATCCCTCAGTTTAGTAGCTTAGAATAAGTCCATGGGACAAGGATGCCCCTACCGACAATAGTCTACAGACATAAAATCTGAAGAAAAAAAGGGCCGTAACTCTGGTAATACAAGGTCAATTTTGATGCAGAATCATTATGCCCATCTTGACATGCCCAGGTAAGCATCCTGTAAAGTTTCAAAACAACTGATTGAAAACTGCGGGAGGAGAAAGACACACAAACTTTTCAGGTCAGATGGATCCACAGACGCTAATGCTATATGCCAACTCACTATTCGGTGGTGGGGGCATAAAAATGTAAGTTCCATACCGCAACTCTGACTCTTGCAGAAGCATTCACGATCTCGTCTGCTGTTCTGTACAGCTGCATGCATGTGACAAGTCGCTGGTTATCATTTGATGGGCATCCGAGCTCAGTGGCCAGTGTTCGTGCATAGTCACGTGCATCTTCTATACTAGGTATGATGGCCCACTGACACCTGTCCGACCCGGACATCATGATTGCTTGGTGGAATAAATCTATGGAAATAAAGTTTGGCGATTAATTAATTTCCAATTATTTGCAAGTAATGAATTCACTTTCAATCAACTGGGAGTCTGATGTTTTCTGTTAATAAGTAGTTAACTGCCAACTAATAGTGAAGGTTCAGCTAAGCATTGAAGACTAATAGTTTGTTTCATTTGTCATATTTTCGTAACTCACCACAAAGTCACACGCTCTGGTTCCAGTAGCAGCCATGACGAGTGCTCATTGATGCAGGATGAGTAGAAATTCAGATAATTTTTTAACAATTCAAACATTAATCAGGACGAGTTACACAGCAACATATGTTCCTGCCCTACAGTGGAATTTCAAAAGGCCTGAATTTTAAATAAGCTGACATTTTTATCAAAAGGAAGAGCTCTTGTGTAAGTATATTGTGTCAAATATGTTTCTGGTTTGTTTGTTTTATGTCATTTTCAACACGTGTAAGGTTATATAAGACGGTCAATTATTTTTTGTGGTGGAGGCAGATCAACCACTTTTCCTGGGTAGAACCAGTACTGTACACCTCCCGCCATGCGTAAGAATCGACACTTCCTCACAAGTCGTGCTCCCAGTGGGATTCGATCCCACAGCGGTGAGAGGCGAAGGTTTACAACGCAACGTTGTTAACCATTCGGCCACGGAGAGATGCTATATGTTTCTGGAATAAGATTCATCACGCATTAAAGTCTGGATTTTAACATATTTAAACGATTTCTACACTTTCCTATTTTTCTGGAAATTTCACAGATTTTTACATCTTAGTCAAATCATTCTGATGGTTTGAAAACTAACGAAAAACATGTACGGTAAATTTATAATGGAAAATCATGCCTTATAGCGACACAAAATTAAAAGAAAGCTCAATAAATTGTCCATCAAATGACATTATGTGTGTAACTGAACTTCTTTAAATTATGACCATTGCATTTATGTGACAAAGGTTTTTTTCAAATTTGGGGAAAATGGCTGATCAGCAGTCAGACATTGTAAACCCTGATCAGCCTGAGAGTTAATCATTACTTTGAGAAATGATTACTCCAATTACTTTGAAAAGTGAGATAATCATTGCTTTGAAAAACGCCATCCATTAAAACAGTCTATTAAATCATTTTAGGATTATTTTATATTTAGAATTTTATGTCAGTGAGAGATACAAACAGTCTTAATCTGTTTCTCACAGCAATTTAAACAATCATTCTCAGAACTCACTGTGTTGCATCATCATAGCATGACGTGATGTTATAATACCGGGATGTGATGTGATGTCATAATACCAAAAAGTGATGTCATGATAGAAACAACCAAATGAAAATATGAATGAAGCATTCTGATTTGTTCAGTGATAAAGGGGGCGTCCATGGCCGAGTGGTTAGAGTCTCTGACTTGCAATCACTTGCCCCTCACTGCTGTAGGTTCGATCCCTCAGGGGCCTAGGAATCTTAATGTGAGGAAGCTATCCAGCTGGCGTGCGGAACATCGGTGGTTCTACCCAGGTGCCCGCCCGTGCACGAAAATTGCCCGGAGGGGCACCTGGTGTCTTCCTCCACCAGTGGAAGCTGGAAAGTCGCCATATGACCTTAGCTGTTGGTGCGACTATAAAATCCAATTCAATTCAATTCAATTCAGTGATAAAAAATGGACCAATGAAACCAGTCAATTTAGCAAGGTGGAGAAACTCATTCCATTCTCAGAACTCATGAGGTTTTACTGGACATTGAGCAATGACGCTCTTAAAATCCAGAATCACAAAATTCTACTTATAAAATAATTCTAAAATGATTTAATAGACTGCTCTAAAGTAAATTCTCATATTCATAACTTTCACATCTGGTCAACATCTGGTCAACTTCCGGTAGGTCGAGATATTCAATAGGTGAAAATAAAGGGGTTTCACCTCGGACTTTATCCCCAATCTTTATATGAAAATGAAAATATTAGACCATGATTTAAATTAAATGTATCCATGTTGGTGTTTTAAAATCAGACAACACCAAAAGAAGATACAAAGATGTACACAAAAAACAAAGCTTTTAATATAATTATCACTACAGTTTTATAAAGGGCTAAAGTCAGTTGAGCAGAAACGATAAACACCGAATTTACCCCATACCAGAATGCAAAGGTCTTTTATTTTATTGATCACTGATTGGTCAAATTATTTTGATGATGTCATGTGAAAGTTATGAATAAGCAACCAACATTCATCTCATATAAATTACAGTTCCATTCCTTATAACGCTTACTGTACGATCTTGGCGACAGGAGATGTAGACCCACAGCTGCCGCACCGGTACTCTGCCCAAAAAGGGTGACCATTCCCGGGTCCCCACGGAAAAACCTGATGTTCTCCTTCACAAACTCCAGGGCCCTTTGCTGGTCCCAGAGTCCGAAGTTTCCTGGGGAGTACTGGTCCCCTGTACTCAAGAAACCTAAATATGGGGAGTAATAAGAAGATAATATTACTCTAATTATTATAATTAATAATAATAAACAGAAGATCTTTAAAAAGTTCACTGACATAACACAGATTTTATGAGACAACTGGATGAATGTATTTAAAAGTTAGAGAAAGTCTTGTTATTTATGAATGCATGTGAAAGGAAATTAAAAGGTCTGACACCACAAAGTGCCTCATCGGGCACTAGTCAGCTTTTAGGGGTCTGGGGCCAGGGCCCTCAGGAAGGGAATTTTGCATTGTTTTCATATCAAAGGGGACTTTCTAAGAAACACTAATTAGCTTTGTTTTTGTTTTTATTTAAGTGGCAGCAAGAATGTAGCATTCCAAATGGCAGAAAGTATGCTGTTTTCCAATGGAGTTCAAAATTTTATGTATATTTTTTTTTTTAAGAGGAATTTTTCACAGGAAAATGAGGAAAATATATACTTTTAGGGGAGGGGAATAGGGTCGAATTTCGGCACCAAAAATGGCCAAATGAGTGCCGTGGTCATAAATTATGTTAAATTCTAATTTTAATGCTTAATAAAATCTTAAACATTGCAGTGTGTCCCTTTAAAGTTGTCTTACAAGATGTTTTAACGAAGAAACTGAATGCATTTTACAAGAGGCTTATAAGAAGTGTTAACGAAGAAACTGAATGCCTTTTACAAGAGGCTTACAAGATGTTTTAATGAAGAAACTGAATGCATTTTACAAGAAGCTTACAAGATGTTTTAACGAAGAAACTGAATGCATTTTACAAGAGGCTTACAAGATGTTTTAACGAAGAAACTGAATGCCTTTTACAAGAGGCTTACAAGATGTTTTAACGAAGAAACTGAATGCATTTTACAAGAATCTTACAAGATGTTTTAACGAAGAAACTGAATGCATTTTACAAGAGGCTTACAAGATGTTTAAAATTGCATTCAGTTTCTTCGTTAAAACATGTTTTAAGAAAACTTTCAAGGGACACACTGCAATGTTTAAGTTTTTATTAAGCTTTAAAATTAGAATCTTGATTTATTAACTCAGTATAATTTCGACTTATACATTCTTGAATTTTATCCTGATATTTAAATGCAGCAGACGAAAACAGTGAAAGCGATGATGGCGAAATGAATCAAGTGGAGATCTATTATTAAAATATATTAATTTTGCATATTTGTTGCAGAATTTCAATAAATGGTGAAATTTTTTCCCCATGTTTCCCATATAAAATGCAAGAAAAAAATGAATTCATACTATTTCCCTGTATTGTACGCACTCCCCTTTCGTAAACCGTAAAAGAAGTAAAAAAACAAGGTAAAATATGGTAAGTATAATATGGGCATTCTTTTGTCAAATTTAAAACTACAGTTAATGAACTCTCATGTTGTTTTGCTATATATTGTAACACTTGTGTGAAGTTTCAATCAACTGTTTTGAGCATGTTGAGTGATTAGAAAGTTATTGTCAACTTGCACCAAAATTTTAATGTGAGGGGGCCACCGACACTGAGGGGAAAGCTCCCTTATTCTTTGAACAATCAAGCAAAAAACAAATGTTAAAGGGGTTGATGCACTATTTTCAAACAAGGTTTATTTTAAAGGGCTCTAAAAAACTTGAAAAAAGCTGAAAGAATTATCAAAATGCAATGAACAATAAAGGAGATATGACCTATTGAAAATTTGGAAAGAGACATGAATGGAGGCGGCCATCTTTGAACAATGACGTCATCGCGCCTTTTTACTACGTATGGTATATTGACAAAATGTATTTTAAAGAAAATCACTGTAAAAGCAAAATAAATATAATTTATACATTTTACATCTGTATATTTATTTTAATCAATTTGCAGTGATTTTCTTTAAAAGACATTTTGTCAATATGTCATATATGGTAAAAAGGCGCTATGACATCATCGTTCACAGATGGCCGCATCCATTTATGTTCTTTGCAAATTTTCAATAGGTCATATCTCCTTTATTTTTCATGACATTTTGATAATTCTTTCAAGTTTTTCAGAGCCCTTTTAAATAAATCATGTTTGAAAATAGTGCATCAACCCCTTTAAAGTTCTCTCAACAAAGAAACTAAATAGAGTACCTAAGGCATTGAGCCTGTAATTGAAGGTAACTACGACCACTTTCCTCTCAGCCAAGAAGACGCCCGGGTACTGTTGGGAGGCGCCCATGGTCCAGCCCCCTCCGTGGAGAAACACCATCACAGGATACAGGGGTGGGTTAGCCACGGGAATCTCATCTGTTTTCTGGAGGGAAAAAAATGGACATTAGACGACGCAGTGACTTATTGAAGAACAATTAAAATGCATACTTCGTATATTCTTCCTAAATGAAACACTGAATTTATGGAGGATGTCCCCATATGCATAACTGAATATAAAATATGAAGCATATATAGCTGAATATTTCTGAAAAAGCCTTCCAGTTTATTATGCAATATATCAACTATTAGTTACATTACATGGTCCCGCAGTGATGGGAAAGCTTATATTAGCAGGATTTTATAACGGATATTTCGATAATAAAACTCATTTAAAAACATTTTTTACTGGAAAAATGTGATAACCTGTTTAAAATTACCTATTAAATGGTTTAATTTTACAATATGCAAACGTTTTAAGCCGAAATTGAGGTTTTATTTCATACCCCAGCCAACCCCGTTTTTCCTTCTTGGAGAAGGGGAAGGATGGGGTATGAAATTTAATACTTTGAACCATTCATATAATTATTAATCATGACAGATACGCACGTTAGAAAAGCCAGTTAGATACGGTAGTTTTAAGAATAACCGAGATTGCCGTATGTCCCTTTAAAACAGCACTTTTATCTTTCTAACTGCCACCTTCCTTAAATCTGTACTGTCATTAAACTACATGTTTATGAATTAATAAAAAAATCTTACTAAATGCACAGACATGTTCGGTCAACATGTTTATTTATCAAGATTCATAACAACACTAGGCCATCCTTAAAAGTACATTAGTTTGTTGATCCCGACCCATGATTTTATTGGTAGGTAGGTAGGTGAATTATTTATTTTTTTGCCTAAGACAGTAAAAACCTTAAGAAATGGAAGGAAAAATATACTAAAGATAGTACGAAAAAAGTTATGTTAAAGAATTGCTATAAAAACTTTTCAGTACTGTAGGGACTTTTTTCATGGGTAGTTAGGGAAACAGCAAACCAACAATATTTTATGGTCAGCCTTAACTGGATACATCCAGCTCAGAAAACACATCGCGCTGAATCCACAAAATAAGATGGAACAAAAAAGGACATTAAAAAAAAAGTGGTTTGTTCAGTAGAAAGTTATTATATTTACAATGACATTGGGGATCAGGGGTTGGTGCACCCTCCATCCCCCACCCCACACTCCCCTCCCCCACTAAAATCAGAAAAGTTATGAAAATTCATATGTAAAAAGCATTTTGTCGTTGTTGTTTTTTTAAAGTTGCTCCCCCACACCCTCCCCACAGGCACCTCCTCCAAATCTGAAATCCTGAATCCATCCCTGGGGATGGCCAACATAATATGTTACACAGTTAGTAAGAGAGTTGGGCTGATAATGAGACCAGACACTACAGAGCACACAAAACAAGATCTACCTGGGATATAGACAATTTTTTTCCTTCATAAACCACCAATCAGTGAGTATTCATTTGTTTTAAAAATTATTTACATTAGAAATCATGTCAAAAGAGAAAATAAAAACAGATCAAGACATGAATGGCTGTATTACCTTAATGAACAAGTTGGATAAAATTATAGGATATGGGTGTATTAAAGTAAAAAATACAGTCACATGTGTATAAATATTATACTTAAAGCATTTTAAAGATTTCAAATATAAATATTAAGGTCTGTCAGAATGTATTGTATGATAATGTATGGTATGATAATGTATTGTATGATAATGTATTGTATGATAATGTATTGTATTGTATGATAATGTATTGTATGATAATGTATTGTATGATAATGTATTGTATTGTAGGATAATGTATTGTAGGATAATGTATTGTATTGTATTGTATTGTATGATAATGTATTGTATGATATACCATGCAAATAAGTGTGACTGTTTTTTCTGCATACAAACACAGTGATTCCGTCCTCATTGCACAGTTAATACACTACTGTATAAGGATAAATAATTCACGGCTTTACAGGGTCTTCCGCAGAAATTATTTAAGGGATAGAGAAAATTGAATTTGAACGTCATGGGGCATGTGTGCAAGGGAGGTACCCTTTGGCGCGTGACCAATATTTTTACATATCATTATTTATTTAGATACAATTTGTAAAGTATATATATTTCAACTGTAAGTGAAAGGATTTTAAAGAAGTATAGCCTACAAGGAGCTATTTATAGACAGGTATAATGCATTTTGGAGATTTATTGGTGTTTTTAAGGGATAGGTCAGAGATCAAAGGATATGGGGGTTAATTAAGGAGTAGGGGGAAATTAAATTTTAAAATTAAGGGATAGGGGGAATATATATGCTCTTAAATGGCCTGTGGAAGACCCTGCTTTATATTACACTCCCAGAAGCCTTGTCTTCTGATTAAAAATAATATATATCAAACAACGATAACTATAACATGTTATAACACAATTTATCTTGGGACATTTATAAGAGTTTTCTGGCTGCATGGCTTCTTTTCGTTAAATTACAATGGTAACCCCATAAAATACCATGGTAACCCCATAAATAGTGTTTATGAGCTACATGAACTTTTGGGTCTACTTACATTTGGTGCAAAGATATTCATGTACAGACAATCTTCACTGGTGTCCCTCGTTCTATCGAAGCCTGGAACCGTCTGTTTGACAAGCCATGGCAACTGCGGGCAAGCAGGTCTGTACTTTGTTGCATCCCATATACCTGTCCACGAGGGCTTTTCTGGTTTCTGTATCAAATCAAAGGTAAAGCGTGTTTGAAAATGTGTCAAAATGTCCACTCATAGTGGTTGGAATATTTTCTCAAGGTACATACGTGTATACATACGAATGTATCCGACGTACATTCTTGTAGTACCCTGTACGACGTAGACGGTCCCTTCAGTGAGCAATTAAAAGTTCAGCGTTAGGTATAGGATAAAATTGCAGTGTGCAATTAAAAGTATGTGAATTTGCAGTGATAGATATAAATAGAATAGAATAGAATAATTTATTGTCGTAATATTCATAACAATGTGAACATGACAATGAACAAACAGGAAATCAAATCATAGCAATTAAGATAACATATGGATCATACATACAAGTAAAAACAGCATTATAAATGATACCCAAGTACTGAGGGCCTGCACAAGACACTATGATGAAAGAATTGTTTACACAGGCATGCAAATTTTAAATTCTCTTTAGAATGTACGCATTATTATAATTCATAATTTTGACAGAGCATCATCAATAAAACTGACCAATCAGTGACCAGAAATAAGACCTACCTAATTCATTCTGGTAGGTGATAAACTCGGTCTTTATCCTTGATGTTCAACCAAGTTTACTGTTAAAATTAAGGTATCTACAATGTGATTCTTTTAAAACCCTGCATATTTCATGCACATTCATGCAAACTTATTCAACATACATATCTTTCAAAATCAAAATCTTGAAAATTATCATCTTTTTACTTGGTCAAAGATTTTTATTTTACTATAGAACCTAAGGATAAAAACCGAGTAACGCAAATTTTATCACCTACCGAAAATAAGATAAAATCTCAACATCTCTGCAATGAAAAATTATGAATTGAAATATATTATATTTTAGCGATCAAAAGATAATTAGCGAGACAAAGTGAGTTATTAATAAAGATCTAGTAGGTATTGACAAAGATTACAATGGATGACAACAGATTACATAAATACTGACAACGATTACAATATATTTTTTTAATGCGCAGTGGGAGGTGTCAGTGGGAACCCACTGAATCCGCACCTGTTATATGTTTTTGGTCATACTTACGTTGAACCGGAACTGTCTCCTCCAGTCGCTGTATTCAGATATGCGTTTGGCATAGGGAATTCCTAGAAAGACATTGATCCTTTGCTTGTCAAAGGCCTCGTAGTGGGAGGGAATTGAGAACCCCTCCAGAGCTCCGTGAGCACAATTTACTCGAACATTATACTTGTGGGTGAACGTTTGGCATTGTACGAAATCTACGTATATGGTTACAAGCAATCCGATCAGTATGACTAAAGGGCAAACTTTTAACATTTTTAAGTCCAAGTCATGTTTTCGTTTTCAAAACAACAATTGCGGAACACCTTGATCACGTGATACAGGTGAGTCAATCGGTGTCCAGGTAAAATTGAATCCACCAAATTGTGCTACCAGGGTTATCGTTCCTTGTTCTCACTCTAGGTGCAAAACCACCAATTGTTTAGTCGGATATTATTCTAAAAAAGTGGTTGTAAAATACCTTTCGTATTCGTGTATTCTCTAAGGATCGATTTTTGATGATCATTTTTTAACTTTATAAACTTCATACACTTTTTATAAACTGTGTGAAAACTATAGAAAACTGTGGAGTGCTGGGGTGAAATTGAAATTGGGGTCACTGAGTTCAAGGTCAAGGTCATTGTTACTAAAAATAGGAAATGGTTTCTTCTCAATAACTTTTGAAAGGAATGAGGGTTGGATATTGCGTTTGGGGCCACTGGGGTCAATGTCAAGGTCAAGGTCTCTGTAACTAAAAAACGAAAAATGATTTCCGCATAATAACTTTTGTTTGGAGTGAGATATTGTGACTTTACTTGCTGGGTAGGTAGCTTCTGTAGAAAAGAAGGTTTGGATTGAAATTGGGGTCACTAGGTTCAAGGTCAAGGTCATTGTTACTAAAAATAGAAAAAATGGTATCTACTCAATAGCTTTTGTTAGAAATGAGATATTGCAATGAAATTTGCACGGTATGTAACTTATATAGAAAGGAGGTTGGGATTCGTTTGGGGCTACTGGTATTAAGGTCAAGGTCACTGTTACTAAAAAATAAAAATGGTATCCTGTAAGTTACTTTGTAATGAGAGATGTATTGCGACGAAACTTGCTGGATAGGTAGCTTATATGGAAAGGAAGGCTAATATTGTATTTGGGGCTACCGGATTCAAGGTCAAGGTCGCTGTTACTAAAAATAAGAAACATGGTTTTGGCTCAATATCTTTTATTAGGAGTGAGGTATTGCGGCGGAATTTGCTGGGTTGGTAGCTTTTATGAAAAGAAAGGTTGGGATTGCATTTGGGGCCACTGGGTTCAAAGTCAAGGCCACTGTTACTAAAAATAGAAAAAAATGGTTTCTGCTCAGTGACTTTTGTTATGAGTGAAGGTATTGCAATTTTTGCTGAACCCGTTTACGGATCTCGACTTAGCGATCAAAATGTCGTCCAGGTGTATGTTTGTGTGTCAGTTCGTCCGTCCTTCCGTTTGTCCGTGCGTCAGATTTTCATTTCTGAATATCTTCTTCGTTAAATGCAGGATTTACCCCAAATTCTACCAAAATGTTCATTATATGGATCCAACATCACACGCACAATTTCGGGTTGATGTGACCTACTTTCGACGAAATATATGTCACGTCCGGTCTCCGCTACGACTTGTGTATCTATATTCTGTATTGCAGGATTTTCACCAAACTTCACCAGGATGTTCCTTATATGCATCTAACATTATGTGCAAAATTTCGAGTTGTGGTGACCTACTTTTGAATAAATATGTCATGTTCGGTCTCTGCTACAACATGCGTATCTCGCCTCTTTTTTTTTGCAGGATTTTCACCAAACTTCACCATAATGTTCCTTTTACACGCCTTACCTGATATGCAAAATGACCTTTCACCAAAACTCCACCAAAATGTTCTGTATATGGATCCAACATTACATGTACAATTTCGGGTTGCTGTGACCTACTGTGTCACGTCCGGTCTCCGCTACGACATGTGTATCTATCTTCTTTCTTGCAGGATTTTTTCCAAACTTCACAATCCTTACATACACCTTATCATGTAAAATTACCTACTTTCGGCAAAATCAATATGTCGGGTCTCTGCTACGACATGCGTATCATGCTTTTTTCTCGCAGAATTTTCACGGAACTAGACCAGAATGTGTCTTATATACCTCTAACATCATGTGCAAATTTTCAGGGTGCTGTGAACTACTTTTGATGAAATATGGGTCACGTCCGCTCTCCGCTATGACATGCATATCTTACTTCTCTTAGAATTTTCACCAAACTTCACCAGAATGTTCATTATATGCATCTAACTTCATGTGCAAATTTTCAGGGTACTGTGACCTACTTTTGATGAAATATGGGTGACGTCCGCTCTCCGCTTTGACATGCATATCTTGCTTCTTTCTCTTAGAATTTTCACCAAACTTCACCAGAATATCCCTTATATGCATTAAACATCATGTGCCTAATTTCTGGTCGCTGTGACCTACTATTCACAAAATATAGGTCATGTACGGTCTCCGCTACGACATGTGTACCTATCTTCTTTCTTACAGGATTTTTACTAAACTTCACCAAAATGTTCCTTATATGCACCTTACCTCATGTGTAAAATTACCCTACTTTCGACTAAATTTAGGTCATGTTCGGTCTCTGCTACGACATGCGTATCTTGCTTTTTTCTCGCATGATTTTCATCAAACTTCACCAGAATGTTCCTTATATGCATCTTACATCATGTGCAGATTTTCAGGATGCTGTGACCTACGTTTGATGAAATATAGGTCACGTCCGTTCTCCGTTTTGGCATGCATATCTTTATTCGTTCTCTTAGAACGTTCACCAAACTTCATCAGAATGTCCCTTATATGCATCTAACATCATGTGCATAAATTCTGGTCGCTGTGACCTACTATTCACAAAATATAGGTCATGTACGGTCTACGCTACGACATGCTTATCTTGCTTCTTTCTTCCAGGATTTTCACCAAACTTCACCAGAATGTTCCTTATATGCATCTGACGTCATTTGCAAAATTTCAGGTCACTGTGACGTCCTTTGACAAAATATAGGTCACGTCACTTATTTTGCTTTTTTCTCGCAGGATATTTACCAAACCCCACCAGAAATTTCCTTATATACATCTAACATCATGTGCAAAATGGCGGGTGACTGTGACCTACTTTCGACGAAATATAGGTCACGTCCGGTCTCCGGAGATAAAACAAATCTGGACCTTGTAATAGGGCCTTCTAGTTTAAAAGAAGCATTGACTGGAATTGGAATTTTAGGACGACAACCTTAGATATAAGAGCCATTTTAGTCAGTAGAGCGTCCACAGACCCTTGTCTAGCCCTTGTGATCGAGTTGAGGACTTTAACATACCTTTGTATATATAACTAAAACGTAACTCCATCAGAGCTACAGTTTCCATAAAGTTCAAAAACCCTTTCCAAAAGTGTATATAGTGTTCGACCCTTTTACAGTTCGCTACTACAGTATATATTTTTCGAGCCCGTTTGGTTTACGGGTCTCGAATTAGCGACCACTATGTCGTCTGGTTGTATGTGTGTAAGTCCGTTCGTTTAGTCGGTCCATGCGTCCGACTTTCATTTATTTATATCTTCTTCATTACTGGCAGGATTTTCACCAAACTCCACCAGAATATTCCTTATATATGCATTTAACATCAACGGGTCGCTGTGACCTACATTGGCCGAAATATAGGTCACATCCGGTCTCCGCTACGATATGCGAATCGTGCTTCCTCCTTGCATGATTTTCGCCAAACTTCACCAGAATGTTACTTATAAGCATCCCATATCATGTGCAACATTTCGGGTCGCTGTGACATACTTTGGACGAAAGATAAGTCACGTCCGGTCTCCCAAACGACAAGCGTATCTTGTTCACCAAACTTCACCAGAATGTTCCTAATTAGCACACAAGATCATGTGCAAAATTTCTGGCCGCTATGACCTGCTTTTAACGAAATATTGGCCACATCCAGTCTCCACTACGACATGCACCCCTCTCTCTGAATGGGATTGATTTATTTATATATTAAGTATGTAAGGAAGGAATATTTCATGGGTGTGACCATCAAAATTCTGGACTGCTTCACCATAGGGCTCGACATGCATGCCGTGGCCTTCTAGTCTCATCGACTGCGTGATGATCCGACATATTGTGGACCCTATGATGACGTCTGTCTCACCACTGCGGGTTCGAATTCCACTGGGAGCTCAACTTGTAAGTGAGAAAGTGTCGATTCTTACGGATGGCGGATGTAATACAGTACGGGTTTTACCCAGGAAACAAATAGGGTGGTCTGCCTCCACCACAAAAAAAATCGACCGTCCTATATGTCCTATTAAAATGTGCTAAAAGTGATGTAAAATACCATCCAAACAAGGAAACAAACCTTAGTCCTGAAAGCAGAAGGGATGGTAACGCTTACTGATTGTCTTAACGCTCGTCGTGCCCTTATTGGTATATTCTCAGGTGCTCTGGCTCTTGCCAAGTCTTTGAGTATTTACTTGCTTTGTGACTTTCTACGCTTCTTATGCACATGGACGTATTTGATTTCTTTCATTGCCTACCGGTGTTTCCTAGTGTGTACGCACTATTGCAAACTACAATATGTAGGGCGGAAAAGCCGTCTTCGTAATAATATACAGCTTTCTATTTCAGGGTTTAAGTACCATTGATCGTATAAACCACAGGTAGCTGTATCAGTGTTTGGGAACTAAACAAAAATATACAAATTCAACAAACAAACAAGCAAAGCAACAGCAAATAACATGCTCATTTAAAAAAAAAAGAAAAAAAAAAGTTATATATTTGTGTTTAGTTCCCAACATTGATCAGGTACCTGTGGTATAAACCAGCTCAAGTAGGTACGCATGTGTATTTGTATGGCGACTTTAAACAATTACTTTATTCATGAAAAAATGACCAATCAGTGACCAGAAATAAGACATACCAATACATTCTGGTAGGTGACAAACTCGGTCTTTATCCTTGATGTTCACCAAGTTTACTGTTAAAATGAAGGTATCTACAGTGTGATTCTTTTAAAACCCTGCATATGTCATGCACATTCATGCAAATTGATTCATATATGTATCTTTAAACATTATTGTCTATTTACTCTGCCAGATTTTTATTTTACAATAGAACCTAAGGATAAAAACCGAGTAACACAAATGTTATCACCTACTGAAAATAAAATAAAATCTCAAAATTCGAAGTGCTACACAACTGATACATTTAAATTTGGTTTGAATTTCTAAACTTACAAGACGCATCATTGTGCTATGATACCATAATTTCATATAACTTTTGTTGAACTTGGTGTTAAATGCTAATTAATGCTCCATCTAAGGCAAGTAAGAGTTTTTCAATCTTGTTGTGTGCAGTTAAAAGATTATAGTTCCTCTACCACTTGAGCCCCAAGAAGAATCCCTCCTTGACTCGACATTATATGTGGACGTCTGTGTGACTGGTTGTGTCACAGACATAATTATTAATAAACAGATAGGAAACTTCCTATCTAACCAAAATATCACGTGGCACCTTAACTTTTCCTTCTATCTTCTCCCTCAATTATTCACCGATTTTGATGAGAATACATCCAAAAGATTCATAGTGAATAGCAAAATGGTATTATAATAATTTATGTTTATTTTCAAAATAAGAAATTGTATAAAAAAATGTTTATAGTTTAAAATGTCATCATTTTTCCCTTTTCTCTTAAAAATCAATGTTTTGACATAATCAAAGTTTCCATCAAACTCCTTTTTTGCTCTCAATGTAAGAGAAAACAAAATACTATCATTGGAAAGAAAATTAAATTTGTGATGGTATTTGGCTTGAATGAAACTTGTATGTACAAAACTCTTCATGATATGTGTGTTTAAAGTTGGGGAATACTTTGTGAAATTTTCGAACTGGCCACTTGAAATTTACACAATTTTCATAGTGTCCAATCTATTTGCTATTAGGTCTGTAGTTGTGTGTAGTGCTATGTATCCATCTACAGTCTACTTGAAGCAGATATAGTGCTGTCACACGGGAAATTACCACACCGTAGTATTTCCTACCCAACGGCAACAAGGTCACTTTTTTCCTGACATCGGACCAAACAAACGTAGTACTACTTATTATTTGCTTGTCAAGCAAGGGTTGCAAGTAACTACTGACATGTTAACGTCTTCGGTATGACGCGGCCATGGGACTCGAACCCACGACCTCCCGATTGCAGGTCAGACACTCTATCACTACACCGCTGCGCTTTGGTTGATACTCACAATAGGGTTTATATTGTGCAGTGATCCGACAGACTGTGGACCCTATCATGACGTTTTCCTAAATCGGGGACTGTAGTTACACTGTATATTAAACAGGTCCTGCCTAAATCATGACAGATGTAACGTTTAATGTTTTTGTTCAATTTTCTCGCCTGAATACAACCGTCACAATGTGTACATCTTCATATTCAATATGCATAGGCACTGAACTATGACTCACTCCGGTATCATTTGTTCCCAGTTACAGTGGAATGCTGCTGTTCAGCCACCATGTCTGATAGCAGGAACCTATCTGTGGTAATTCATGGATATCACGCATTAATCCTGGATATCACGCATTAATCCTGGATATCACGCATTAATCATTAATATCACGCATTAATCCTGGATATCACGTATTAATCATGAATATCACGCATTAATCAGGTATATCATTCATTAATGATGGATATCACGCATAGTAAATCATGGATATCACGCATAGTAAATCCGCTGAATGTACATATAATAGTACAGAACCAATATATATATATATGAACGTGCGTATCTAGCGGAGTAGGGTGCCTGAACTCTTTAGCGGCGGGTTAATGGTGTCTGTTCCCCAGACCTTCTGTATTTTTCTGTATTGAATTTGGTGAATTCTGGTGTTGTTTTGTGTGTTTTTTCAGAGAAAATGTAAAGTCTTTAAATCCAATAATATCAACGGTGGACCTGGCGCGAGCCCAATAACATCAGACACACATGCAATCCGACACACATAGGATTAACTATAGTATATATGCTTGCCGGTATTTAGTGCTGCTGCGTGACGGGTCTCCCAAACCCTGGATTCGCCTCTGCCCTACCGTAGTATAATCACACAAGACTACACACTTCTGCTTCTGCTTTAAGCACTAGATGGTATCGCTGTGCAGATGCAAATACAGGCACTAGATGGTATCGCTGTGCAGATGCAAATACAGCCAGACCTATTTACATAATTATGAATATTCATAACTTTTAAGATTTTTTAGATACGGTGTGGTGGGCGGGTTGTGGTCGTGGGTGGCGCCCCTGGTTTGGGATTAAAGATAGATTGATAGCACGTGGTGGTTGGACGCTAGTCGAATGTAGTTCCTATAATCAAAAGTAATCCCTACTTTTTTTTATGAAAACGGGCATTATAAGTAGGGGAAAACTGCCCATTTCTATTCGATTTTGTGGTTGTATGTATAAGTAGCGTATTAATAGTTTTACTGGATCACTGATGAACATTTTAGAAATGTCGACTCTATGCTTACACTTTGTGAGCAATGAAAACAGTCAATCAATGAAAACAGCTGTACCCTTGACCTGTTTAGTTAAACAAACGAGAACATGTCTTGTGACCCCACCTTTTCTGGTGATTTTTCAAGTGGAAAAATAGTTTTCTATATCAGGGAGTACTCCTGTCTATATGAACATTACACTGCTGCATCATCCATACTTGAGTTGAATTTGCAGCAAATCATTAATATGAGACTATTTAACATTGGTGTCTATGGGGAAAATAATTAGTGGTATAATACCTCTACATAATACATAGGCGTATAACCACCTATTGCATTTAAAGCAAACTTAATTCCTCTTTTTTTGTGTTGTTGTTGAAATGTGGTATTATTAGAGGGGAAATATGTATATATTTATGGCACATGTTCATTAACCTAAACTCATTTAACTGAACCTCTCTTCAATTATGTGAAGAGAGGTCTAATTTAATCGAAGAGAGGTACAATTCCAATACTGAATTAGATCTCTCTTCAATTGAATTAAACGTCACTTCAACTGAATTAGACCTCTCTAATTGAACTGAGGTTCAATCAGTGATGTTAGAAGGTTTATTACGTTTCTGGTTCAATTAATTGATTTCTGTTAATTTGGCGCCATAATTATGATGTCCCCAACTTTCCAAGTGAAAAGCAAGGATTTGTCCATATGAATTTTGTTGACACATAGGTGTAAAACCACCAATAACTTTCCCCCAAAAGAAGTTTTTGGAATCTATTCTTATGTATCCGTACCCTCTCTCTGGGGCGGCTCTAAATAACCTATACTGTGTTGATGAGCCGTTAAACAACATTTAATTCAATTCAATTGTCCGTACTGATTTCAGTGAATTGCTGCAACTTCTTTTGGAGGAAAGTTATTGGTGGTTTCACACCTATGTGTCAAAGTTATTGCCCCTGATAGTGTGACCTCTTCAGCTGTCAAAAAATTTCATCTTCCTACTTCGATTGCACAATGTTTACCGGTTTACTCAAAATCCTAATCACATCAAGTATTTTAGTCTTATCTTCGTTTTGTCATTGCACAAGGTTGTGTAATACAGAAGTGTTTTAAAATTGAGTATTTATAATAATCAACGGCTGTAGTTAACTTATTGTTAATTATCTGCAAACTGTAATTTCTGTGAGCTGTGCAATCTGCACGCTGTATTTGTTGAATATTTCATGCCGGTTGAATTTATTATATTACCGTGTTACAGGTACATATGATATATATTTTAGGGGCGTTCCTGGGGCTAATTGAGGTATACGCACCATCGAGTTTTGGATTCACAAATGTGCCTAGCCCCTCTATACCTTCAGTTAATCGTTATTGCATTTTTCGCATTTTTAGCATTTGTTTGCTTCTTTAATAGCCTGTACGCACCAGAATTTATTTAAGGATAGTAAATGTAATTAAATTCATCCATTGTGCGGGTAAATGCATCCACTGTGCTGGCCGAGGTTATTGCTGTGAAATTCCATTTCTTAATTGGTATAAAATAGCACTCGCACTGTAAGTGAGGGGTCCCGGGTTTGAGTCCCCTAACGTTCACACTTTTTCCCCTTGGTTTACTTCATTGGCTACATGGATAATTCAGTGAATGCAGGAAAGCGGCAGCTGGAAAGAATGGAAGAGCTGGGTCAGCTCCTAAAAGAGTGAGGAGTATGGCGATGTTTGGTAGCTGGTGGCCCAGTTAGCTCAGTTGGTAAAGCACTCACCCTGTAAGCAAGGGGTCCCAGGTTTGAGTCGCGTAAAAACACACTTTTACCCCGTTGTTGTATGTTTGTTCTGGGGGCAGAATGAGTATTAGTAGGAGTCCTTGCTGGTATGGATGTGTTTACAGCCAGGATGTGTTTACAGCCAATATTTTAAAATATTATTGATGCACATGTGCCCCATTTGCCTGCTAGCATGCTATACCAGTTACACTTTTTGTAATTAAGAAAGAAAGAATATGTTTTAAAATATGTTTTCTTTCCAGAGATCTCTTTTAATAGAAAAAACACTCCATAAACTTGTCGATCAATTATAACATTATAAGCATAAGTGAAACAAATAAAAGCCACAGCTGGTAGTGTAAGAAATAAGGATTTGATCCAAAACAAGAACAAATCAACAAAAGACAACAACTGCTGTTAGACGAACACATCAGCAAAGAAAGAAGATATTTTCAATTAAAGACGACAACGACATTCCCCGATGGAGTCTACAGAAAGAACTCCATTATTAGTGAATTCTGTTGGGCAGACAGGGCCAGATTTGGAGTTATTAAAGTCTCCTGTGGAGGCTGAGACAAACTTTTCATTCAAATCCGTCTCTCGCAGGAAGAAGTTCATTCTAGTTGCCATGGGATTTGTAAACTTCTGTGCTGCCTGCTGTTTTTCATTACTGGCACCATTCTTTCCAATAGAGGTAATGATGTTTATAATATTATATTATTATGGAGTTATAAATCTGTCATTGATTTATTCAATTATAAATTAACAGTGCTATTATTAGTTATTGGGTTTGTTACAGACCCCCTACAGAAATATGTGGGGTTAGTAAGATTTATAGGGGGCGAGGCAATAGCCGAGTCCCCCTATATACCTGACTGACCCCACATATTTCTGTAGGGGGTCAGTAACACACCCAATAACTGATTTATTGCAACGAGCACCTTTTTTAAGGCAAACATCGGTATTTAACCCATTTTAATGGAGCGACAACGTCATTGAGACGTTCGCGCAATTTGACGTTGATGTTACGACCGGTACAGTTTAAAAACATTATTACTTTACTTATTATGTTTGTTGCTAACGCCTTAAAGAACTATTTGCAAATTATTTAAACTTTGAATCGGAATTATAGTCCATATTGTTTTGAGTGACCCTCTATGAAATCTACTGACCCGCCATAGAATAATAGAGGGTCACCATGTGACCGCTCTAATCCAATAAAGTTCAGGATTGTGTGCGAGGTGCAATAATGTAAATTGATGTTTACTGTAAGTTGGAATTTAACTGCAGAGATTGTATACTCAGTTGCAAAATAAAGTGTGCACTGAGTTTTGTTTAGATTTAATTGTATAATTTTTTTTTTAGAATTAAATTGACAAATTACAAAATGAATATGCCATGTTTGGTACCAACATTTTTATCATTCCATTGCCAGTATCATGTTGTCATTTGTTTTTCAATAGGTTGAATCATTCAGGGACTGTCGCTTAATAAATAGGATAGCGTGTAAAGTAAAATTTTCAAAGTGTACACTTTCTTTTGCAACTGAGTATATTTAACTGTAAAAGTATTTTTTTCATATTAGGGTAATGTGATAGCATGTCGGACTTGATATTGATTCGGACAATTTTGCTTGATTTTGTCCCATTTTTGCTACAAAAATAACAACAATGAACCAGTTTAATGTTTATTGTAACCACTTAAACCCGGCAGTATCTTGATCCAGTATGATTCAAAGAAAGTATATACATGATATATGATAAACCGGTTTTGCCTTGATTTGGAGTCCGACATTATGTCCGTCTTATTACAATCAAAGTGAATTGAATGTTGTTTAACGGCTCATCAACTAAGTATAGGTTATTTAGAGCCGCCCCAGAGAGAGGGGAAGGATACATAGGAATCCGTGAACCGTGCCCTACTCTTATTATCGAATAGATTCCTATAGTTCTTTAACGTGCTCTGAGGATACCGCCAGGTTTACATCCCCATCCAATGGACGAAGCTAAGGGAAAGTGTCTTGCCCAAGAACACACCGACAAAACTCAGTGGCACCACAGAGGATTTAACCCGGGGCCTCCGGTTACAAATCCGCCGCGCTACCGACTGCGCCGCGCCGACCCATCAGTGAGTTGGTCATATATATTGTCATATAGCTCCATTCTTTACCAGGGTTTTCCTTTATAGCCAAAGGCGGGCGATTTACCCTCCTTCTTTTGTTAGCTGACCGGCTACTTTTAGCAGCACTCGATACAACAACAAAAAAAACCGCTATAAACTACCCACCTACTTATAAAATTGTCTCTGTTACTTAAAAACAAAGGAAAAGCCCTGTTTACAAAAGGTGTTCGTCTCCAGGTCACTTTGCCCTATTAGCAATGGAAATTCTTGTTGCGTATTGAAAGGAATAATTTTTGATTTAAGCAAACTGCAAAATCTTAAAGGGACAGTCACACTGTCCGTAAGTAAAACATATATTGAGATTATAAGCAAATAACTGTCTGATTTTACAAAGTACAGTATTATATTTGTATTTATTGTCCCGTGAAACAGTTTATTCCGTATTCACATGATGAGAATTGTTCCAGGCATGTGTCTAATATTAAGGTCATACAGTATTTCTTTTGTTTTTTACTTGACTTCCATTTGTATAATAATCAGAATGGTTGTTTCTTTTAAAATATACCCCGTGTTCCTTGTTACTCATTCATTTTGAATCTGATGTGTTAATACTCATTGCAGTCAAAAATTATCTACAGCTCTAAAATTAATAATGTCTTGTATACCAATGTAGGCTGGGCGGAAAGGGGCATCACAGAGTATCATTGGCTTTATATTTGGCTTCTTCGAACTTGTTATAGTTGTAACATCACCCATCTTCGGAAATTATGTAAGTATTATGACATTCAATTATTATAACACCTGATTTACCATTATTGCCCCTGTTCTACCATTATTGCCGCTGATCTACCATTATTGCCGCTGATCTACCATTATGAACCTTGATATACCAATATAGTCCCTTATGTAGCATTATTAACCCTGATCTACCATTATTGCCGCTGATCTATCGTTATTGCCCCTGATCTATCGTTATTGCCCCTGATCTATCGTTATTGCCCCTGATCTACCATTATTAACCTTGAGATACCAATATAGTCCCTTATGTACTATTATTAACCCTGATCTACCATTATTGCCCCTGATCTACCATTATTGCCCTCTGAACAGATTTCAACAGTATTTGTGCCGCCTGCATAGCATGGCAGACACTTAGGGATCACTTTGTCCGTCGTCTGTCCATCATCGTCCGTGACACTTTAACCTGCAACCTAACCTTGGCCATAACTTGAAAACTATTTGACCTATCTTCATGAAACTTCACACACATCTTCATCTTACCTCAAGGAATGTCATAAACATGTCCAATAACTCTGACTTCAGGCAGATTTATGCCCCTTTTCATAAAACTTTAACCAGCACATAACTGGCCTTAAGTGTTTGATCTATGTTCATGAAACTTCACACACATATTCATCATACTCTAAGGAGTGTTGTTACCCATGACCAATAACTCTGATCTTCAGTTTGGCAGAGTTATGCCTCTTTTCATAAAACTTTAACCTGCAACCAAACCTGGCTCATAACTTGGCAAAATATTGACCTATGGTCATAAAACTTTGTGCAATTTCTCCTTATCAGTTATTCAATGCAGAGTTTTGTCCCTTTTCATAAACTTTAACAATTAAAAAAAAATTCGGCTCCATAATTCATGAAGGATTGCACTCACTGTCTTCAAACTTTATAGTTAGATTGTACTTGATGATTGATGAAATAAGCATACAGCAGGCTACACAAATGAAGTCCACATGGTCAATAATGGCCACACCCTGGGTGCCGGTCAATAATGGCCACACCCTGGGTGCCCAGAGTTCTTATATATAGAGATTTTGCATGTTTTACATATACTTACTGGTATACAAGGAAAAACTTGAAAAATCGTAGCCTAAGCTTATTTGTCCTCTACCAAATCTATTCCAATTATGACCCTAAAGTTTGAATTTGACCTGTACCCAAGTATCAGTTTTACATAGCGCTGTATCAGAAACTTTTTTTTTAGAAAAGTTTTAAAATGTTATAAAATGACTTTTTGGATGGTGATTTTTTTAGGTTTTTTTGGAGGGTGGGTGGGGTAGTAGAGGGTGGGTGGGGTGGGGTAGTAGTAACCAAATTACGTGCCGAATACCTGTGATTGCAAATTATCTACAGCTCTGTGCCTGCAGCATAAACATACGGTCCTGTACTAGGTTTGTTTAAATGCTGTTCCTGGGTTAAAGGTTAGCATGCCCGGGGGTACCATTTTAAAATAATTGAAGTTGTAGCATGATCACTGAAAATTCCCTTTGTAATAGCACAGGTGTAAATCGTTTAATTGAAAATAACACCTGTCAGAATAAATGTTGATCTACAGACCAGATCGTGATGAGCATAGTTATAAATACTCCACATTTTTGTTATTATAATGACAAAGAAAGAAGTTAATGCTAATTGCATTACAAAGATAGATTAAGCAATGTGTTAAAGTGTGAATAATTATCTACAAACACATTTTAAAGTAGGTAAAATTATGCCTACAGAAGTACAAGTAATAACTTGTGATGACAATCCCCCCCAATGCATACTCTATCTATTACTTATTATATTGAAAATCTTTAAAATATCTTCTTCTCAACTTACCAGATGTCTTTTAATCTGACTCACTTTTATTACTGTTGCAAGTGTCTACGATGTACAAAGATCATCAGGGGAGCGATTCAGAGTCATTTGGTCCTCTTGTTATTAATCACATTTGTATATATAAATTAATCATTGTTTTTGCTTTGACTCCCTTGATTTATCCAGCGTTGTATATTTTCAGATATCATCCATAGGCTGCAAGTTTATGTTTGTATCTGGAGTGATGGTATGTGGTGTATGTGCGATATTGTTTGGGTAAGTAAGGGTGAAAAGATCACTCAAGGTCCGGAGGGAGGAAATAGGATGATCTTTGTGTGTGTGTGTGTGTGTGTGTGTGTGTGTGTGTGTTATTAACTACCCACCCCGCAAATACACATCACAAAAAATGTGAAAAATCTGAATGTACAGTCTTCTCAAGCTGATTCGAATGAGTAACCACTTCTTACCAATATACCCTTTGATTTAACCCTTAACCCGCTACATATAATTATATATAATGGACTGTTCTTTCTTTGAATAAAGACCATTCCATTTATGTGACAGAGTTACTCGCAGGCTGATCTGGGTTTACAATGGACGTACAGGCTATTATAGTCGTGCTTAGCAGGTTAAAGGTTAAGACAGTAATTCAGCGTATTGCCATTATTTTGTTAAAAAGAGACATCGATAATAACCTTTTATGACACTGGACCTTTACTAGTATGCATATATAGTTACATTCCTTAAGTGTGTTAAGTTCTCAGTTGCACTTAATTGAGACTCTTTTTATTGGATTTAGATGAAATACCGAGAGCCCATAACCTTCAACTCTTAAAGGGACACATGGCAGTCTTGAAGAGTTTATCAATCATTGAAATTAGCAGCTCGATTTAGTTACCCGGTATCATTTTAGCTTTAAACCTAATTGCATATAATTAAATAAAAATGTGAGTTTTCATTTTTTCATCTTATTCTACCATAAATTTAAATGCAAAATTATCAACAGTTAGTAATATGCAAAAACAATTTGCTTTATCTGTTCCTTTGATTAATATTAATGATTGAACAAATGCAAGTTATGCAGAAAAACTAACGGGACGCCGTGAGTTTTTAAGAAATTAAGATTCTGTGTGTCCCTTTAACAAATAGACTGAACAAAAAAGTCAGTTGAGCGCTACATTTTGCACATCTAGCTTAAACAATTGAATGTTATTTGATAATGTGACGTATTTATGTCCCCGCTTTCACAAGGACCTGTAACACATTTGTATTACTTTCATTCCTCGAACACTTTTGAATGGGTTGTTCCCAAACTTCATATACACATAACAGCTGTTGACCTTATGTCCCTCTACATCACCCATTGTTGATTTCCTAATTTATTACAGAATTATAGCCTTTTGTTTGACTTTGAATTTAAGTGGAGGTATTCATCACCTTCAGTGATAGTTCCAGTTGTTTTTTAGCGAAGGCCACAAGGTTGAAACTGGCCAGCCTAGAGTTTGAAAAGTTAGGGCTCTTATATTTTATATATTTAGAAATGTGTAGAAAAGTGAGGGTATTCATCACCTTCAGTGATAATTTTAGTTAAATACACGTACATGTATATGTTTGGGTTTAATGTGCCAAAAATTGCAAAAAATAATTGATAATAACCATGTTATTACCGTATTAAATTTCCCTAATAGTAACGCTCGGACACTATGCAAAATGCAAAGGGGTCGCTCCTTTAATTCATAAAGCAGTTTATGTCTCATTTCAGTTTACTGAACATGTGTCCGGATGGGGCCGTGTTTATTGTGATGTGTTTCCTGTGTCGTGGTGTGGAAGCGCTCGGGGCCTCGGGATATGTGACGGCCCTGTTTGCTATTCTGGCACACGAGTTTCCAGACAATGTTATAACAGTGATGGTATGGTATCAGTCAGATGTTTATTGTGTGTAAACTGTATACTCCTGTTTAAATGCCACACTCCCCCGACTAAAACCACTCCTCACTCCACCCCCACATTTTCAAAAGAAAACAAACTCTGTCGGCACACTAAGTAATCACTTTGGATTATTTGGTTTTCTTGTTAAATTGGTCTCAGAATTAAACGCCCCCTTTTGTAAAATGCATCTCCCACGAGGGCGTTGAAATGTGGGTTTATGGCTAGGGTCGTTCAGTAGTCCAGTTGTGTGTCCTGCGTGGATGAGAAAAGTTACCTTTTTAATTATGCTGTGTGCTTTACTGACATTTTGAATTTCCCGACGGCATAATTACTGCTGATAGCGGCGTTATCATTTTGTGTCCTACATAAGTACCTAAGTACTACATTGAAAAGCTCCTCACAAACCATCATTATAGGAATCTTTCATGGGTATCCGGTGAAGATAGGGAATTCCAACCCAAGGTATAAGTGTTTTTATCGGAACCGAGGCTCTGCTGAGGTTCCGATTAAAATACGTATACCGAGGGTTGGAATTCCCTATCTGAACCGAATACCCATGATAGATTCTTTTTCTTGCATATCAGAGACATTTTGTGCGTTGACGCCGCCAGCTACTAACGTTTTGCATGTTTTCCAGCATACCAGATGTTGGCGCGCATGAATTTTATCTTGACCCTAGAGTGAGATGGAAATATCTAGCCACGGTAAAATGACGGATATGTATCCTTGTCCGGTATGCAAGAATATAAGATCTGTACGGGCAGAGTTAAGGTTTTTGAATATTTATCACATCGATTGCGTGCAGAAATTCAGAAACCTACCTTGCTGTGGTAACCAGCATAAAAACTGTTGTAGCATGGTATCCTTCGTCCTTTTTTAAATATTTTCATAAAGGCGATGTTTACTATAAAGGGGCACATGCTTTTTGAGATAACATTGCAACTGTGACCTTTCATATGACTATTTGGCTGGCATATTAAAATGAATGGCCACCCTTTTTGTAGTATTATCAGTTAACAAATTTAACTCTTAAACATCATATGAACATTCCTTGACAGTCAAGGAGAGAAACATATATTGAAAACTGTTACTAAGTAGTATGTAAAGATAAGTATTATTTGCATGACGTAGATACTACTTTTACCACTGCGTGACTGCACAGGGAAATGAGGTAAATCTGAATTGTATAGTTGCACAACTGTTGCCAGATAATTGATAAATACATTTACCTGTGTATTAATTTACATGTTCAAAGTTTTCTACGTCGTCAAATAAAATCTTATTCTCGCTTTTCACAGATATTGCAATGTGTGAATTGTAAATATCTATTGTTGTGTATTGATTTCGATTTAACTAAACATAAACATGTTCATGAAACAAAACATGACCGGAGATCTTTAAAGGAACACTGTCTGTAAGTAAGCAGATATTGAGCATAAACAAATAACTGTCTGATTTCTATTCGTCCTGCATCAATGAGCACTCGTCATGGTGAGCGGATGAGTGGAATTCTTGTGCCCTTGCTCATGTCCGAATTTGAGTCAGAGTACCGTGTCGAAAACAAAAGTAAATATTCAAGTGAAAATGACATAGTAAATAATTGTTTCATGATATTAGAAGTTGTCGGCGAAAACCATAGTTTCGTTTTAAACGTTTAGTTCTCACAGGATTTGGTACATATTATCTAGTAGATAGGCTTTTTTTTTAACTTTTGCCCTGACAGTAATTTTATCCACGGACGGTAATTTTGCATGAGTGAAGAAACTTCTTTCTTTCTTATTCTTTCTTTATGGCTAGTAAAATTGACACCGAATAAAAAAAAAAAGAATCTGTAAGAACTAATATTAATTTATTTAGAATTAAAAATACCTGTTTAGTTTTCACTGTATTTGTTGTGTATTTCAGGGAATGCTGGAGACATTCAGTGGTCTAGGGATGATGGTAGGGCCTCCAATAGGTGGCGCACTCTATGAGGTAAGCTTCTGTTGCTACCCATCATGAATGCTTAATAATGTTATGGGGCTAAGGTCTGCGCTGTATGGTTAGCGATGTTTTTGTAGCATTGGATAATGGTTGAAAACACTTGCGTGGCTTCCTTTTTTGTACCCCGCTTTCACAATGTTAATTGGGGGCTAAGTAGGAATCATGCTGTCCATAATAGCCCGTCATGTAACACTTTTTTAGCTCTACTGGCCGAAGGCCAGCAGAGCTTATGGGATGGCAAGTTGTCCGTCGTCCGTCCGTCGTCCGTCCGTTGTTAACTTTTGTCTTGTGACAACTCTAGGGCCTTCATTTTTCATCCGATCTTTACCAAACGTTAACAGCTTGTTAATATCAATGAAAGCTCGGACAAGTTCGAAAACCAGCCAGATTGGAATAATTTCACCGGAGTTATGGCCCTTGTTTTGCTGAAAAATGCCATATTAAGCCTTGTGAACACTCTAGCACCTTCATTTATTATTTGATCTTTACCAAACTTGCACAGATTGTTAATATCAATGAAAGCTTGGACAAGTTCGAAAACCAGCCAAATCGGATCAGTCACACCGGAGTTATGGCCCTTGTTTTTTCTGAAAATTGCTATTTTCTGCCTTGTGAATGCTCTAGCACCTTCATTTATTATTTGATCGTTACCAAACTTGCATAGATTGTTAATACTAATTATAGCTTGGACAAGTTTGAAAATCAGCTGAATTGGATTAGTAACACTAGAGTTATGGCCCTTGTTTTTTTCTGAAAAATGCCATTTTCTGCCTTGTGAACACTCTAACACTTTCATTTATTATTTGATACTTACCAAACTTGCACAGATTGTTAATATTAATGAAAGCTCAAACAAGTTTGAAAACCAGCTAAATCGGATCAGTAACACGTGAGTTATGGCCCTTGTTTTTTCTGAAAAATGCTGCCTTGTGAACACTCTAGGGACTTCAATATTAATCGGATCTTTACTTAACTTTGCCAGTGTCTTTATATCAATGAAAGCTCAAACAAGTTTGAAAACCGGGAAGATCGAAATAATTTCAATGGAGTTATGGCCCTTGTTTTGCTGAAAAATGCCATATTAAGCCTTGTGAACACTCTAGCACCTTCATTTATTATTTGATCTTTACCAAACTTGCACAGATTGTTGATATCAATGAAAGCTTGGACAAGTTCGAAAACCAGCTAGATTGGACTATTAACAGCGGAGTTATTGCCCTTGATTTAGTTCAAAATGCTATATTTTGCCTCGTTAAGATGATAGGGGCTTCATTGTTCATCCGATCTTTACCAAACTTTATCAGATTGTTAATATCAATAAAAACTAGGACAAGTTCGAAAACCAGCCACATCGGACCAGTATCGGCGGAGTTATGGCCATTGATTTAGTTCAAAATGCTATAGCTTGCCTCGTTAAGACAATAGGGGCTTCATTGTTCATCCTATCTTTACCAAACTTTACCACATTGTTAATGTCGTTGAAAGCTCGAAAAAGTTTGAAAACCAGCCATATCGGATCAGTAACAGCGGAGTTATGGCCCTTGATTTAATTAAAAATGCTATATTTTGCCTCGTTAAGACGATAGGGGCTTCATTGTTCAGCTGATCTTTACCAAATTTTATCAGATTGTTAATATCAATGAAAGCTCGGACAAATTTGAAACCATTCATATTGGACTAGTAACATCTGAGTTATGGCCCTTGATTTAGTTCAAAATGCTATATTTTGCCTCGTTAATACGATAGGGGCTTCATTGTTCATCCGATCTTTACCAAACTTTGCCATCTTGTTAATATTAATGAAAGCTCGGATAAGTTCGAAAACCAGTCGGACTAGTAACAGTGGAGTTATGGCCCTTGATTTAGTTAAAAAAGGCTATATTTTGCCTCGTTAAGAAGACAGGGTCTTCATTTTTCATCCGATATTTACCAAAAATTACCAGATTGTTAATATCAATGAAAGCTTGGACAAGTTCGAAAACCAGCCAGATCGGACAGCAACAGTGGAGTTGTGGCCCTTGATTTAGTTAAAAATGCTATATTTTGCCTCATTAATACGATAGGGTCTTCATTTTTTGTCAGATCTTTACCAAACTTTACCAGATTGTTAATATAAATGAAAGCTCAGACAAGTATGAAAACCAGCCAGATTGGACCATTTACAGCTGAGTTATCGCCCTTGATTTTATTTTCTGAAATATGCTATATTTTGGCCTCATTAAGAAGAAAGGGCCTTCATTTGGCCAAATTTCATTGAAATCTTTCAGGGATGATCAGTACCAAGCCTAGTTGTACATATCATCACTGTGTTCCAGTTGAATGATTTTGGCGGAGTTATGTCCCTTTAAAGGTTTTAATACACAAACTTTGTCCTGACTAGTTATCCTGAACCCATGGCCGGATTTAAACAAAACTTTTTAGGGATGATCAGTTCCAGGTCTAGTTGTGCAAATCTTTTGTTCCGGTTGAATGATTTTTGGCAGAGTTATGACCCTTTAAAGGTTTTAATACACAAACTTTGCCTGGACTATTCTCCTGAACGTCTCCCCCCATTTCAACGAAGCTTTACAGGGATGATCAGCTACAAGTTTAGTTGTGCATATCATCGTCGCATTCCGATTAACAGATTTTTGGTGGAGTTATGGCCCTTTAAAGGTTTTTGATACACAAACATTTTCCGGGCTAGTTTTCCTGAACCCCTGGCTGGATTTTAACGAAACTTGACAAGGATGATCAGTATCAAGCCTAGTTGTGCATATTATCGCCATATTCGGGTTGAATGATTTTTGTCAGAGTTATGGCCCTTTAAAGGTTTTAATAGAGAAACGTCCAGATTAGTCTGTTCTGAACTCCTTGCTGGATTTCAATGAATCTTGATGGGGATGATCAGTACCAAGCCTAGTTGCACCTATCATTGCCGTGTTCTGGTTGAATGAATTTTGGCAGAGTTATGGCCCCTTAAAAGTTTTAATACACTAACTTTGTACAAACTAGTTCTCCTGAACCTCTGGCTGGATTTCAACGAAACTTGTCAGGGACAATCAGTACCAAGGTTAGTTGCCTATATCATCACCATGTTCTGGTTGAACGATATTTGAAAGAGTTATGGCCCCTTGTGCATAAACTTTATCTTTAGCCAGTAGAGCGTCCACAGGCCCTCTTGGGCCTCTTGTTATTACTAGCATTTTTCAAACAGTTTTGAATGGGTTGTTCCCAAACTTCATATACTCGTAACAACTGATGACCTTATGTCTCTCTACATCACCCATTGTTCATAGCCTAATTTATTACAGAATTATGGCCCTTTCTTTGACTTAAAATCCAAAATGCAGGGGTATTTATCACCTTCAGTGATAGTTCCAGTTGCTTTTTAGCGAAGGCCACGAGGTTGAAAATGGCCAGCCTAGAGTTTGAAAAGTTAGGGCTCTTATATTTTATATATTTAGAAATGTGTAGGAAAAACTTTTAACATCTGTCTCTTCTAAAATAGTAATAGTAGGAGTACTAATATTTTGCCTGTAGCGTACAGGTGGTGCTGAATCATGACCATGGAGGTACAGTTGGCCCCCATACTGGTATTTTATACATTAAAATGTATAAAAAGAACTTGAGTGAGCTTCTTTCTTAAAACTGTGATCGCTACATTACTGATATTTTGCATGTGGCAGGCATTTAGGTTATGGTGTTGGGGTCACTATTGGCCCCGCCCAGGGGCTCTTATATTTGTCGCCACTACCCTTTGAATCTGTCAGATAGATATGGCTAGATAAGGACACTTGGAAATCCATAAGATTATGTTTTTTACCTTCTCTGTTCATCACCCTTTCCTAACTTGTTTCCAAAACAGTTCAAGGTATCTTCTAAAAAAGAAAATCTATTATCCTAATATAAGAGGTTCTTTAAAAAATAAATATATAAAGATTAACTGCTGGGCTCGGTTACAGGGAAATCCACATATTGTTGTGATCTTCCAGTTCGGTAATTTTGCTCTGGGTTATGGCCTTTTGTATTTTTAATGCATATATATACATAGTAATCAAATAGAAATTTCCTGTCCGTGCTATTTCTCTATAACCTCTTGTTATAATTTCACGAAATTTGCTTGGACGCATCAATATCAAGTGGAGATGCGCATATTTTCGTGACATTCCGGTTTGATTATTTTCCACTGGGTTGTGGCCCTTTGTAATTGTATACTTAGAATTTTTGTCCAGAGCAAAATTATTGATTGGACTGCAATGAAACTTCACACACATGATAGAGGGCAATGAGAGAAAGTGCAGAGTGCAAGAACCGTAATTCTGTTATCATTCAAATTAGAGGTATTTCCCTTTGTAATTTTATACTTGTTATTCTTGTCCGAAGCTTAAGTAAAAAACTACTAATGGAAAGGCAAGTTAAAAAGTGCTGGATGATACAAGGCCATATGGTAAGTTGAGGATACATTTCGGGGAGCATCTGTCGGTTCTACTGATTTTTAGCTCTACTGGCCAAGGGCCAGCAGAGCTTATGGGATGGTGTGTTGTCCGTCTTCCGTCGTCCGTCGTCCGTCCGTCGTCCGTTAACTTTTCTTCAAACGACTTTTCCTCAGAAACTGCTTGGCTAATTTTGACCAAACTTCACATGGATGATCCTTAGATGAATGCTTTTTAGATTTGTTAAAATTAGGTCAGCGCTACATTCAAGATGGCTGCCATTACCATATATGGTCGAAACCTTAAAAAATCTTCTTCTCCAGAACCGCTGGACAGATTTCAACAGTTTTTCTTTTAAAATGATCGCCAACGCCTTGACTACCAAGTTTGTTCAAATAAAGTCCCCGGGGTCAAAAATGGCCGTGCCCCGGGGGTCCAAAGTTTGTATATTGAGGTTTTGCATGTTTTTCATATAGACATATAGGAAAAAAGTTTAAAAAATCTTCTTCTCTGAAACCACAAGGCACAGAGCTCTCATGTATTACATGTAGCATCAGGTTATGGTCCCCTGCTAAGTCTGTTCAAATGGTGACTCTGGGGTCAAATTTGTCCCCGCCCCGGGGTCACAATTTTACATAGACTTATATAGGATTTTTAAAAAAAAAAATCTTCTTCTCGGAAACTACAACAGCCAGAGGTTTGATATTTTGCATTTACTATAAGCTTATGGTCCTTTACCAAGTTTGTTCAAATGGTGACCCTCGGGTCACATTTGGCCCCGCCCCAAGGGTCATGTGTTTTACATAGACATGTATAAGGAAAAACTTAAAAAATCTTCTTCTCTGAAACTGCAAGAGCCAGAGGTTTAATATTTTGCATTTGCTATAAGCTTGTGGTCCTCTACCAAGTTTGTACAAATGGTGACCCAGGGGTCACATTTGGCCCCACCCCGGGGGTCACAGTTTTACATAGGCTTGTATAGGCAAAAATGAAAAAAAATCTTCTTCTCTGGAACCACATGGCACAGAGCTCTAATGTATTACATGTAGCATCAGCTTATGGTCCTCTACTAAGTTTGTTCAAATGCTGACCCTGGGGTCAAATTTTTCCCCGCCCCAAGGGTCACAGTTTTACATAGACTTATATAGGATATTTTTTTAAAAATCTTCTTCTCGGAAACTACAAGAGCCAGAGGTTTGATATTTGACATTTATTATAAGCTTATGGTCCTTTACCAAGTTTGTTCAAATAGTGACCCTGGTGTCACATCTTGCCCCGCCCCGGGGTCACAGCTTTACATAAATGCTTGTGCAGGGAAAAACTGAAAAAAATCTTCTTCTCTGGAACTGCAACAGCCAAAGGTTTAATATTTTGCATTTGCTATAAGCTTATGGTCCTTTACCAATTTTGTTCAAATGGTGACCCTGGGGGTCACATCTGGCCCCGCCCTGGGGTCACAGTTTTACATAAATGCTTGAATAGGGAAAAACTGGAAAAAATCTTCTTCTCGGAAACTACAACAGCCAGAGCTTTGATATTTTGCATTTACTATAAGCTTATGGTCCTTTACCAAGTTTGTTCAAATGGTGACCCTTGGGTCACATTTGGCTCCGTCCCAAGGGTCACATGTTTTACATAGAAATGACTAGGGAAAAACTTAAAAAATCTTCTTCTCTGAAACTGCAAGAGCCAGAGGTTTAATATTTTGCATTTGCTATAAGCTTGTGGTCCTCTACCAAGTTTTTTCAAATGGTGACCCAGGGGTCACATTTGGCCGCACCCCGGGCCGCATCCCGGGGGTCACAGTTTTACATAGGCTTGTATAGGGAAAAACTGAAAAAAAATCTTCTTCTCTGGAACCACATGGCACAGAGCTGTCATGTATTACATGTAGCATCAGCTTATGGTCCTCTACTAAGTTTGTTCAAATTCTGACCCTGGGGTCAAATTTGCCCCCGCCCCGAGGGTCACAGTTTTACATAGACTTATATAGGATTTTTAGCTCTACTGGCCAAGGGCCAGCAGAGCTTATGGGATGGTGTGTTGTCCGTCTTCCGTCGTCCGTCCGTCGTCCGTCGTCCGTCGTCCGTTAACTTTTCTTCAAACGACTTCTCCTCAGAAACCGCTTGGCTAATTTTGACCAAACTTCACATGGATGATCCTTAGATGAATGCTTTTTAGATTTGTTAAAATTAGGTCAGCGCTACATCCAAGATGGCTGCCATTACCATATATGGTCGAAACCTTAAAAAATCTTCTTCTCCAGAACCTCTGGACAGATTTCAACAGTTTTTCTTTTAAAATGATCGCCAACGCCTAGACTATCAAGATTGTTCAAATAAAGTCCCCGGGGTCAAAAATGGCCGTGCCCCGGGGGTCCAAAGTTTGTATATTGAGGTTTTGCATGTTTTTCATATAGACATATAGGAAAAAACTTTAAAAAATCTTCTTCTCTGAAACCACAAGGCACAGAGCTCTCATGTATTACATGTAGCATCAGCTTATGGTCCTCTGCTAAGTTTGTTCAAATGGTGACCCTGGGGTCAAATTTGTCCCCGCCCCGGGGGTCACAATTTTACATAGACTTATATAGGATTTTTAAAAAAAAAAATCTTCTTCTCGGAAACTACAACAGCCGGAGGTTTGATATTTTGCATTTACTATAAGCTTATGGTCCTTTACCAAGTTTGTTCAAATGGTGACCCTCGGGTCACATTTGGCCCCGCCCCAAGGGTCACATGTTTTACATAGACATGTATAGGGAAAAACTTAAAAATCTTCTTCTCTGAAACTGCAAGAGCCAGAGGTTTAATATTTTGCATTTGCTATAAGCTTCTGGTCCTCTACCAAGTTTGTTCAAATGGTGACCCAGGGGTCACATTTGGCCCCACCCCGGGGGTCACAGTTTTACATAGGCTTGTATAGGCAAAAATGAAAAAAAATCTTCTTCTCTGGTACCACATGGCACAGAGCTCTCATGTATTACATGTAGCATCAGCTTATGGTCCTCTACTAAGTTTGTTCAAATGCTGACCCTGGGGTCAAATTTGTCCCCGCCCCAAGGGTCACAGTTTTACATAGACTTATATAGGATCTTTTTTTTCAAAAATCTTCTTCTCGGAAACTACAAGAGCCAGATGTTTGATATTAAACATTTATTATAAGCTTATGGTCCTTTACCAAGTTTGTTCAAATGGTGACCCTGGTGTCACATCTTGCCCCGCCCCGTGGTCACAGTTTTACATAAATGCTTGTATAGGGAAAAACTGAAAAAAATCTTCTTCTCTGGAACTGCAACAGCTTAAGGTTTAATATCTTTTATTTGCTATAAGCTTATGGTCCTTTACAAAGTTTGTTCAAATTGTGACCCTCGGGTCACATTTGACCCCGCCCCAAGGGTCACATGTTTTACATAGACATGTATAGGGAAAAACTTAAAAAATCTTCTTCTCTGAAACTGCAAGAGCCAGAGGTTTAATATTTTGCATTTGCTATAAGCTTATGGTCTTCTACCAAGTTTGTTCAAATGGTGGCCTATTGGTCATATTTGGCCCCACCCTGGGGGTCAGTTTTACTTAGGCTTGTATAGGCAAAAGCTGTTTTTATTTTATTTATTTTTTTTAATTTGATTTTTTTTTTATCAATTGCAATTTTTTTTTATTTATTTTTTATTTTTTTTTTTTTAATTGTTCCAATTTTTTTTTTTTTTTTTTTTTTTATTGATTTTTTTTTTTTTTTTTTTATTGATTTTTTTTTTTTTTTAATTTGATTTTTTTCTCTATTTTTTTTTTTTCCCCTTTTTTTTTTTTTTTATTTGATTGATTTGAATTTATTTTTATTTTTTTCATTATCTTTTTAATTACTTGACACTTTAAAATTTCTTGTCGGCGCTACTCATCCTAAATGCCTTGTTGAATTTCGACGAAACTTGGCAGGAAGCATCGGTAAGATGTCTAGTTGTGCATATCACGCTTTTGTTCCAGTTCGATGATTTTTGACGGAGTTATGGCCCTTTGACATTTTTATTTTAAATTTCTTGTCGGCGCTACTCCTTAAACGGCTTGTTGGATTTCTACGAAATTTGGCAGGAAGCTTCAGTATGATGTCTAGTTGTGCAAAGCGCGGTATATCAATAAAATCCACGACAATTTCGAAAACTAGCTAGATCTTGTTAGTAATAACAGAGTTATGGCCCTTGATTTGTTGAAAAATGCTATATTGTATTTTTCTTTGTTAAATCTATAGGAGAAGAGAGCTATATCTAGCTATATCTATCTAAATCTATAAGAGCTGTTTTAGCCAGTAGAGCGTCCACAGGCCCTCTTGGGCCTCTTGTCTTAGTTTACGACTGCGCAAGTCCGAGTTTTTAGATCATCTGTGAGCCGAAGGATCACTCTTTGTCCGTCGTCGTCCGTCATTGTCGTTAACTTTTCTTGAAACGACTTTTCCCCATAAACCGCTTGACAAATTTTGACCGAACTTCACGTGGATGATCCTTAGATGAATGCTTTTTAGATTTGTTAAAATTAGGTCAGCGTGACATCCAAGATGGATGCCATTACCATATATGGTCGAAACCTTAAAAAATCTTCTTCTCAAGAACGGCTGGACAGATTTGAACAGTTTTTCTTTTAAAATGATCGCCAACGCCTAGACTATCAAGTTTGTTCAAATGAAGTCCCCGGGGTCAAAAATGGTTGTGCCCGGGGTTCCAACGTTTGTATATTGAGATTACGTAAAAACTTCAAAAAATCTTCTTTTCTGAAACCACAAGGCACAGAGGTATCATGTATTACATTTAGCATCAGCTTATGGTCCTCTACTAAGTTTTTTCAAATTTGTCTCTGCCCTGGGGATCACAGTTATACATAGACATATAGGATTTTTTTTTAAAAAATCTTCTTCTTGCAAACTACAAGAGCCAGAGGTTTGATATTTTGCATTTACTATAAGCTTATGGTCCTTTACCATGTTTGTTCAAATGGTGACCCTCGGGTCACATTTGGCCCTGCCCCAAGGGTCACATGTTTTACGTAGACATATAAATAGGGAAAAACTTAAAAAATCTTCTTCTCTTAAACTGCAAGAGCCAGAGGTTTAATATTTTACATTTGCTATAAGCTTATGGTCCTTTACCAAGTTTGTTCAAATGGTGACCCATGGTAATTATTTGATTTATTAGACGTTATCAGCAAATGCCTTCGATGTCAGCAACTCTGTATTGACGTCATGACTCAACGTCACAGTTAATTATTTTTGTGTTCAGAGTTAGTTATTAACATTTAACGATTGTGAATATTCTTTCACTAAGAAGTCCCAATGTATCACCCATAGAAATGTAATAAATCAGCTTCTTCTTCGTTTGAAATAAATTTAAAATAAGGGTTTTGGCGTGGTTGTTCGATCTCAGTGACTACATCTGCTTGTTATAATTTATTCCAGCTGGGTGGTTATGGATTGCCCTTCTTCGTGTTGGGATCTGTGGTCATTGTATGTGGATTAGTCACCACCGCCTTTATGCCAGATATATCCGGTAAGTAATATAGATTAGTCACCGCCGTCTTGATGCCAGATATATCCGGTAAGTAATATAGATTAGTCACCGCCGTCTTGATGCCAGATATATCCGGTAAGTAATGTAGATTAGTCACCGCCGTCTTTATGCCAGATATATCCGGTAAGTAATGTAGATTAGTCACCACCATCTTTATGCCAGATATAACCGGTAAGTAATGTAGATTAGTCACCACCGTCTTTATGCCAGATATATCGGGTAAGTAATGTAGATTAGTCACCGCCGTCTTTATGCCAGATATATCTGGTAAGTAATATAGATTAGTCATCGCCGTCTTTATGCCGGATATATCCGGTAAGTAATGTAGATTAGTCACCATCTTGATGCCAGATATAACCGGTAAGTAATGTAGATTAGTCACCGCCGTCTTTATGCCAGATATATCCGGTAAGTAATGTGGATTATCACTGCCATCTTTATGCCGGATATATCCGGTAAGTAATGTGGATAGTCACCGCCGTCTTTATGCCAGATATATCTGGTAAGTAATATAGATTAGTCACCACCATATTTATGCCGGATATATCCGGTAAGCAATGTAGCGAGTCAGTCATTGCTGTTTGAAATTTTTAGTGAAACAAAAACTCATGTAAGATGCTCTTAAAAGCATTCCAAGCTTAAGAAACCTAAATCTAAAAATCTGAACTAAAACTGAAAAGTGGATCCTTCGGAAGCATCAAACACAAACAAGATAATGAAGTGGCCGACTTGGTTTTATTACGTGACTTTTTCGAAGGAAAAAAAGAGCAATTGTCATCACTTGATCTACGTTGTCTAGGTCTGCGTCCCGTTTTATATGTAAGCTTGTATCTCGAAAACTACTTTACATAATGGATTGAAACTTCGCAAATGTATTCAGCGTCATTAGACAACATGACTACAACTCCTGCTTTATTTGAACAGAATTATGGCCCCATTTACTTAGACATTTTGGTTAGAGTTTTGTATGTAAGCTTGTCACCTTGGTCTTTTTACATTTAAATGTTTCATTATATCTCAAAATCCCCTTAAAGAACTCAATGGCACAGCTCACATGCATTCACTTTCAAATATGGGACAAATATGTGCTACGCAACAGAACGTTATGGACATCTTGATTCCTATATAGCCCCCACTTCACTTTGTGGAAGCAGGATTATATTTAATTAAATTTAATGTTTTATAGGTACATATATAGGTGATATTTTTGATTATTTATTATTAATTACATGTATTTTTGGTGATTTAATTGTTTACCTTTTTGATGATTTGATTTTTCCTTATTTTAGGTAATTAAGACTAGTTATCCCATATCTTTTAAATAATAAACTATTTTGCGTGATTTATATGATTTATTTCTTCAGGTTTATGTATGGTTTCAATGTTTGCTGTTATTTTAGGTGGCGAAAGCCTGTATAAGGGTTCCATCTTGACCCTTTTAAAAAGCCCTCTTGCTGTAGTCACACTGATAAACATTATCGCGTGCAGTATAGGCCTTGGGTTCCTGGAGCCCACCTTGTCTCCTCAACTTCAGCAGGTACTCGTCTCGGGAGACTGTCTAGTGTAGAACACAGCTTTTTCATCTTAAGAACATTTCCTACAGATTTTTCCTATGAATATATACTTTTTTTAATTTGGTAAATAGTTAGAAATATCTTTTTTGAAACAGATTTTAACCTTTAAAAATAATAGGTCGAGGACCTGGTTTTTGAGATATCATAAGCTAAGTATATTACGGTACACATTTTCCAGTTTTGGGCAAATCGCCTATAATTTCATGCAAAAACCTATAAATACAAATCTTATAACCTATAAATATTACTTTAATTGACCTGCAGAGCCTTGGAAACAATAGTACCGGTAGATTTTGATGGGAATCAGAGACAATACTTCCCTGTTGTTAGCAAATATCATTTCTTCACGGTAAAAAGGCAATTATATTAAACCCAGACATTTCTGAAAATTGATGAGTTTTGGAGAGAAAAAAATCCCAGGCTGTGTCTTTAACTGTTAACATCTATATACCCATTTTTAACACACCTGGCTCAAAAGTGAGCTATTAGGACTACTCATGGTCCTGGTCCGTTAACTTTTGCATGAAACAACTTCTTCTCAGAACCAATTTAGACCAAACTTCACATGGATGATGGGCAGGTCATGGTCTTTAAGATAAAAAATGGCCACCTTTACTAAATATAGCGAAAACAATTTTGAGAAAAAAGAATCTTATTTGTATAAATAATCGCTCTTAGACAGTTATGAGCAAAAAAAGATACACATAAACGACTGTAGGAAATGTCCTTTACCTAATATGCTTTTGGTCATGGTTGTAGCATGTACTGATAACAAAATCTTTGGTAGGTAGGCCGCATGTTTTTCAAATTTTCAATAAATCAACGTAGAATTTATTTCATTAGAAAGATACATTGTTTTCATAAGATGTTCAGTAAAAAGAAATATTTTTAAAAAGAAATATTTTTAAAAAAAAATGCACAAAGTAAAAAAAAAAAATAAAAAAAAAAGAAGTCTGCTTAACTCTGGGGTCCTTTAACCCCCTTGCGCTCTTTGGCGCGACCCTTGATTGTAATAAATCTAATATATTCATGAAGAGGACATGTGCACCTTTGTTTTGACACTGTTCATGTAGGGGTCCGGACCAATGGTTTTCAAAGTATTTTTTAGTTCAGAGTTCAATTTTTTAGTAGACAAAAATCGAGGGAATGTCAAAACATGCGGCCTACCTATCTTTGGACACTGCTAATTTTGTGGACTAATATACTAATAAGAAGGGACACACATAGTTCCTGAAGCCATTCCTCGTTTTCCAAGCCTCGTCGGATAAACTTGATAGTAAAAGGCACTGACATAATATTCTCTATATTTTTGCCGATTAAAAGTGAAGTATTATTAACGGTTTCTTAAAATACATATTGAATATGCGCAAAATGAATCAAAAGTTGATTTGGGGTTTGGCCTGGCTGGTTAAAGCCATTTACATAGTATATATAGAGTTTGGATTCTCGAAATATGTAAGTTATATATATATATATGTACCTTTTTGTCTGTAGGTTTAGAAACGGTGTACCTATGTTGTAAAATTTGGCTGTTGTTGGCGGGATAACTACTTTAAAAATATACTATTTCTTTGATCTGCAGAGAGTATTCTAGGATGCCATTTTAATGACAGCTTTGATTTACTTGCAGAGGGCAAAAAATTGTACAGTGGCTCGATACTGACTCTGTTTAGAAGCCCATTGGTGATTGTTACCTTTATAAACCTGATAGCTGGCAGCGTGGCGTTAGGTTTTTTGGACCCCACACTTGCTAACCATCTTAAACAGGTATTTAGACACATATGGGTATTTAGATACATTTTAAATAGGTATTTAGACACATCTTACACATGTAGTTAGATACACCTTACACAGGTATTTAGACACATCTTACACAGGTATTTAGACACATCTTACACAGGTATTTAGACCTATCTTACACAGGTATTTAGACACATCTCACACAGATATTTAGACACATCTTATACAGGTATTTAGACACATCTTACATGGGTAGAGACACATCTTACACATGTATTTAGACACATCTTACACTTGTAGTTAGATACAGCTTACACATGTTTTAAGACACATCTAGACATATCTTACACAGGTATGTAGACACGTCTTACACAGGTATGTAGACACGTCTTACACAGGTAGAGAAACATCTTACACAGAAGACACATCTTACTCAGGTATTTAGACACATCTCACACCACACATGTAGAGACACATCTTACACACGTTACATAGGTATTTAGACACATCTTACAAGGGTAGAGACACATCTTACACATGTATTTAAACACATCTTACACATGTAGTTCGACACATCTTACATGGATAGAGACACATCTTACACAGGTATTTAGATACATCTTACACAGATATTTAGACACATCTTACACAGATATTTAGACACATCTTACACAGGTAGAGACACATCTTAATAACTTTAGTTTGATGATATATTGAAACGAAACTTGCTGTGAAGGTACCTTATATGGAACTGAAGCTTGGGATTGCAATTGGGGGTCACTGAGGTCAAGGTCACTGTTACTAAAAATATAAAAAAAACATTTCCGCTCAATTACTTAACTTAGGAATGAGATTTTTCAACAAAAATTGCTGTGTATGTAGTTTATAGTTGCCTTACGAACAAATCTTTTCTTTCTTTCTTTACAGTCCTCATTTACTGTGTATGCATTTGTGTTTGTATTTAGACACATCTTACACAGGTAGAGACATAGTTTACAGATGTATTTAGTCACATCTTTCACATGTATTTAGACACATCTTGCACACTTATTTAGACACATCTTTCACTCATATTTAGACACATCTTACACAGGTAGAGACATAGTTTACAGATGTATTTAGTCACATCTTTCACATGTATTTAGACACATCTTGCACACTTATTTAGACACATCTTTCACTCATATTTAGACACATCTTACACAGGTAGAGACATAGTTTACAGATGTATTTAGTCACATCTTTCACATGTATTTAGACACATCTTGCACACTTATTTAGACACATCTTTCACTCATATTTAGACACATCTTACACAGGTAGAGACATAGTTTACAGATGTATTTAGTCACATCTTTCACATGTATATAGACACATCTTGCACACTTATTTAGACACATCTTTCACTCATATTTAGACACATCTTTCACTCATATTTAGACACATCTTACACAGGTAGAGACATTTTTACACATGTATTTAGACACACGTATGTAGACATATATCTTACACAGGCAATTTTTTTCTCACATGAAATTCTTATGAAATATTTATCAGCTGATGTTCATGTGAAGTTTACATACTTTTTATATATTTCTTTTAAACAAAAAAGTTTATGAAATTATTCACATACAATTCTAGAGGGAAAACTACCTGTGTAGCTAACGGTTGCTGACTTACATAAGTTTCTATTAAAAGTTAGTAACACAAATTGTGGTCTCAAAATCAAGTTACTTATCTTTTAAAACACACTTTTCAAAGTGTCTCTGAGATTGCTTACTCTTCAGTTGTCAAACTGTACATATATATACATGTATACTGAACGACTTTAAAATACAGTCGAACCTCGATAGCTCGAAGTCAGCGGGACCATAGGGATATGTTCGAGCTATTGGTGGCTTCGAGGCATCGAGGTAACGGTAAAAACCAAAATATCTATCCGAAATTGTGTACCACCCGAAATAGATACTTGTGTACGTGATGTATGTTTTATATGTTCATGCATGTTCGTTTAAACCTCATAACGGATATATAACATGTAATTGTTACACTGAAAATACAAGAAAAACTGCAATAATGTGTTTATTTTATCATTTATTTAAAGAAATATCACACTAATAGATTTTAACATACATTCCGGAAGTCCGAATAATGAGAACAAGGTAAGACTGGTTTGGGTACATTATTTAATTAGAAAATCAACCGTGTTTAATTTGTCGTAATTAACAGTAAATGAAGTTCACTAAACATAAATTTTAACTGTCTATTATTGCTTTTCAATCATAAATGTTCGCACCTTTAACAACCAACTTTATCTGTTTTCGCACTATGATCGAACTTGCTACAAACAAATACAAACGCGTCGATTACAATTAATATGGCCGACGTCCCATGGCAACGGATCATCACTTTCGATTAAGCGAGGTTTAAATTCACACAAAAATGGATCTTCGGACCGTAAAAAGTATTCGAGCGAGCCGGGGTATTCGAGAAATAATATTCGAATAATCAAGGTTAAATTGCATTGAATTATATTGGAGTTGTGTCGGGACCGGAAAATGTGTTCGAATTACCGATGGTATTCGAATCACCGGTGTTCGAGCTATCGAGGTTCGACTGTAGAATATTTATATTATTTTCAGTATTTTCCTTTAAGAATTAGATTTTCATATACCAAATGTAGCTTTAGCTTATTTGTCAACTTTCCATTTTCACTTGAACAATCTTTGTTGGTTATCTCTGTAAGAGAAATACAATTGACATAGAAAAAAATGGTTGGTTGGATTTGCTGTTCCTCAAAGGAGATAACTTTTTGAAATAAAAAAAAGAATGCATTGTTGAAGTCGTTCAGTATTATTATATCAACTACCTCTCCTTACATTCCTGCTGAGAAGCGCCTCTGTGGTAGAGCAGCTAACGACGTTGAGTTGTAAACCTTCTCGCCTCTCACTGCTGCGGGTTTCGAATCCCACTGGGCGCTCAACTTTTAAGTGAGAAAGTGTTGATTCATCTGTAAGCCTGAGGCACCTCTGTGGTCGAGGAGTTAATGCGGGTTTCGAATCCCATTGGGAGTCGATGCTTTTTTTATGCCTAATTAGGGGCCGAAATTTGGCCCCATTCACAATTCCAAAAAGTATCCTTTTTTCACAATTATATCCAAAAAAATCACAATCTGAAAAAAATAAAAAATAATTTTTTTTTTTTTTTTTTTGGGGGTGGTAAATACAGACCAGTAAGGATACTAGTCTTAATATAAGCTGGTGTCAAAACTAGTCTGTATTTACCAAAAACAAAACTTAAAACCAAGAGATATTAAACTGTGAAAATAAAAGTGAAAAAAGTTTATTTCTCTTTTGTTATAAATATTTCACAATTTTCACAATTTTTAGAAAAATGACGCTATTTTTCAGAATGGCATGGGCACAGGCTGCATTCACATAACACATAAAAAAAACACTGGGCGCACATTTTAAGTGAGAAAGTGTTGATTCTAATGGATGGCTGGGTCCGTATTCATAAAGCAACTTAAGTAGAAAATATTACTTAAGTCAAAATATAAAGTTTGTACATATTTTAAAACATTCTTATTAAACTCTCCGCGACACCACAGAGCATCTATTTAGAGGTGTCTGTCTAGCTGTGAGTTATATTATCCGCGACACCACAGAGCATCTATTTAGAGGTTTCTGTCTGGCTGTGAGTTATATTAATCCAAAGCATTATTAAACTCTCCGCAACACCACAGAGCATCTATTTAGAGGTGTCTGTCTAGCTGTGAGTTATATTATCCGCGACACCACAGAGCATCTATTTAGAGGTTTCTGTCTAGCTGTGAGATATATTAATCCAAAGCATAATTATACTCTCCGCGACACCACAGAGCATCTATTTAGAGGTTTCTGTCTGGCTGTGAGTTATATTAATCCAAAGCATTATTAAACTCTCCGCGACACCACAGAGCATCTATTTAGAGGTGTCTGTCTAGCTGTGAGTTATATTATCCGCGACACCACAGAGCATCTATTTAGAGGTTTCTGTCTGGCTGTGAGTTATATTAATCCAAAGCATTATTAAACTCTCCGCAACACCACAGAGCATCTATTTAGAGGTGTCTGTCTAGCTGTGAGTTATATTATCCGCGACACCACAGAGCATCTATTTAGAGGTTTCTGTCTAGCTGTGAGATATATTAATCCAAAGCATTATTATACTCTCCGCGACACCACAGAGCATCTATTTAGAGGTTTCTGTCTGGCTGTGAGTTATATTAATCCAAAGCATTATTAAACTCTCCGCGACACCACAGAGCATCTATTTAGAGGTGTCTGTCTAGCTGTGAGTTATATTATCCGCGACACCACAGAGCATCTATTTAGAGGTTTCTGTCTGGCTGTGAGTTATATTAATCCAAAGCATTATTAAATTATCCGCGACACCACAGAGCATCTATTTAGAGGTTTCTGTCTGGCTGTGGGTTATATTAATCCAAAGCATTATTAAACTCTCCGCGACACCACAGAGCATCTATTTAGAGGTTTCTGTCTGGCTGTGAGTTATATTAATCCAAAGCATTATTAAACTCTCCGCGACACCACAGAGCATCTATTTAGAGGTGTCTGTCTAGCTGTGAGTTATATTATCCGCGACACCACGGAGCATCTATTTAGAGGTTTCTGTCTGGCTGTGAGTTATATTAATCCAAAGCATTATTAAACTCTCCGCGACACCACAGAGCATCTATTTAGAGGTGTCTGTCTGGCTGTGAGTTATATTAATCCAAAGCATTATTAAACTCTCCGCGACACCACAGAGCATCTTTTTAGAGGTTTCTGTCTGGCTGTGAGTTATATTAATCCAAAGCATTATTAAACTCTCCGCGACACCACAGAGCATCTATTTAGAGGTTTCTGTCTGGCTGTGAGTTATATTAATCCAAAGCATTATTAAACTCTCCGCGACACCACAGAGCATCTATTTAGAGGTGTCTGTCTGGCTGTGAGTTATATTAATCCAAAGCATTATTAAAAATATAAAGAATTCGTATTTGAACGATAGAAAAAGGTGTTTAAAAAATAGATACATTTTGACTTAAAGAGGCTCTACCTATATCTTTTTGTCCACCAATTGATATAAACTTTACTTAATTATAAAGGGGACTATGAAAAAGGTAAATGGCAATAATTTCACCCCATGTAATATGCGTTTTGCTGGGGAAAAACAGGATTGAAAAGATCGGATTTTTGAAATTGTATTCGTAATTGAATTGGACAAGCCGATTGCGGAGATTTTCCGATCTTATTCGTTCACAATCGGAACTGCCTCGTCGGATTGGCGAAGAGTTCCGATCGATTCGTTTACTATCGGAACTGCCCCGAATACAATCGGAATTGCCTCGTCGGATTCCACTATTACCGATTACGGAAATTGGCGAAGAGTTCCGATCGCCCCGAATAGTTTGTTTTCGTTCAACTGAATCGCATTGCGCATGTCCGAGAAAATCGTAAAAACTCGTAGTTCTCCGGCAGGAATAAACGGCAGTGCAGCATTTTATTCAAGATATTGTTTTGATCATAATTAATAATTTACAGAACTGGAATACGAACCATGTTTCTTCTTAGAATACTCATAAAATAGCTTTGTATACATATAAATGCAGTAATATTGAGTATTTAATATTTTACATTAAAAATCGCGTAGATATAGGTAGTGGCTCTGTAAGTTAAGATATTGCTAAGAAGAAGGAGGTATACTGTACTGGTTCTACCGAGGAGGTATACTGTACTGGTTCTACCGAGGAGGTATACTGTACTGGTTCTACCGAGGAGGTATACTGTACTGGTTCTACCGAGGAGGTATACTGTACTGGTTCTACCCAGGAGGTATACTGTACTGGTTCTACCCAGGAGGTATACTGTACTGGTTCTACCCAGGAGGTATACTGTACCGGTTCTACCCAGGAGGTATACTGTACTGGTTCTACCCCAGAATAAGAGGATGGTCTGCCTCCACCACAAAAAAACCGACTGTGATTCATAACCTCAGATGTGCTGAAAATTACGTTAAATGCCAAACAAACTAACAAAACCTACTTTCGGACTGTTTCATTGACACAATTCACCCTACAGCTCATACCACTGATAGCTCAACATGCGGGCCATCAATAATGATATTGAATAGTATGAAACTATCTACTTCTGTTGAGGTCAAGGGTTAAAACTATTCATCCAAAGGAGTGACTATTGACCCGAAGCAGTAAACTATTGACCGAAATGAAGTCGAGGTCAATATTTTACTGCTGGGGGTCAATAGTCATTCCCGAGGATGGATGGTTTTAACTATTTACTGAAACAGAAGTAGATAGTTGTTTTATTAAATTGAAACTTATAAACTCTATTAGTTTGCTTAATTTTTCCTTACTTGTTTACATGCATGACGTCATGCCATGGGAAAGCGTAACATCATTCTCAGACTATTGACCTGCAAAAAAAAGACTATTAACCGCAAAACCAGATTGAACTCGACAGGAAACGTTCTAAAGTCAAAAGTTCATACTAATGATTTACACGTGATTGCCATTTAGCCAATGAAAACTACGTATTTAAGGTCATACTACACCAATTCATTTTCCATATGCCTACCTTATAGCTCTAAGCTCTGTACTGAGTTCCCTAATATACATGTAGGAAGCTATATATTTTATTACTTGTTTTGAAAGACCTATCTTAGTTTTATCAAAAAAACATACAGAAGCCATACACTGAGTATGTTTTGAAAAAGCTGTTTGAGTCGGATGGTGCTGACCCACCTACTTGCATGTAGAAACATGAGGAAAATGTAAAATATACTTCTTTCTTTGATTATGCAACACATTATGAATACATTGCACAAATGTATGATTTAACTTTTATAAGTACTCTTCAGAAGTTCAGTTTTAATTTTTTAGCAAGATTTTTTCGTTTGTTTACCTTGACAACCAATCAAAATTAAGAGATTCTGTGTAATAGCTCCGAATTTACCATGGAACTTTTTCCCTGCCCGCTGTTCAGTTGGTTATTGGTGTAGTCTGATCTAAACATGATAATGAATAATATAAATTATAATAATGTTATTTTTTGGATGGGAATCTATAAGTAACCACTATAACATTGTTGTCCGTTTAATTTATTCTAGAAGACATTTATAAGTACCCTGATGCTAACAAAACATAATTTTATGCCCCCACCACCGAATGGTGAGGGGGCATATAGCGTTGGCCATGTCCGTCCGTCCTTCCTTCCGCCCCGAAAAGTTTGTGTGTCTATCTCCTCCCACACTTTTCAACCGATTGCTTCGAAACTTTACAAGATGCTTACCTATGATGTCAAGATGTGCATATCGTTTTGGCGTCAAAATCGACCCAGTATTACCGGAGTTATGGCCCATTTTACTTCAAAGTATCGACCAAGTATTACCAGAGTTATGGCCCCTTTTTCTTCAAACTTTACGTTTTACACTGATTGTTTTCAGTTGGGGCATCCGTGTCCAATGGACACATTTCTGGTTTATCATACTTTGCTCCAATTTTGATCACATTCTTTAAAGCGGTTACTAAATATAATGAAATTGATTATTGATTTCAATTTTATGTTGATGAATCTGTTAAAAATATAGAGTTTTCGTACACAATTACATTTCATTTAAAAGATGAAATAAGATTAACTAGAGTACTAACGAGTGTTGCCTAGTGTATGTATATAATACTGTCTGTAGATTGATTAATTTCTGCATGTTATAATATATATATACTACATAATTATATAATTCAAATAATTTATAACATTGCACATTTATTGTCCAATATTTGTCCAAGATTTTGTATTATTGTTTCATGATTTTTTGCTCTAGTGGCCAAAGGCCAGAAAAGCCTAATATGCGATGGTGCAAATTGTCCGTTGTACATAGTTTCTAAGTCATCTGCCTATTTCTTTGTATTTTAACAAAATTTAGGTTAAAGCTCTTAGAAAGTTGGACATTGAGCAGAATTGACACATGCTTTGCAGAGTTATTGCCCTTGATATAGTAAAATAAGTGTATGTTTGAATTTGAAGGTTCTGTTGAAACGGATATGGAAGCCACCATTTTGAGACCAATGAAATGATATTTCTAAATGACCATATATGGAATATTTATAAATATGAATATTTATTGATTTATAGGGTCAAAATGACAGCAAGTGTATGAAAAATATGTATACTTATAAATGGCAATAAAGCTTTATATCACCGGTAAAGAATTTTGCGTCATTTTCAGTGATTTTCTTTCCTTTAAATGCTACTTACAGTATTCCATATATGGTAATGTGGAAATATGAAGTCATAGTTCTCAAAATGGCAGCTTCCATATCCATTTTAGAACAACCTTTAAATGGTCATATCATTTTTGTTTATCATCCGATTTTGGATTTTGATAATTCATTCACCCTTTTTCCACGTTTTTCAGAACTCCCAATTTATAACAGAGCTTGTTTGGCTGTGTCACAACATTCCCTTTAATGATATAACAATTTGAATTGGCAGACCCTCGCCATCGATAAAATCAGTTATAGCTTGAGTTGGAATTCCTGGTCTTGACTCGAGATCAATGAAAGATTATTATCATGTCGATCTGCACAATTCTGCCGAGAAACAGGGTGCCTGAGATAAAACCTTATCTCGGCAGTTACGTTTCGATCCTGTCAGGTGCACTTCTTTTGATGACGTCTTTTGATGACGTCTTTTGATGACGTCAGGGTATATTTGATGACGTCTGGGTATATTTGATGACGTCTGGGTATATTTGAACGGAAAAAAATGGGGAAAAAATGGAAAAAAGGTGAATTAAATGCTTTTAAACGATCAACCTGATAAATAGAATATCATGTTAGTGCCTGATCGTATCCAGTTTATCAGGTTCGTCACGAAAAAAAATGAAACCCTCGGCACAGCCTCGGACTTCATTATTTTCTCAGCCTCACCTGATAAACTGGATAGGATCAGGCACTAACATGATATTCTCTATTTATATGACACATACACTTTACTCTGTGAAGTGAAGAATTTACGTTGCAAAACTGCTTCAGCTGTATCTGCAGTTAGGCTATGTAAAATAAATTGTTAATATACAATGCCTTATCAGCATGAACATTTTATATGCTGTGTAGTTTTGTACACCATTTAGTTTATGCTGTGTCAAATACTGTTTTTCCAGTTTAGCCTGAAGACCTGGGTTGTAGGCCTCATGTTTCTTATAGCACCAGCCGTGTATGCAGTAACGGCCCCAGTGTGGGGATATATAGGGGACAAAAAGGTAAAACCGTTATTTTGTTGTAATAAATTTCTTTTCAAGATGTAAAAGTGTACGGAATGGACTGACAATTTGAATATGAACATCGAGTACAGTTGAAAAGGTAGCTCAGTGGATAAAAGTAATTGCATGTTCCAATGATTTTGCTAGAACAATCGACAGTAACTAACCCAAATGTCTAAATCATATTTTCAATGGGTTTGGTTATGCCGTGTTTGTAAGATGTGTTCGCTCAGAAATAGAAACGCCGTTATACAAAACAATTTTGTTGACAGCCTGAAGGCATGATTATAACAAATAAAAGCAATCGAAACTGCCACGTCGATGCTGTCTGATCAGGAATAATCGGATGATCCGGACTATTCTGAAATTGCCGGAAATTCCCGGAATTCTGAGGAGCAGGCGAGAGCGCTAAAGTAAAATGGAGTCTATGGCCAAGTGCTAATTCATCATTGCGCTAATATGCCCGAAACCATCGAAAATTTTGACTACACTAAATAATAATTTCTTACAGTATCAACAGTGAGCACACATTTCACCTTCTATGAAAATTATTGACAGTGAGCACACACTTCACCTTTTGTGAAGGTTATCCATTGAGCAAACATTTTCACCTTTTGTGAAAGTTGTCCACACTAAGCAAACATTCCACTTCCTGTGAAGAAACATTGAGGAAACATGTAAACAGCTTTATGATAGAAACTCTTTAATTATATTGAAGTAAAGAGCCATCATTGGTTCTATTCCCTGTGGTAGCATATCTTGCAATTTTGGTACTAGTGTCATTATGTCTCCCCACACAAAGTGGAGGAGACATATTGTTTTTGCTGTGTCTGTCTGTGTCGCTACTCATCCTAAACCGCTTGTTGAATTTTGCTGAAAATGTACAGGAAGCATCAGTATAAAGTCTAGTTGTGGATGTCTTGTTCTTGTTCCGGTTCGATGATTTTTGACAGAATTATGGCCCTTTGATATTTTCACTTTAAATTTGTTGTCGCCGCTACCCCTCTTAAACCGCTTGTTGGATTTTCGCCAAAAATTTACTGGAAGTATTGGTATAATGTCTAGTTATGCATATCGCGTTTGTGTTCCAGTTCGATGATTTTTGACAGAGTTGTGGCCCTTTGATGTTTTCACTTTGAATTTGTTGTTGCCGCTACTCCTCCTAAACCACTTGTTGGATTTTCGCCGAAAATTTACTGGAAGCATTGGTATAATGACTAGTTGTGCATGTCATGTTTGTGTTCCTGTTCAATGATTTTTTACGGAGTTATGGCCTTTTGATGTTTTTACTTTAAATTTGTTGTCAACGCTACTCCACCTAAACCGCCTGTTGGATTTTGCCGAAAATTTACAGGAAGCATCAGTATAATGTCTAGTTGTGCATATTTACTGGAAGCATTGGTATAATGACTAGTTGTGCATGTCATGTTTGTGTTCCTGTTCAATGATTTTTTACGGAGTTATGGCCTTTTGATGTTTTTACTTTAAATTTGTTGTCACCGCTACTCCACCTAAACCGCATGTTGGATTTTGCCGAAAATTTACAGGAAGCATCAGTATAATGTCTAGTTGTGCATATTGCGTTTATATTTTCTGGTTCGTTGATTTTTGACGGAGTTATGGCCTTTTGATGTTTTCATTTAACAAGGTTACGCCCTATGTATCCACTATGAAACTAGGTTGTGCAGTGGGGGGAGACATCTGTTTTTCTCAAAAAAAAACTACTAGACTAGTTAACATCGTAAAAAGCATGTTTACAAGGTCTTCATCACATAGTAAAGGCTGAAGCAGCTGATCATAGCCCATCAGAAATCCATTATTTACATATTCATCGTTTACTTTGTGTGTGTGTTTTTTACAAGGAAGCGTAACCTTTCAGCAAAGTCTCGCGTTTGTGCATACCCTATTGCCACTTCGGGTGATCTGTACATACTTACATTGTAAGCCCTAGCTTCCTACACTGAGTAGAACAGACCCTCCTGTCTGTATACAATCAGGCAAAGTAGCAGCTACTTGCTGTATTTGATGGCAGTCCAACTTCCGGGGCAGTAGGTTCCTGTCTGGTATCGTATAACTTGGTAGAAATTTCTAACCACACATTGTCTTAGGTTGATGCAGTCCCGAAAACACAGGGACTGCATCAACCAGTCCCGAAAACACAGGGACTGCATCAACCTGTCTACTAGAAACTCTGCACAGAAGAGTTCTTGGGGAAGGGACTCTGACATCCATAGAACATCATTCTTCATTACATATGAGGTGATTTCTTTACAGACAGGCTGAATAATGTCCTTGGGTACCATTTTCAACAAAACGTAAAGTTTAGTCTGAGTATCATTCAGATTGTGAATTAACTTCATATATTATATATTCTGTGATGAATTATAGAAATTTTGAGAAAATATAACATATCTCTTCCTCTACTGTGCTATCTCGCCTAGTGTGCAAGATAGCACAGTAGCCAGATTTTAGGAACTACTTTCTTAGCAGGTTGAAGAACTGTTAAAAACTTCTGAATTTGAAGAAGTAAGTGGTCCTGAAATGCCTATGCAACCAAAAAATGCTGGAAATGCCCCCTGAACCCCAGTCATCATCGTCTACAGGTTCCAGCCTGTGCCTGTGCAGCAATATTGTGACGTCACACAGCGCGAGTGACGTCACGATATTTATGTATTACTCCAAGCCGTCGCAAGAATCTTTCTCACTCGGGGATTATTTCCCGTATCACAACAACAATGTTAATTAAACTCTATTTCAACTGTAGTGAAGCATATTCTCCACTCACTGTGTTGGTTATCACTGCCTTTGAAACCTACAGGCACAACAAACCCAGAGTCTGTTCTAGAAATGTCCTGAATTAAATCTCTGACAGGCCACTCGTTATAGCGTTTACGCCAGGTCCAAGAATCTAAGATTCCTTGGCAGTAACAAGTGATAGCAGAAACACAATCATTATGGCATTCATTACCACCAAAGGTCTGTGTGATTGGTCCTGAAGGGCTTGCTCTTGTATCGGCTCTCAGTACAGCCATTCCATTAAAAGCAATTTCTGTCAGCCCCAAAGCTTTAAGCAAATCAGATTGATCATATCTTACCCAAAAATCACTTGATAGATGAAATTGATTGTTTTCAGATTTAATTAGGGCATTGTTAATGTCTTGTTGTCCACCAGAGTTAGTCAGTTTCAGAGTTTAGTATATTTGTATTCAATCTTGTCTTGTCATGCTCCTAATGGTTTATTTTCTTGCTGCTCTGCTTCTGTAGTCATCTGTTCTGCGTCTGCAGTCATTGCCAATTTTTTCATACGTTGTGGCTTTCTTTTTTCCTTTTTCTTTTTCTTTATATTCATATATACATGATCATCTTTGTGTTTTACTTGGATCGCCCATTAACTCTGCCTAGATTGTTACAGAGTGTAGCCTGGTGAGAATTTCTGTGAGAATTTATCCAATAAGGATCCAAAACCTTTATTGTCATCTAGACATCCTGGACATTCTCCCTGCTCTAAAGGAGGAGTTCCAGTTACAAGCAAAACCGAATGATAGCCTGATAGATGGATAGGACCAACCAGTCTTATCAGATTTGTCTTTGAAATGTGCGAAGGTAAACGTATTTTAGTATCATGTAAGATAGTTTTGATCATACCATTTGGATCAAACAACACCTGCATGTGATGTTTGCTCAAGAAAAAAAGCCATTTCTTTTATTCTACTTTCTATTTTTCAGGGTTACGTAAGGTTGATGATAGGGGGAGGAAGTTTGGGTTGTGTAATATCCATGTTGTTGTTGGGACCTGTACCGCTGTTGAAATTTATACCCACGTAAGTAGTAACTCCAATTTATGTTTTATGATGTAAATACATTCTTTAGATCAATTTACTTTCATTAAAGGCAGATTAAGTTTGTTTTAATTTCTAACAGAGATGATACAGAGGTTATAATTATGATGTATAAAAGTAAAATATTACTGCCGATTAGTCTTATTTCACCCAATTTCCCTATGCATTATTTGAAATGTCTTTTTTATTTTTATAATTTTAGTGTTTTATGTAAACATGACTTGTCCGAAAAATAAATATTCTGCCTTGCAACCTCATATGAGAGTTAAATGGAATAAATGCAGTGATTAGTGTTAAACATTAGTTTATTTATTATTTTATAGGACATTATTTATTATATTATAGGACATTATTTATTATTTTATAGGACATTAGTTTATTATTCTATAGGACATTATTTATTATTTTATAGGTCATTAGTTTATTGATTATTTTATAGGACATTAGTTTATTTATTATTTTATAGTACTTTATTTATTATTTTATAGTATATTTTGAGGTATTGTTGTTAAAGGATCACTGTGGAATTGTTTACAAATAATTATCTGTATTGGATAATATCCTTTAGTTATAAGACATCTGATAACTTCATTAACTTTTCATTTCATGTTTAACCCCTAACCCGCTAAGCATGACTATAATAGCCTCTGTGTCCATTGTAAACCCAGATCAGCCTTTCGAGTAACTTAGCCATTTCCCCAAAAACACCCCTTTGTCATATAAATGGAATGGTCCTAATTCAAAGAAGGAACAGTCCATTATATATATGTAGGGGGTTAAGGGGTAATAAGCATATTCTGCCTTTAAAGGAAAACACTTTTCAATGCTAAATCAGGCCCTGAATGTGATTTTGAATGCAGAAATGACTGGTTATGCTCCATTATCATTATGGATGGCTTTAAAGTTAGTATTATCATGTCCATCTGCACAATTCTGCGGAGAAACAGGGTGCTTGAGATAAAACCTTATCTCGGCAGTTAAGTTCTGATCCCGTCAGGTGCACTTCTTTTGATGACGTCAGCTTCTCTTTTGATGATGTCAGGGTATATTTGATGACGACTGAGTAGTTTTGAAAGGAAAAAAATGTGGAAAAAATGGCAAAAAGGTAAATTAAATGATTTTAAATGATCAACATGATAAATAGAATATCATGATGTTAGTGCCTGATCGTATCCAGTTTATCAGGTTTGGCACGAAAAAAAATGAAGCCCTCGGCACAGCCTCGGACTTTTTTTCTCAGCCTCAACTGATAAACTGGATAGGATCGGCTAACATACTATTCTCTATTAGTATGGTACTAAATATGTCATATAAATTGGATCTGTTTTCAGTACACTGTATATGAACGTGATAGCGCTGGCCTTGCTGGGATTGTTTGTCGGATGCTCATTGATACCTACGTTCAAGGCTTTATTAATTGGTGCCAAGTAAGTATTTATACATTATATATATATATATTTATCACATACCATGCGGTGTGGGAGTGTAATAACACCATTCAATATTGTTGATATTCCACTAGTGGTATAACGTAACGTTAATGACGCCATGGATGTCACGTTAATGTACGTTTTCTGGCGTAATGTGATGTTACAAGTTATGTAATAAATAGAATCTAACATCGTTCTCATTCATTATTGAATTTATTAAACTTGTTAGCAAAAATGATATAATGCTCGGCATTATATCATTTTGCCAACTCGTTTAATAAATTCAATAGTGAATCAGTATTCATGTAAGATCCACTCTATATATATATATATATATGAATATGTGATTTTGCTGTGAGCAAATACAAAGTTACCTTATTAGTCTTAAAATTATAATATACTAATTTTCGAATATAATGCACCATTATTTAATGTTAAGAAGAACAAATATTTGTATAATATTAGTAACACTTGTATGGATATAAGGAAAATTATAATTAGCTCTACTGATCAGAGATCAGCAGAGCTTATGCCGTGGTGCGGCGTCCGTCGTCCGTCTGTCCGTCCGTCTGTCTGTCCGTCTGTCCGTAAACTTTTTTTGATAGCGACTTCTCCTCTGAAACTACTGAATGGATATTCATGAAACTTTACAGAAATGTTACCCATGAAGTCTAGTTGATCCTAGCAAAAATTCATGTTGATGTGAAATCCAAGATGGCCGCCAAATCTAAAAATAGGTTTTTAAAAACAAGTTTGTAGCGACTACTTCTTGAAAACTCTAAGTGATATTGATATGGGACTTTTTCTAAAATGATCAGCATGACATGATGTTTGTCCTTGTTGAAAATCGTTTCGATTCGACGTTAAACATGGCTGCCAGCGGCCATCTTGTTTACATAGAGTTATATAATGAAAACTTGTAGCAACTACTCCTCTGAAACTACTTGACGGATTTTCAAGAAACTTCACAGGAATGTTGCTCATGATGTTTAATTGATCCTAGAAAAATTTCAGGTCGGCCGGAAATTCAAGATGGCCGTCACGGCTAAAAATAATTTTTCAAAATACAAGTTTGTAGCGACTACTTCTTGAAAACTATAAGTGATATTGATATGGGACTTTTTCTAAAATGATCAGCATGACATGATGTTGGTCCTTGTCGAAAATCGTTTTGAATCAACGTTAAACATGGCTGCCAGCGGCAATCTTTGTTTACATAGAGTTATATAGTAAAAACTTGTAGCGACTACTCCTCTGAAACTATTTGGCAGATTTTCATGAAACTTTACAGGAATGTTGCTCTGAATGTCTAATTGATCCTAGCAAAATTTCAGGTAGGCCAAACAATGAAGATGGCCGCCACAGCTAAAAATAGATTTTTAAAAAATAAGTTGTAGCGACTTCTTCTTGAAGACTAAAAGTGATATTGATATGGGACTTTTTCTAAAATGATCAGCATGACATGATGGTTATCCTAGTCGACCATTATTTTGATTCGACGTTAAACATGGCTGCCATTGGCCATCTTTGTTTACATAGAGTTATATAATGAAAACTTCTAGCGATTACTCCTCTGAAACGACTTGACAGATTTTCATGAAACTTCACACGAATGTTGCTCTTGATGTCTTATTGATCCTAGCAAAATTTCAGGTCGGCCGGAAATTCAAGATGGCTGCCATGGCTAAAAATAGATTTTCAAAATACAAGTTTGTAGCGACTACTTCTTGAAAACTATAAGTGATATTGATATGGGACTTTTTCTAAAATGATCAGCATGACATGATGTTGGTCCTTGTCAAAAAACGTTTTGATTCGATGTTAAACATGGCTGTCAGCGGCCATCTTTGTTTACATAGAGTTATATAATGAAAACTTGTAGTGACTACTCCTCTGAAACTACTTGACGGATTTTCATGAAACTTCACAGGAATGTTGCTCTTGATCCTAGCAAAATTTCAGGTCGGCCGGAAATTCAAGATGGCTGCCACGGCTAAAAATAAATTTTCAAAAAAACTGTTTGTAGCGACTACTTCCTGAAATCAAAATCAGTCAGTAGAGCTTCAAGGTCATTGACCTCTTTTTTTTCCATATTATACCCCCACTTTTACAAATTGGGGGCTATATCGAAATCTCGTCCGTAAAGTCCCATCATGTCGCATAACGTCCTGTCCCACAACACAATTTTATTTCTTGCATTCTTCAATTTTGAATAGTTTGTTTCCACTCGTCAGATACACGTATCTAATAACATTATTAGGTGTTTTTTTTACAAATAGGGGAAGGCGTCCAGGATCTTTCAGAGGGGAAAAAACGCGCGATTTATTCGATTTAGGGGAAAAATTGCGTGCATTTGGTTGTTTTGAGGGGAAAATTAAAATTGATTAAAAAGGCATTTTAATCTTTAATTTTAATTTGTCCATAATCATGTTTATCCAATGATATGCTACTAACTTTAAAAAGTAGTCATTACTATAAAATACCAAATAAAGCATGAATAAAAAACTTCTTTATTTATAGTCACACTAATCAAAAAAATGATATCACTGACATTCCTTCCACAAAAACAAGCAAAAGAACATTAAAAACTGTCACATTTTGCGCAGAAGCATGATCAGGGTCTACCAGTAATATATCTTCCGTATTAGTGCCTCCGGAGTAGGAAATTGGGGTGCATTGCTTGACAAAATATTTTGTTATAGAGTTGTCATTTTTATCTGTTTTAAAGAGTTGTCATTTTTATCTGTTTTAATTTTCTTGCGGTAATTTTGCCAGTTGTGCGACATCGCTGATAAAAGTTCACAAAATATACCGGAAACCACAACAGTTACTTCCCTTGTTATTTGTCATTGTCGTAAAGGTAAACCGTAAAGTGTTCTACGATAAACAATTGCGAAGCGTCGAAGGCGATTTATCGTTTTTTTCGTCTATGATTTATTAGTCTTTAGATTAAAGGGGAACTTTCTGTAGAGGGGAATTTTTAACCTTAAATAGGGGGAAAATGTAGGTTCCCCAGATAGGGGAAGACGCCGGTATCCGGCGTCAGTTAAATAGAAAAAAATCCACCTGATTATGTCCCTCTACATCACCCATTGTTGATTACCTTATTACAGAGTTATGGCCCTTTGTTTGACTTAGAATTTAAGAGGTGGTATTCATCACCTTCAGGGATAGTTCTAGTTAGAATAGATAATGAGGCTGGGAGATAGCTCACGTGCCGGATCATAGAAACCAGCCAAATTGCAGATTGTAACAATTATTATATACAGTTTAATACAAATTTTGAGCAACTAACTAGCTGCACCTTTGACGCATTCGCCAAAACCACAGTTCACTTGATGCTTTCTCTTGGTGTCATTATAATAGGAACTGCGAGTTCCTTTAACCTTAAAAAAATACTGTTTAGAAGCTGCACATTAATAATAGCATCAAAACAACGCACTTTTGCTGGTTGCGGCATTACATTGCATTGGTTGCGATTAACTTATAATTTGTTATTGAGTGCCATATAACTCATTCATAAACCATGTTTCATCTGAATAACATTGAATTGCTTTAAAACCCTTAACCCGCTAAGCATAACTATAATAGCCTTTGCGTCCACAGTGTAAACCCAAATCAGCCTGCGAGTAACTTGGCTGCCGATCAGTCATTTTCCCAAAACACCCCTTTGTCACATAAATGGAATGGTCTTAATTCAAAGAAAGAACAGCCCAATATATATATATGTAGCAGGTTAAGGGTTAACAGATCATTAACACATTATTTTAGAAGAGAAAGGGGAAGGCAACATAGGAATCCTGAAACTGTAGTCTACTCTCACTATCAAATAGATTCCTATGGTTGTTTAATGTGCTAGGAGGAATAGCCTCTGATACACAGGACCATCCGGTTTACATCCACGTCAGAAGTATGTGGTAAAGGGAACTGTGTTGACTAATGGCGCTGATGAGATTTGAACCCGTGGTTCCAAGTCCCATGCGGTAGCCATGCCAGCTCCTGCATTAAAGCAACCTGATCTAAAACAAAGACAATAAGTTTTATATTGTATCAATTAAAATTAAGGGCAGCATATAATAGTCGCACCATCCGTCCGCCCATACCATCGTGTCCGGTCAATAACTCTGACATTTATGGACGAATTTTCAGCATGGACAAAATCCAGGTCTGCACGGTCAAGGTCACACTTAGAGGTCAAAGGTCAAAAGGAAGTGCTTTTGTGTGCGATTAATAGCTCTGACATTCATGGACGGATTTTCAAATAACTCGCCAAAACAAGACCATGTGTCGCGCGCAAAATCCAGGTCCGTGGCTCCAAGGTCAAGGTCACACTTAGAGGTCAAAGGTCAGAAGGTCAAAAAGAAGTGCTTTCGTGTCTGGTTAATAACTCTGACATTCATGGACCGATTTTCAAATAACTTGGCACAAGTGCTCACCACAACAAGACATGTTACGCGCAAATTCCAGGTCCATTGGTCAAGGTCACACTTAGAGGTCAAAGGTCAAAACCACTTCGGGGGCATTTGTCACAGACATTTCTTGTTATATCCGATTTTTATTATTGTAGCATAAACAAAATATTTTGAAATGCAATACATCTGTGTTATCTATTCTTACAGTTCACTGGGAATGCCAAATAACTTGGACACGTATGGGAAAGTGTCCGGATTCTTCAACTCCAGCTTTGCATTAGGGTAAGGCCATTATTAAATCTAAATTATGGTTATTGTATGTTACAATATGGTTATTGTATGTTACAATATGGTTATTGTATGTAATGTTTTGGGTTTTTAGCTCTACTGGCCAAGGGCCAGCAGAGCTTATGGGATGCTGTGTTGTCCGTCGTCCGTCGTCTGTCTGTCTGTCGTCTGTCGTCTGTCTGTCGTCTGTCGTCCGTTAACTTTTCTTCAAACGACTTCTTCTCAGAAACCGCTTGGCTAATTTTGACCAAACTTCACGTGGATGATCCTTAGATGAATGCTTTTTAGATTTGTTAAAATTAGGTCAACGCTACATCCAAGATGGCTGCCATTACCATATATGGTCGAAACCTTAAAAAATCTTCTTCTCCAGAACCGCTGGACAGATTTCAACAGTTTTTCTTTTAAAATGATCGCCAACGCCTAGACTGTCAAGTTTGTTCAAATAAAGTCCCCGGGGTCAAAAATGGCCGTGCCCCGGGGGTCCAAAATTTGTATATTGAGGTTTTGCATGTTTTTCATATAGACATATAGGAAAAAACTTTAAAAAATCTTCTTCTCTGAAACCACAAGGCACAGAGCTCTCATGTATTACATGTAGCATCAGCTTATGGTCCTCTACTAAGTTTGTTCAAATGGTGACCCTGGGGTCAAATTTGTCCCCGCCCTGGGGGTCACAGTTTTACATAGACTTATATAGGATTTTTTTTTAAAAAATCTTCTTCTCGGAAACTACAAGAGCCAGAGGTTTGATATTTTGTATTTACTATAAGCTTATGGTCCTTTACCAAGTTTGTTCAAATGGTGACCCTCGGGTCACTTTTGGCCCCGCCTCAAGGGTCACATGTTTTACATAGACATGTATAGGGAAAAACTTAAAAAATCTTCTTCTCTGAAACTGCAAGAGCCAGAGGTTTAATATTTTACATTTGCTATAAGCTTGTGGTCCTCTATCAAGTTTGTTCAAATGGTGACCCAGGGGTCACATTTGGCCCCACCCCGGGGGTCACAGTTTTACATAGGCTTGTATAGGGAAAAACTGAAAAAAATCTTCTTCTCTGGAACCACATGGCACAGAGCTCTCATGTAATACATGTAGCATCAGCTTATGGTCCTCTACTAAGTTTGTTCAAATGGTGACCCGGGGGTCAAATTTGTCCCCGCCCCGAGGGTCACAGTTTTACATAGACTTATATAGGATTTTTTTTTAAAAAATCTTCTAACCAACTACAACAGTCAGAGGTTTGATATGTTACATTTATTATAAGCTTATGGTCCTTTACCAAGTTTGTTCAAATAGTGACCCTGGGGTCACATTTGGTCCCGCCCCAAGGGTCACATGTTTTACATAGACATGTATAGGGAAAAACTTAACAAATCTTCTTCTCTGAAACTGCAAGAGCCAGAGGTTTAATATTTCGCTGTTGCTATAAGCTTATGGTCCTATACCTATTTTGTTCAAATGGGGACCCTGGGGTCACATCTGGCCCCGCCCCAGGGATTCACAGTTTTTCATAAATGCTTGTATAGGGAAAAACTGGAAAAAAAATTCTTCTCTGGAACTGCAAGAGCCAGAGGTTTAATATTTTGCATTTGCTAAAAGCTTATGGTCCTTTACCAAGTTTGTTCAAATGGTGACCCTGGTGTCACATTTGGCCCCGCCCCAAGGGTCACATGTTTTACATAGACATGTATAGGGAAAAACTTAAAAAATCTTCTTCTCTGAAACTGCAAGAGCCAGAGGTTTAATATTTTGCTGTTGCTATAAGCTTATGGTCCTTTACCAATTTTGTTCAAATGGGGACCCTGGAGTCACATCTGGCCCCGCCCCGGGGGTCACAGTTTTACATAAATGCTTGTATAGGGAAAAACTGAAAAAAATCTTCTTCTCCGGAACTGCAAGAGCCAGAGTTTAATATTTTGCATTTGCTATAAGTTTATGGTCCTTAACCAAGTTTGTTCAAATGGTAACCCTCGGGTCATATTTGACCCCCGCCCCAAGGGTCACATGTTTTACATAGACATGTATAAGTTTGTTTTTTTTTAATTATTTTTTTTTGAATTTTTTTTGAATTTTTTTTTTTGAATTTTTTTTTGAATTTTTTTTTTTGATTTTTTTTTTTTTTTTAAATATCTTCTTTTTTTTTTTTTTGAATATTTTTCTTTTGAATATTTATTAATTTTTTTTGGATTTTTTTTGGATTTTTTTTTTTTTATCTCTATGTTCGACCAGTCGGACCAGTAACAGAGGTGTTCTTGATTTAGTTAAACATGCTATATGTTGCCTCGTTAATACGGTTGGGCCTTCATTTTTCATCTGATCTTTACCAAACTTTACCAGATTCTTTAGTTATGGCCCTTGATTTAGTTAAAAAGCTGTTTTTTGCCCGAAACTTGCTGTTTTTTGCCCGAAACTTTCAAAAAAATGTAAAAGGCAGTCACTCACTTCATTGATGTTATAAGAGCCATGTTAGCCAGTAGAGCGTCCACAGGCCCTCTTGGGCCTCTTGTTTACAATGTGTTATGGTTATTGTATGTTATGGTTATTTACCTTATTTTATGGTTATTGTATGTTATGGTTATTTGCATTACATTATGGTTATTGTATGTTATGTTATGTTTATTTACATTATGTTATAGTTATTGTATGTTATGTTTATTTACATTATGTTATGGTTATTGTATGTTATGGTTATTTACATTATGTTATGGTTATTGTATGTTATGGTTATTTACATTACATTATTGTTATTGTATGGTATGGTTATTTACATAATGTTATGGTTATTGTATGTTATGGTTATTTACATTACATTATTGTTATTGTATGGTATGGTTATTTACATTACATTATTGTTATTGTATGGTATGTTATGGTTATTTACATTGCATTATGGTTATTGTACGTTATGTTATAGTTATTGTATGTTACATTATGGTTATTGTACATTACATTATGGTTATTTTATGTTGCATCTTGGTTATTGTACATTATGGTATGGTTATTGTACATTACAGTATGGTTATTGTACATTATGGCTACTGTAAGTATGGACTCGTTCCACTTATATATTGATACACATCATAAAGCTTGTAAGTAATGTTATTAATTGATTATATGTTTTCACCTGTGCTTTATTCCTGTCAGAGCTTTGTTTGGATTTTGGATGAAAAATTTCTTAAACTTGGACAAAATTGTGGAATGTCCACAGGGCTAGAACAATGAGGAACCGGATTATGCTGGAACCTGGGATCTTTGGACTACCAACATGTTGCTCTACTGACTGAGCTAATCTGCCAGACAATGAATGCTACGTCAATCTACCTGTTATATGAACCTGATAAACAGGAATTTCCAGTGACAGAGAATCATGTGGAACGAGACTCAGAGTTTATCTAGTCATGGTCCTGCCGGGATCACCAAATGTCACAGGGCTAAAAATAGGTGCAGACCGGGCCCCGAAATCCTGGACCTTCGGAAGACCTGATTTATGGCTTATTTCCCCTGCTTTACCATATAGATACCGGCCAGACTTATGGCTTATTTCTCCTGATATACCATATAGATATCGGCCAGACTTATGAAGTATTTCCCCATATATATAGTATCGATATCTCCTATGATAACAATAAATAAGGGAGGAAACAATATTTTCACTATTTTAAGTTATGAATATGGCTTGGTTCCCCTGATATGTTTTAGCTAGAATACAAACTAAATAAGAGAGAGAACAACAGGAGGTCATGATGATGTAAGTAATGAGTATGACTTAGTTCCCTTGATATCAGGTAAGGGAGATAACAACATGATCATGATGTTGTAAGTAATGAGTATGACTTAGTTCCCTTGATATCAGGTAATGGAGATAACAACATGATCATGATGTTGTAAGTAATGAGTATGACTTAGTTCCCTTGATATCAGGTAAGGGAGATAACAACATGATCATGATGTTGTAAGTAATGAGTATGACTTAGTTCCCTTGATATTGGGTAAGGGAGATAAAAACATGATCCTGGTGTAAATAATGAGTATGAATTAGTTTCCTTGATATCAGGTAAGGGAGATAACAACATGGTCCTGGTGTAAATAATGAGTATGACTTAGTTCCCTTGATATCAGGTAAGGGAGATAACAACATGGTCCTGGTGTAAATAATGAGTATGACTTAGTTCCCTTGATATCAGGTAAGGGAGATAACAACATGGTCCTGGTGTAAATAATGAGTATGACTTAGTTCCCTTGATATCAGGTAAGGGAGATAACAACATGGTCATGATGTAAGTAATGAGTAGGACTTAGTTCCAAGGGAGATAACAACATGGTCATGATGTAAATAATTAATATGACTTACTTCCCTTGATATCCGTCGTCCGTCTGTCCGTAAACTTTTTTTTGTAGTGACTACTCCTCTGAAACTACTGAATGGATTTTCATGAAACTTTACAGAAATGTTGCCCATGAAGTCTAGTTGATCCTAGCAAAAATTCATGTTGATGTGAAATCCAAGATGGCCGCCAAATCTAAAAATAGGTTTTTAAAAAACAAGTTTGTAGCGACTACTTCTTGAAAACTATAAGTGATATTGATATGGGACTTTTTCTAAAATGATCAGCATGACATGACGTAGGTCCTTGTCGAAAATCGTTTTGATTCGACGTTAAACATGGCTGCCAGCGGCCATCTTTGTTTACATAGAGTTATATAATGAAAACTTGTAGCGACTACTCCTCTGAAACTACTAGACGGATTTTCATGAAACTTCACAGGAATGTTGCTTTTGATGTCTTATTGATCCTATCAAAATTTCAGGTCGGCCGGAAATTCAAGATGGCCGCCACAGCTCAAAATAAATTTTCAAAATACAAGTTTGTAGCGACTTCTTCTTGAAAACTATAAGTGATATTGATATGGGACTTTTTCTAAAATGATCACCATGACATGATGTTGGTCCTTGTCAAAAATTGTTTTGATTTAACGTTAAACATTGCTGCCAGCGGCCATCTTTGTTTACATAGAGTTACATAGTAAAAACTTGTAGCGACTACTCCTTTGAAACTACTTGGCGGATTTTCATGAAACTTTACAGGAATGTTGCTCTTTATGTCTTATTGATCCTAGCAAAATATTAGATCGGCCAGAAATTCAAGCTGGCCGCCACAGCTAAAAATAGATTTTTAAAAAAGAAGTTTGTAGCGACTACGTCTTGAAAACTATAAGTGATATTGATATGGGACGTTTTGTAAAATGATCAGCATGACATGATGGTTATCAGAGTCAAACATTATTTTGATTCAACATTAAACATGGCTGCCAGTGGCCATCTTTGTTTTCATAGAGTTATATAATGAAAACTTGTAGCGACTACTCCTCTGAAACTACTTAACGGATTTTCATGAAACTTCACAGGAATGTTGCTCTTGATGTCTAATTGATCCTAGCAAAATTTCAGGTCGGCAGGAAATTCAAGATGGCCGCCACGGCTAAAAATAATTTTTCAAAATACAAGTCTGTAGCGACTACTTCCTGAAATCAAAATCAATCAGTAGAGCTTCAAGGTCATTGACCTCTTGTTTAAACTTATCTTGGAAATTTCATTCCCCATTAATGGATTTTCCCCCCAATTAAGGGCAAAAGGTCCCTTCCCCAAAACTGGTAAAAAGACCCTGGTTACCCTGATATGTAAGTTAGGGAGATAACAAATTGTATAGTCCAGCTATATTGTATGTTGGTATATTAGATAACTGACATTTTGAATTGCTACAACACTTTAATTTGTTTAAGAATAGTTAACCATCTTAATGATTTACATACTGCTTTCATCATAAAAGGGATGAAACAGTTTGAGGGTAATTTTTTAAAAACCTTTTTTTCTTCAAAAATATATGGCCGACATTGTCTACATGTATACACGCCATCCACTACATTCCTTATTTCAGGGCGTTTTTGGGTCCCACTATAGGTGGTGCTATGGTTGACAAGTTTGATTTTCCCTGGGCATCAACAGGAATAGCAGGGATTTTTGTTATTGCGGTAAGCTTGTCAGAAATTACATCGTTGTGGGTACGTAATATGTGCGTTTTGACCGATACAAACAGATTTCTGTCTTGTTTATGTTGTTCCACACTAATTGAGAGTGGATAGTATATGTGTGTACTATTTAATGGTGTGTTGATGATAATTCAGAGGGTATTGATGATAATTCATGGTGTGTTGATGATAATTCAGGAGATGTTGATGATAATTCATGGGGTGTTGATGATAATTAAGGGGTGTTGATGATAATTCAGGGGGTATTGATGATAATTCTGGGTTTTTGATAATTCAGAGGTGGGATGATGGTAATTCATCGGGTGTTGATGATAGTTAATGGGGTGTCGATCTTAATTGTTGATAATTCATGGGGTGTTGATGATAATTAAGGGGTGTTGATGATAATTCAGGGGGTATTGATGATAATTCTGGGTTTTTGATAATTCAGAGGTGGGATGATGGTAATTCATCGGGTGTTGATGATAGTTAATGGGGTGTCGATCTTAATTGTTGATAATTCATCGGGTGTTGATGATAATTAAGGGGGTGTTGATGATAATTCTGGGTATGTTTATAAAAATTGAGGAGGGGATGATAATTTGGGGGCGGTGATGATAATTCAGGGTGTTTATGAAAATGCAGGTGGTGATGATAATTTGAGGGTGTTGGTGATTATTCAGGGGGGTGTTGATAATTCAGGGGGTGTTGATGATAATTCAGGGAGTGTTGATGATAATTCAGGGTATATGTTTATGCTAACTGAGGGCATTTTGATGATAATTCAGGGTGTGTTGATGATTATTAAGTGTGTGTGTGGGGGGGGATGATAATTCAGGTGTGTTGATGATAATTTAGGGAGTGTTGATGATAATTCAGTGTGGTGATGATAATGGGTGATGATAATTCCGGGTGTAATTGGTATTGATGATAATTAAGGGTCAGTTGAAAATTCAGGGCGAGTTGATAATTCATGGGGGTATTGATAATTCAGAGTGTTTTGATGATAATTCAGGTGTGTTGATGATACTTAAGGGTGTGTTGACGATAATTCTGGGGGTGTTGATGATAAATCAGGTGTGTTGATGATAATTAAGTGTGTTGGTGATAATTAGATGTGTTAATGATAATGGAGGGGGTGTTGATGATAATGGAGGGGGTGTTGATGATAATTCAGTGGGTGTTGATGATAATGGAGGGGATGTTGATGATAATGGAGGGGGTGTTGATGATAATGGAGTGGTGTTGATGATAATTCAGGGGTGTTGATGATAATGGAGGGGGTGTTGATGATAATGGAGGGGGTGTTGATGATAATTTGGGTGTTTTGATGATAATTTAGGGTGTGTTAATGATAATGAATGGAGGGTGTGTTGATAATTCAGATGTGTTGATGGTAATTTAGTGTGTTGATGATAATTATGGGTGTGTTAATGATAATGAATGGAGGGTGTGTTGATAAATCAGGTGTGTTGATGGTAATTTAGTGTGTTGATGATAATTTAGGGTGTGTAAATGATAATGAATGGAGGGTGTGTTGATAATTCAGGTGTGTTGGTGGTAATTTGGTGTGTTGATGATAATTAAGGGGGTGTTAATGATAATGAATGGAGGGTGTGTTGATAATTCAGGTGTGTTGATGGTAATTTAGTTTGTTGATGATAATTTAGGGTGTGTTAATGATAATGAATGGAGGGTGTGTTGATAATTCAGGTGTGTTGATGGTAATTTAGTGTGTTGATGATAATTTAGGATGTGTTAATGATAATGAATGGAGGTTGTGTTGATGATAATTCAGGGTGTGTTGATGATAATTCAGGGGGTGTTGATGGTAATTCAAAGTGTATTGATTCAGGGTGTGTTAATGATGATTTGTTTTTAGCTCTTCTGGCCAAGGGCCAGCAGAGCTTATGGGATGGTGTGTTGTCTGTCGTCCGTCTGTCTGTCGTCTGTCTGTCGTCCGTTAACTTTTCTTCAAACGACTTCTCCTCGGAAACCGCATGGCTAATTTTGACCAAACTTCACATAGATGATCCTTAGATGAATGTTTTTAGCGTTGTTAAAATTAGGTCAGTGCTACATCCAAGATGGCTGCCATTACCATATATGATCGAAACCTTAAAAAATCTTCTTCCCCAGAACCGCTGGACAGATTTCAACAGTTTTTCTTTTAAAATGATCGCCAACGCCTAGACTATCAAGTTTGTTCAAATAAAGTCCCCGGGGTCAAAAATGGCCGTGCCCCGGGGGTCCAAATTTTGTATATTGAGGGGTTGCAGGTTTTTCATATAGACATATAGGAAAAAACTTTAAAAAATCTTCTTCTCTGAAACCACAAGGCACAGAGCTCTCATGTATTACATGTAGCATCAGCTTATGGTCCTCTACTAAGTTTTTTCAAATGGTGACCCTGGGGTCAAATTTGTTTCCGCCCCGGGGGTCACAGTTTTACATAGACTTATATAGGATTTTGTTTTAAAAATTCTTCATCTTGGAAACTACAACAGCCAGAGGTTTGATATTTTGCATTTACTATAAGCTTATGGTCCTTTACCAAGTTTGTTCAAATGGTGTCCCTCGGGTCACATTTGATCCCGCCCCAAGGGTCACATGTTTTACATAGACATGTATAGGGAAAAACTTAAAAAATCTTCTTCTCTGAAACTGCAAGAGCCAGAGGTTTAATATTTTGCATTTGCTATAAGCTTGTGGTCCTCTACCAAGTTTGTTCAAATGGTGACCCAGGGTTCACATTTGGCCCCACCCCGAGGGTCACAGTTTTACATAGGCTTGTATAGGGAAAAACTGAAAAAAATCTTCTTCTCTGGAACCACATGGCACAGAGCTCTCATGTATTACATGTAGCATCAGCTTATGGTCCTCTACTAAGTTAATTCAAATGGTGACCCTGGGGTCAAATTTGTTCCCGCCCCGAGGGTCACAGTTTTACATAGACTTATATAGGATTTTTTTTTAAAAAATCTTCTTCTCGGAAACTACAAGAGCCAGAGGTTTGATATTTTACATTTATTATAAGCTTATGGTCCTTTACCAAGTTTGTTCAAATGGTGACCCTGGGGTCACATTTGGCCCCGCCCCAAGGGTCACATGTTTTACATAGACATGTATAGGGAAAAACTCAAAAAATCTTCTTCTCTGAAACTGCAAGAGCCAGAGGTTTAATATTTTGCTGTTGCTATAAGCTTATTGTCCTTTACCAATTTTGTTCAAATGGTGACCCTGGGGTCACATCTGGCCCCGCCTCGGGGGTCACAGATTTACATAAATGCTTGTATAGGGAAAAATCTTCTTCTCTGGAACTGCAAGGTTTAATATTTTGCATTTGCTATAAGCTTATGGTCCTTTACCAAGTTTGTTCAAATAGTGACCCACGGGTTACATTTGACCCGCCCCAAGGGTCACATGTTTTACATAGACATGTATAGGGAAAAACTTAAAAAATCTTCTTCTTTGAAACTGCAAAAGCCAGAGGTTTAATATTTTGCATTTGCTATAAGCTTATGGTCTTCTACCAAGTTTTTACAAATGGTGACCCATTGGTCACATTTGGCACTACCCTGGGGGTCACAGTTTTACTTAGGCTTTAATAGGCAAACACTGAAAAATCTTCTTCTCTGGAACCACATGGCACAGAGCTCTCCTGGTTTATTTTGCATCTGATCTTAGCCAAACTTTAGCAGATTTTTGGCTTTCTTTTTTTTTTCTTTTTTTTTTTAATTTGTTTAATTTTTTTTTTTTTCATTCATTTTTTTTTTTTTTTTTTTTTATTAATTTTTTTTTTTAATTTTTTTTTTAAATTTTTTTTTTTTTTTTTTTTGTTTTGTTTTAGCTCTATGATGGACGAGTTGGACCAGTAACAGAGGAGTTATGGCTCTTGATTTAGTTAAAAATGCTATATTTTGCCTCGTTAATACGGTAGGGCCTTTATTTTTCATCTGATCTTTACCAAGCTTTACCAGATTCTTTAGTTATTTAGTCAAAAAGCTGTTTTTTGCCAGAAACTTCCAATAAAACGTAAATGGCAGTCACTCGCTTCATTGATGTTATAAGAGCCATGTTAGCCAGTAGAGCGTCCACAGGCCCTCTTGGGCCTCTTGTTTATGATATGCCGGGTATGTTTTTTATGATAATTCAGGGTGTGTTGATGATAACTCATGACATGATGGTGTTTCGATGATAATACATAGTCGTGTATTACTTTTTGCAGGGTGTGTTGATGATTGTACACGGCTTTATGGTGCCAGTTTTACCGGTCCTTACTGAGGTCGGAAATCAAGAGACTGAGATAGATATAAAAGCTAATGGAGTTGTTATACAGAACAAAGATTTGCAAGCTCAAGGGGATCAAGGGGAAAATGTATAACATTGTGTGTGGTGGATGGTCAAGTGGACATTGACAATGTAAAACTTTATGTGTAGTGAATGGTTCAAAAGCACAACCAACAGTGCATATAATTGCATCTAAATTAAGAAATATATAAGGCCAGAAAAACAACAACCTGTGTTTCTGGTTACTCAGCTGAAAAAATTAGGGTAGGTAGGTCGGTAAATCTTTTCTTTTCTTTTTTTTTTTTTTTTTTTTTTTCCCCATGTGATTTGGACGATGTTAAAGGTATCTTTAACTTTGTCAAGTGGTTAATTTATAGAGATTTTGTAAGGAGAGAAGGTAAACGACCTCATGATATATTCTTAATTGTTTGTTTTGAATAAAATAAATTCAAAACACATATTTTCTGCTATTACAAGTTTACATACGATTGAATTTTATAATTTTCCTGAGGATGGGTGGTATTGGAAGAACAAATCTGCTGGCAGCATGTCATGATTAATGTTTTTCATAACTTCTGCTCTGTCCCATGGCTGCATTTTCCAATACGAATAGCCAAAACGGGTTTTAGCGCATGTTTCATACTCGATCTTTTCGTACATTACCGTTTCGTACCCAGATTTTTCGTACTTTCTTTTTAGCTCGACTGATCAGAAATAGAGCTTATGCCGTGGTGCGGCGTCCGTCGTCCGTCCGTCTGTCCGTAAACTTTTATTTGTAGCGACAACTCCTCTGAAACTACTGGATGGATATTCATGAAACTTTACAGAAATGTTGCCCATAAAGTCTAGTTGATCCTAGCAAAAATTCATGTTGATGTGAAATCCAAGATGGCCGCCAAAGCTAAAAATAGAGTTTTAAAATACAAGTTTGTAGCGACTACTTCTTGAAAAGTATAAGTGATATTGATATGGGACTTTTTCTAAAATGATCAGCATGACATGTTGTTGATCCTTGTCAAAAATCGTTTTGATTCAACGTTAAACATGGCTGCCAGTGGCCATCTTTGTTTACATAGAGTTATATAGTAAAAACTTGTAGCGACTACTCCTCTGAAACTACTTGGCAGATTGTCATGAAACTTTACAGGAATGTTGCTCTTGATGTCTAATTGATCCTAGCAAAATTTCAGATCTGCCAGAAATTCAAGATGGCCGTCACAGCTAAAAATAGATTTTTTAAAAATAAGTTTGTAGCGACTACTTCTTGAAAACTATAAGTGATATTGATATGGGACTTTTTCTAAAATGATCAGCATGACTTGATGTTGATCCTTGTGGAAAATTATTTTGAGTGACGTTAAACATGGCTGCCAGTGGCCATCTTTGGTTACATAGAGTTATATAATGAAAACTTGTAGCGACTACTCCTCTGAAACTACTTGATGGATGTTCATGAAACTTCACAGGAATGTTGCTCTTGATGTCTAGTTGATCCTAGAAAAATTTCAGGTCGGCTGGAAATTCAAGATGGCCGCCACGGTTAAAAATAGATTTTCAAAAAACAAGTCTGTAGCGACTACTTCCTGAAATCAAAATCAATCAGTAGAGCTTCAAGGTCATTGACCTCTTGTTTTTTGATAAAAAACTGTAGGGTCGGCGCCAAAAAATAGGGACGGTTGGGTAACCAAAAACACAGGTATTTTTTTTTCTGGCCTAAGTAAACAAGAAATGGTGATGAAGATTGGGCAGATAGGGGATGTGCAAAGACTAAATTTATATTTAGTACAAAATCTGAATCATAGTAATGTTTATGTAAGCTGAAGTTGAGACATTTAGCACAGAAATATGTAACGCCCAAATATGGGATATCCTATTACAGCTTTTTTTGGGTTTGTGAAAATAATGTTTCTAACCTAAACTACTATTGAAAGGATTCAACTTGAAAAGCTCAGAAAAACGGAATACCAAAATTAATATCTAAGTACCAAAGAAGATATAATAAGGGTTATAGGTTATTACGTTTTACCAAGACATCAGCCCGAATTTTGTGTGAAAATTGTCTTTATAATTTCTTAGGAAACCATAAAATTTGATGTGCCATACAACATAAGAGTTTTTTTGTAATCTGTAAGAATTTATTCTGATTGATATTGATGTGTTCCAAACATCACGGTCTGCCACATGCGCCGAAATCCTACCTCACAATATATATAACTTGTACCATAGCTGTAATGGTTTTCCTTTGTCCTTGCTTATGATATATTTTTCATAAACCTGAAGGTCTGAGCCTAAACCGTGCTATAAATGCCGGTAAATTTCAGCAGTGCTATAAATTACAGATTCGGCTGTTATACCATGGTCTACTCAATTTTACGTGCGCTGTTGTAATTTACACACAACCTGTCAATCAAAACGACTAAACCGTTGCCAAAACAGCACTCCTTGGCATTGCATTTGTCCAATAATATACAAAGGCGATTGACTGCAATAATCAAAACATGGGCCATGCTCATGATAATGCTATTTCTTGATTGGATCGAGCTGTTGTTTTTACAGAAAACTGCAATGGCCTAAAACTTCTTGCACATGCTTAGTTGGATAAATGGCTCTGATACAAAACATTTATTGCGTATTTTTCTTGTATGTGATTTATACTGCACTCTCGGGCCTGCGGCCCTCAAGAAGCAATATAAATCACATATGCTCGGAAAAATATGCTATAAATATTACTTAAAGTAGCTATCCTGCCAACAACAGCCAAAATTTACAACATATATACACCGTTTCTAAACCTATTGACGACAAGATAATATACAAGATATATAAGATATATTTTGAGAATTCAAACTCTATAGAAATAATATAAACGGCTTTAACCAGCCAGGACAAACCCCATGGCAGGAGTGTCGAATTAAAAGTTACCAACTCGTAATTCATTTTACGTATTTTCAATCATATTTCCCGAACCCTTGAATAAACCTGTACTTCTAATCGGCACATATACGTTATTATATGAACACCTGGACAGAGTTTTGTAGTGTAATTTGGCGGTTATTTGATGGGTTAGTTTCTTTAACATTTAATGATTAAACAACCATATGCAAAATGTTTTCTTCAGATAAAAATATATTTGTATATTGTTGACCTTTTTTTATGCCTCCACCACCGAATGGTGAAGGGGCATATAGTGTTAGCCATGTCCGTCCGTCTTTCCGTCCTTTCGTTCCGAAAATTTGTGTGTCTATCCCCTCTGACACTTTTCAACCGATTCCTGCGAAACTTTACAAGATGCTTCCCTATGATGTCAAGATGTGCATGTCATTTCGGCATCAAAGTCGACCCAGTATTACCAGAGTTACGGCACCTTTCTCGTCGAATTTTATGTTTTACACTGATTGTTTTCAGTTGGGGCATCCGTGTCCCATGGACACATTTCTAGTTTTTATATATATTTAATTAGTTTCTGTTTCACCAGGCAATGAAAGTATACTCAGTTTGTTGAAATCACATTTTAATAACCAATTTGTATATTTTTCTTCTACATATCATCCCCGTGTGGTTGCCGGGGTAGAATACAACCACTGCAAACACACCGTCAAATGCAGAGGGGTAGGACCCCCCCATTCATATTCATTTTGTCATTTTTTGTTCATGCTCATTAAAGGTCTTCATCATGACCCCTGCATTGTTTCAGTTGCCATCTCGCTCACATCACTAAGAGCAGTGGCAGAAAAACAATAAACGTGGCTCCAGCGTAAATGGAGTTTTTACGATAGAATTTGCAGCAACTCTGCAGTTCAGGGTGAGAAGGTTCTAGGCCCATTTTCCATATTTTATCTCGATGTACATGAAAGATGAGCCTGGCATGTTCATGCCTGTTAGGCGCCATATAACCTGTAATGTGTTGGTGCGCCTTAAAACCCCAATTCAATAATTCAATTCTACATATCAACATATTCTAATGTAAATGTATATTTGACATCTGAATTACTGCGCACAAAAAGCTATTTATAATCATACATAATGTATGTTTGCTTAAAAAATAAGGGCTACTGTGAAATCATTAATATTTGTGGGGGATTTAGTTTCGCGGATTTTGAGGTTGACCCGAGCCACGATATCAAATCCCCATAAATGTTTAATGCCCAGAAGTTTGAATAATGTATATGAAAATGGCCGTGATTCAGAATTCATAATGTACAGTAGCGCATAGCAGTTTTGCACTCATCATTTAGCCAATAACTATTGAACAGGGTATACGTTGTCAGAAAAATAGATTTGTGTATTTATTAAACATTTATTTAGAAATAAAAAACAGAAACTTTAGTGTTTGTTTTAAACTTTGCAAAGCGAGTACCGGTATACCGATGTTTACGTTCGCTATTGGGCAATGGTAAATCGTTCAAGAAGGTTATTAATGTTTGTTATCATTGTCATCAATTACCGAGTACTTAGTTCTATTTGTTCGACAACTCTGTGGGTTCTACTTGCATTGAACACGGAAATTACTTGTTATATTTTATCAACAAGAATTGAATTGAATTGGATTTTATAGTCGCACCAACAGCTAAGGTCATATGGCGACTTTCCAGCTTCCACTGGTGCAGGAAGACCCCAGGTGACCCCTCCGGGCAATTTTCGTGCACGGGCGGGCAACTGGGTAGAAACACCGACATTCCGCAAGCCAGCTGGATAGCTTCCTCACATAAAGATTCCTAGGCCCCTGAGGGATCGAACCTACAGCATTGATTGGCAAGTGATTGCAAGTCAGAGACTCTAACCACTCGGCCACGGACGCCCCTTATCAACAAGAACATACTTGAAACGGATGGAACATGAATAAAATAAATCGTATTTTGAAAACAAGAAAAAAAAAGCTGTCGAATTTTGTATTTTCTCAATGACTCAAGCGGTATTGGCCGAGATAAAATGTGAATAACAAATCAAACGTGCATCGTACGTATGACCAATTACTAGAAAACACAAATTAAGCAATGGTGTCATTATCTCCGTTAATTGGATGTGTTTAATATATAATGACCCATGGTTAATTGGGCAATTTGACATGCGACAGGAAATGGGTGACGTAATCGCCAGACAGAACTGCCGGATGTTTTTCCACAAGGCTAACATGGACAAATTTACGGATTTTTTTCCTTCAAAAATCAGAAATGCGTGAATTTATGTCCCCTCAAAATTGTCTTTTTTAGAAAGAACCGCGAAATTTAATGCCCACAAAATCGAATGAATCCGATCTTAAATATAGGAGATATAATGATAACAAGATTTTTATATATGCTATATTCCACCACAATAACAATCCAGTGGTGTCTAAACATGTTCCTTCAATTCGTCTTTCATTAATAATAATTCACTGACATCGTGAATCACTAAAACGCTTTCGAAATAGTTGTTGCTATATACAATAATCATGTTGTTTTCTCATTCTACCAGTAATTCGCAATAACAATAGTTCTCAAAAAATGTCTATAAATATAATTTGTTATATTTTGCTGTTTTTTTTGTACGGAATTTTGATATGTCGTCCCATTGGTGCAAAAAGGTACCATCCGACATTTTGGCCAAAAATGACTTTTTGACATATTTCATTATAATTTCATGTAATCTTCATACTGTATAAAGATCTAAGCTATATTCCTTCAATTATGACACATATGTAATAAGAAGGCCATTCACATTTCTGTCATTTCCTTGGTGCAAAAAGGTACCAAGTCTGTCATTATTGTACCTTTTTGCATTAATAAAACAATACATTATATATTATTTGTTTTGTGCAAAAAGGTGCCAACTGACATAATGCCTTGATATGGTACCTTATTGCACACACCAGTACCTTTGTGCATTTATCATTTTAATGGTGTTTTTGGTTATTAGATATTTGGGCAAGGGTAAAAATTATATTTTGAAATTAACCTGATGATTTTTCACTTAAAATGTACAGTATTACCAAGACAACTATAATATCATCCCATTGGAGCAAAAAGGTACCATCTGACAATGTCGAAATTGTTTCATGCAAAAGTAAGCAAGTATAAAAATGGCAAAAATCGTCTTTGAAAAGAAAGATTAGTGAAATAAACTTATTATCATATTCTTAATAGTATATTTCCCAGTTGTGCAAAGTTACACCATTTAAATAGCAGTATGTGATTTTTCGCAAAAATCCAAAACTTCAATTGCGTTTTTCTCAAAACTATGAAATGCACACTTGCACCAATGGGACGATATTGTCATTTGGGTGATTTCAAAAATAATGAAGCATAAGTGTAATTTTTTGGTAAAATTTCAAATTACAGATGGGATTATAATTTTTAGTGCAAAAGTTAGCCAATATGTTCAAGTTTATGTCATGAACACGGCCAATGGATAAGTTAACATGTTACAATAAAAATACTAGTGTTTATATGAATTTTAATGAACTTTTTTGAAATAAATAACCAAATGGTGATTCACAAATTATCTCAAACAATAATCATAATACTGTTTTTGCAGCATGTACATATAAAGTAACATGTTCAACAATAATTTTTTAGTAAAAATATGTTCTGTAGTCCAAAATACAATTGAAAAATATAGGTTTTTATGCTTTTAAGTCCCATTATTTTATAAACACACACCTTAATGTCATTTTTATGCACCATTATCTTAAACTTTTGAAGAGTAAACTTTATGTTTTGCATAATTTAGGACATACTCGAGATATTTGCAAAGTTTCATAAGTGTAAATTAAAATTTGCCAAAAATATGAATACTTAAAAAAAGCCACATTGTCTTGCTTTTTTGTACACTTGGGACAATGCCTTGCATTATTAAAAATCAACATACATTTCTGATTTTAAAACAGAGTCTACTGGCTACAAAGTTAAGAACTTTTAAAATTTGCCCCATGACCTATGTGTTAAACAGGAATTTTATTTGTAATATTCTGTTTTAAGATTTAATAGTTAAAGATTACAATTAATGTTTGCAGGTTTAGACCGTTCTATCTCAAATCATTTGGAGGGAAATGAACAATGAATGTAAATACAGCATCAAAATAAAACTTTAAACAATGATTCACTCATTTTCTTGGTTTCAATGATCCATGAATGCCCTTAAAGAGCTTAAAATTTCTTCATTTTTTTTGTTTTAAACATTAACCATAATTCTGTACACTTGGGACAATTTACTAACATCATCAATATGTTTATTTTAATGTGTAAATCAGTGTTCCTGTAGGAACATATGTAAATATAAACACTTATAATGTTATTTCACGATAAAATTCCATACAATATAGACAAATTAAATATTGCAAAGTGATTTCTTATTATTCTGAAAACAAGAGATCTTATCAGAATAAAGTAATGATTGAATAATATCTTAGCATTAAGACAATATATTGTGGAATAATAAATCTTTGCTTTTGTTCTGGTAGACTCCCAAAAACTTACAATAAATATATTGATACCTCATAAATAAGAGTTAATTTATAGCATTTGATAAAAGATTTATAAATGTGTACACTTGGGACAAAACTATTGAACAAATTAAACTTTCTAAATTATCAAATGAATTACCAAGATTAACTTTCCGTAGGAATACCTAAATATTATTGTTATATTATTCAAACACTGAAAACAATTTACTTTAACAAACATCTATACAATTCAACTGATTATACATAACTTAACTCCTAACAAATGAAGTCATGTTAAATGCTTAAACATAATGGTCTGGAGTATTATATCCCAAGCCAGAACACAATTATTAAACTCATACCTGAACTCAGACACTTGTTCTTGTACCTCTGTACATGCAACAAAAGTGTACCAATACATTTATGTACAGTGAAACAAGTGTACATATGTATGTACATTAAAACAAGCGTACTTTTCTACATTCAATGTACAGCCAAACAAATGTATCTCTGACCTGTACATGCAAACAAGTGTTGCCGTACCTTTCTACTTTCAAATAAGCTTACCTCTGTACATGCAAACAAGTGTACCTCCATACATCTTTACAGCAAAACAGCTGCACATATGTACATGCAAACAAGTGTACCTCTCTGTATCCAAACAGATGTATCTCTGTAAATCCAAAAAGGTGTACCTCTGTACATCTTAACGAGTGTACCCCTGTACACCCAAACATTTAGTGTACCTTTGTACATTCAAACAAGTGTACCTTTATACCTCTGTACATCCTTACAATTGTACCTCTTATATACATCCATACATGTGTAACTCTGTACATCCAACCAAATCTACATCTGTACATCTTAACATGTATCTGTCATCTATAAATCCAAACAAGTGTACCTATGCTCACATGTAGAAAAAAAGTGTAAATCTATATCTCTGTATATCTTAACAAATGAACCTCTGTCCATCTGTACAGCCAAACAAGTGTACATAATAATGTACCTCTGGTACATGCAAACAAATGTACCTCTGGCACATGCAAACAATTGTATTTCGGTACATTTGTACAGCCAAACAAGTGTACATAATAATGTACATCTGATACATGCAAAGAAATGTACTTCTACATCTGTACAGCCAAACAAGTGTACTACAGTACATCTGGTTTATAAATGCAAACAATGGTGCCTCTGTACATGCAAACAATGGTACCTCTTTACATCTAGACAAGTACTAGTACCTCTATACAGCTGTACCTCTGTATATCAGTGAACATGAGTACATCCAAACAAATGCACCTCTGCACATATACCTCTGTACATCCAAGCAAGTATTCCTCTGTACATCCAAACAACTGAATCTCTGTATATTCAAACAGAGGTACACCTTTTTGGATGTAAAAAGGTGTACCTCTGTACATCCAAGCCAGTTTATCTCTGTACCTAGACTGTACATCCAAACAAGTGTACCGGTACCTCAATTTGATATAATGGTCTCTGGCCTTCTAAAAAAAGGCCTTGAATATGTGTTTGAGTTGGAGTCACAACAGTTTACTTCTTAAAGTGCCCTCAAAGGGAACTTTAAGGACCAGAGTTGCTATCTTTAATGTATCAAATCATTTCTTGAAAACTTATTTGACATTTATCAAGTGTATTGAGCAAAACCAGTTTTTTATGTCCCAAGTGTACAATAACAATAGTTATATTTATGTGCAGTGTAAAATACTCATAGAGGCATTATCTATTAAACCTTATACAGCATATGTCAAGTAGAAGAATGTTGCCTTACTATGGAACAGAGAAAGAACAAATATAATTGTTAACAACAAAAATATATGATTTTACCTTTTTTTCTTGTAGGTTAATTTGGAATATTTACAAAATATCATGTTATTTTACCATTAGAACACTTCTCCAGACTATTTTCTATGGAAATTACACCTTTCTGCTTGCTGCCTTGTAATAGAATGAATTGTGGTATAATTTTCCTGGAACTGACACCTCTCAATCAAAATTGTCAAATTTCATGTACACTTGGGACAACACAAATATGCCAGAATTATTTTTACATGCTATCTTACCATCACAATGTTGTCATAGCTGATGCCTATTGGACATGTTCTTACTAAAAAAGTGCTTAGAGATTGAAAAGGCATGCGGACTTTAAAAATATCTATCATTTATGCTAAATTGTACACTTGGGACAGTTTTTGACTGGTTATTGTATATGGCTTTCAACAAGTTCAATGAACAAGATAATGTATAGAAATGTAGAAAAACTTAAAGAATACATATTTATGTGCTGAAATAGAAAACTTTTATTCACCTCATTATCAACACCTTTCTACCAGCACCTCAGTATACCAATTCTGGTGAAAAAGTGTGTGCAAAAAGTCTGAGTACACTTCAACTTCAAACTCTTATGGAACAATAAAACATGTTTGGAGACAGGTTACATGTTATGTAACCGATAGTGAATATGCCATGCTACTGTATAAAAAATACCATTTGCTGATATGTCAGCTGGTTGCATAGTTATTCAAAACTAAAAATGGTGTTTTAGTTGAAATGTCACGCAAAACAGTACACTTGGGACACTTTTTGACATGTTTTTACAACATAACTTTTTAAGGAAGCAAGCTAATGTGATGAAACTTTACATGAGAATCAACTACCACTAAACACATCTCCAGGACTTAAAAACTTAGTTATTTAGCTTTCTGGTAAATAGATATTGGAATGTTAATAAAAAGCTTCATTATTTTTGAAATCACCCATTTGGAATATTATTGTTTTCCTATTACATACATAGCTCGTCTTAGTTTCAGTCAGTTCTTCTCATTATATTCAGTTCATGCAAACACGAAGGCACTATTTATTTACGCAGAGGCATATAATTTGAATGCTGTTCGGCTGCCAGTTATATGCTGTTTTTAGCTCTCCGCCGCAAAAACTATCAGCAAACCACTATATACCTACCCTATTAATATAACAATTAAATAGGTTGCTCTATTGTTCTGGATTCATCCTTTATCTAGTCAAAATACAAAATTCTGAGCTAGAACTTACACTGTTATGTATATTTCGACCATATCTCATTCATCAGCAAAGACCATGAGATGGTCGAAATATTCAGAACAGTTTAAGTTTGTGTTCCGAGTATTACATCCCGTTAACACTTGTAATGTTGTATTGGGACGGCAACCTCAGAGGGAGATGAGACGTTAACACTTGTAATGTTGTATTGGGACAGCAACCTCACAGGGAGATGAGACGTTAACACTTGTAATGTTGTATTGGGACAGCAACCTCAGAGGGAGATGAGACGTTAACACTTGTAATGTTGTAATGAGACGTTAACACTTGTAATGTTGTATTGGGACAGCAACCTCAGAGGGAGATGAGACGTTAACACTTGTAATGTTGTATTGGGACGGCAACCTTACAGGGAGATGAGACGTTAACACTTGTAATGTTGTATTGGGACAGCAACCTCAGAGGGAGATGAGACGTTAACACTTGTAATGTTGTATTGGGACAGCAACCTCAGAGGGAGATGAGACGTTAACACTTGTAATGTTGTATTGGGACAGCAACCTCAGAGGGAGATGAGACGTTAACACTTGTAATGTTGTATTGGGACAGCAACCTCAGAGGGAGATGAGACGAAGATTCGGAGACATTTAAACACCAGGAAGTGACGGCATGCGGTACAGGGGTCTGCAGTTCGCATGCTCAAGGCTTAACAACTGAGCTACCTCAGAAAATAGCGCTTATAAAATGTATGCTTAAAGGGACACTGTCCTTAACTTTTAGCTTATAAAACACCCAATAATTATGTTCGCAAACATTATACACTAAACATTTTTCAATATTAACTAATTAAAAGCAAGATTGTTTAACGGAATTCAATCGCGGTACAAAAAAAAGCAAATCCACTTCGTGGGTTTTAACTCGCAGCCCAAACTCGCAGTAAAAATAAGTGTGTGCGTTAAGTTGTCGGAACTCGCTCCCGACTGAGCTAAGCGGGCTATACATAATACGTAATACATACTATGGTGAAAACCTAGTGCGCTATGGAAGTCACGTGGTCACTTTATTTACATTTAATAATTAAAACTTTTTTTTTTTCAAACTCACAAATGTATTCCTACATACTTCTTAGGGTCTATCCTCATGTTTTCATGTATACATTTCAATGAATAAAAGTCAGACATTTATTTGGTTATGCTCAATATCTGCTTACTTACGGACAGTGTCCCTTTAAAGATGCTGCTAGGAATGGAAAACAATAAATTAACCCCTAACCCGCTAAGCATGACTATAATAGCCTTTGCGTCCACTGTAAACCCAGATCAGGCTGCGAGTCTGTAAACCCAGATCAGGCTGCGAGTCTGTAAACCCAGATCAGGCTGCGCAGGCTGATCATGTTTTACAATATCTGACTGCTGATCAGTCATTTTCCCCAAAACACCCCTTGGTCACATAAATGGAATGGTCTTAATTCAAAGAAAGAACAGTCCATTATATATACGTAGCGGGTTAAGGTTTAACGTGTCACTGGGAAACTAATGCATCTTGTTCTACATTCACCTATAGTTGCCCCGTGTGGTTCTGGGGGCCCCGTATGGTTCCGGGGCAAAGAATAGGTCCCGTTGGAGGATTCTATCCTCATGAAGACACATTGGAATGTAGATCAGGGCAAGGTTCATGGATTACTGTGTACCCTGCACCTCTCCTTGGAGCACCTCTCCTTGGAGCCCCCCGTGTGGTTGCCGGGGTAGAATACAACCACTGCAAACATCGTCACATGCAGAGGGGTAGGACCCCCCCATTCATATTCATTTTGTCATTTTTTGTTCATGCTCATTAAAGGTCTTCATCATGATCCCTGCATTGTTTCAGGTGCCATCTCGCTCACATCACTAAGAGCAGTGGCAGAAAAACAATAAACGTGGCTCCAGCGTAAATGGAGTGTCTACAATAGAATTTGCAGCAACTCTGCAGTTCAGGGTGAGAAGGTTCTAGGCCCATTTTCCATATTTTATCTCGATGTTAGGCGCCATATAACCTTTTCACGTGTTGGTGCGCCTTAAAAACCCAATTCAATTTAATTCTCCTTGGAGCTGCTGCAAATAACCTATAATGTGTTGATGAGGCATTAAACAACAATTCAATACTTTAAGATGTGCTAAAAGGAATCAAATGCTTGAGATTGTTAAACTTTTATCATTAATTTTCATGCATTTTATTGTGATTTTATATTTCACATTTTATAAAAATGTGAAATCATAAGATGCAAATATATTATTGTATTTAAGTTTATTGTTTATTTTTTTATATCTCTGTATCTATACAGATGTTTAATAAATATATTAGAGGTTTGTCCTGCCTTCATCGTGGTATATCATTTTCCTGTTGACTAGACCAGTCACTGATGAAACACATTGTATGTATTACTGTATGCAAACTTTGAAACGTGGCTCCATCGTAAATGGTGTGTCTACTAGATCTAGAATATGCAGCAACTCTGCAGGTTAGAAGGTTCTAGGCCCATTCTCCATATTTTATCTTGATGTCACTGGACGATGAGCCTGACGTGTTCATGCCTGAAAAGATGCCATATAAGATTTCATGTGTTGGTGCACCGTAAAACCCAATTCAGTTCAATTCAATTATAGATTGTTTATGCGAGAGCTCCAGCTTTATGGGAATGTTCTGGAAAGAAACAGATTACGTGGAAACACCAGAGCATTCATGAAGTTTTGAATTATTTTAAATTTTAACTCGCCAAAAGGCTTGTTAAAACTAAAATAATTCATAACTCGTTTCATAAATCTTATATAAAATGGGAACTTTTTGAAGATCCTCTATATATTTTTTATATATACTACCACTACCACTACTACTACTACTACTACTACTACTACCACTACCACTACCACTACCACTACTACTACTACTACTACTACTACTACTCCTACTACTACTACTACTACTACTACTACTACAACTACCACTACCACTACTACTCCTACTACTACTACTACTACTACCACTACCACTACTACTACTCCTACTACTACTACTACTACTACTACTACTACCACTACCACTACCACTCCTACTACTACTACTACTACTACTACCACTACCACTACTACTACTACTACTACAACTACTCCTACTACTACTCCTACTCCTACTCCTACTACTACTACTACTACGACTACCACTACTACTACTACTACTACTACTACTACTACTACTACTCCTACTACTACTACCACTACTACTACTCCTACTACTACTACTACTACTACTCCTACTACTTCCTACTACTACTACTTCTACTACCACTACCACTCCTACTACTACTACTACTACTACTACTACTACTACTACTACTACTACTACTACTACCACCACTACTACTACTCCTACTACTACTACTACTACT
>JAWPHD010003277.1:0-223514 GCA_037043455.1 Cyrtodaria siliqua | reverse complement strand
AATTCTGATTCTTATAAATATTAATATGGGTGCAGGCATCATCAGCATCCTCCTCCTCTTCATCATCAGCAGCAGCAACAACACAAGAAGGTGACGTCAGTTGGGATTAACCAGTGTTTAGCAAAAATGTAATACGGACGTGTGTTTATTACAATAAAATATTATTTCTTTTATATAATCCGTGCTTTTCTTAATAAAAAACTATAATATAACGGTACCCATATTGAAAAAAAGCACCCACCCCTCCTCTGTTACAAACCTTAACGAATATTAATTCACATAGCGAGTTGTGTGTTTTTTTTAATAATTTAAGCATTGCATTTGTTTTAAACTTTCTTTAAGTGTACGGAATGTACGACCAGGACGGGTTTTATCCACAATCAAAATGAACAACCGAAGAATGAAAACTAACCATCGATGAACGAAAGTGAACAATCGAAGAATGATAACTAACCATCGACGAACGCAAGTGAACAATCGAAAAATGAAAAGTAACCAATGACGAACAAAAGTGAACAACCGAAGAATGAAAAGTAACCATCGACGAACGGAAGTGAACACTCGACGAATGACAAGTAACCATCGATGACAAGTAACAATAAAAGTCGTGTTTGGCGTTCCATAGTTGTCCTCACTTATTTGCTCATGTTTTGTTTGTTTTTAGTAATTACGGTTCTGTTAATGTTATTAGAGTAACTCCCTTGAAATGTAATGTTCATGGTTTTCTCTAGTGATTGTCAAAGTTAACAATATCAGTTGATTTGGTATGAAATAATATTGACTTCAAACGCGTTAGTAATTAATGATCATGATGGTGATTATGGAAGTCCTCATGGGGTAATAAACATCTGTACTATCTAACATTTACTGATATAGAGTGCGTTAATGTATATGGCTACAATTATTTGTGCGCATACACATTGTCTGTTGTTGACATACGTGATTAGAGACCAAATAACAGTTTATCGGACTGCATTGCAAGACATTGGAAGTTGTGGAATAAATTACTGTTATTTAAGTGGCCATATACCATTTATTGTATAACATTCTGCCAGTGCGATTTATAACATGACACCGGCAGCGTGGTTATAACTTACTCTTTTTTCAAAACAAAATCATAGGGAAGGGTGATCGATGGTTTATACGGTACAACAAATAATTTTATCAGTATTCGCAACATAAACCCACCCACCCTGTGAAAACAGTGTTTTGGGCTTTTTTACGTTTATATTTTCAGATCACGGAGACTTCAACGGTTTCAGTCTGGTTCTTCCGTCACGGCTTCAACAGGGTTTATAGCACTCCACATTCGGGATTTTCTCATGGTGGCGGCGGCTTGTGGTCACAGCAATTTCTTATTGTGTAGTTAATAGAAATTTTGACATTTTCAGTACAAGAAATTGCAATTAGGTACATTAGTCTTTGTGAACTGTTGTACCCAGGGTTCATAAAGTACATCTATATGTTTAAATTAACTACACATTTTATCTTACTTCTATTTTGTTGAATCCTTGGCGAATATATTCCAATAAACATAGTTCAAAGCTACACACATGTTCTCCGACCCCATATTGACAAGGAGTCTGATCACGTCAGGAATTTTCTAAAAGTACTCTATATTAATAAAGGTATTGATTTCATTGACATGCCTAGTATTTTTCGAGATACTCATGTAGTTGATTCTATCCCAAAATATTTCAAAAATTCCGAAAGTCCTGTAATTTGTTATGAGTATAAAAAGCCTATTCGAAATATTATTTTCAACAACAACAAAATAGTTTCTGACCTTGATATAGTACATAATACTCCTAAGGAATGTGAATTCAACACAAAATTTTGCTATGCTCCAGCAGGTCATGTCATCACTGGTAATTTTGATATTGTTGATAAACGTATGCGGCATTTGTTTTCGAAAGGTCCTAAATATAGGTTACCTTCAACTATTGATTTTAATGTCTGTCGTGCCCAGATCGCCCACTCCATTGAAGATTTTAGTATAAAATGGTGTCGTAGAGAACTTGCGGGCCCAAACTCGCTTTTTACTTGGAAAAAGTCAATTCTTAATATTATAGATACACGAATTAACTTTTATAAAGCTAACCCCTCTTTACTTCCTCCGAGACCTAGGTTTTCCTTTCGTAATTTAAAATCGGGAATTCAGGAATTTCATAATCAATTTGTTTTAGTTCCTGCAGATAAAGCAGCTAATAATGTAATTATTGTTTGACGCCTACATTACGTCAATGTTTTATCTCTGGAACTCGGCAGCACCAATTCGTATACTCCAGTTATTTCTACTGAGGATGATGTTGTTTCCGCATATATCACTCGGTGTACTACTTTCAAGGCTGGTGTAAACGATAAGCAAAATAAACTGCCTACTATATACTGGATTCATAAATTACATAAAATCCGTATAAAGCTCGCTTTATTTCGAATTCTAGTGCCTGCACCACAACAAACATCTCCAAACTTTTAACTTCTTGTCTTACTGCCGTTAAAGATCACATTCAACTATACTGTGATAAAACTTATGAAAACTCTGGGATTAATTTATTTTGGTCTATAAAAAATTCAGGAGACGTTCTTGATAACATTTTAAATAAAGGTCAAGTTTCAACAATAAGCACTTATGACTTCTCTACACTATAATCAATCTTACCACATCACCTTATTAAAGACAAGCTAATTTCTCTTATTCAAAAAACATTCGCTAGAGATAATACTGTATTTTTGGCATGTAATAATATTAAAGCGTTTTTTACTAACGGCAGTTTAGACAATTATACTATGTGGACTTGCTATGAAGTTTGTGAAGCACTCTTCTTTCTACTAGATAATATTTTCGTCAGGTAGCGAACCACCGTTTATAGACAAATTGTTGGTATCCCTATGAGTACGAACTGTGCACCACTTGTCGCAGATTTGTTTTTATTTTGCTTTGAAAGAGATTTCATGTTGAGTCTTTCACCAGATACACAGGCAGATGTTATTGAAGCCTTTAATGACACCTCTCGGTATCTGGATGACATATTGAACATTGACTATCCTTTCTTTCCAACTATGGTTAATAATATTTATCCTAAAGTACTTCAGCTTAACAAAGCTAATATATCTGATAATAACGCTTCTTTTCTTGATGTAGATCTCTCGAATTAAAATGGTGAAATAATTAGCAAAATCTATGACAAGAGAGATGATTTTATTTTTGACATTGTTAATTATCCCCACTTGGATGGGGATGTTCCCCGAGCAACTTCTTATGGGGTGTATGTGTCTCAACTTATTCGTCTTTCTAGAGCTTGTACTCGAGTTGAGGACTTTAATATTCGTATTTTTTGTATATCTATAAAGCTACTCAATCAGGATTACCGTTACCATAAACTTCGTAAAACCTTTGCACAATGTTTTTATCGTAACCCTGATCTTCTTTCCAAATATAAAAGAAATTTAAGGACTCTTCTGCGACAAGGACTATCACAACCTGACTTATATGGTGATGTGATTTATAAACTGTACTCGAGTTGAGGACTTTAATATTCGTAATCTTTGTATAACTAAAAAGCTACTCAATCAGGGTTACCGTTACCATAAACTTCGTAAAACCTTTGCAAAGTTTTATTATCGTAACCCTGATCTTCTTTCCAAATATAAAAGTAATTTAAGGACTCTTCTACGACAAGGACTATCACAACCTGACTTCTATGGTGATGTGATTGATAAACTTCGTAAGATTCTTGGTCATGATCACTTTCATACTATCTTTGTTAAACTTGTTAAAAAGTTTACCAAAAGAGGTTATGACCCTATCATTTTGCAACGTACTGCATGCTTGGTGGTGGACCATTTTACAGTTCGCCACTATGCTTTCCTTTTTAATTGTACGATGACCGGACAGGCTGTGGACCCTATGATGGCGCCTACCTAAAGCCCATTGGGACGGTGGCGTTTGATGTTTGTCTATGATCTTTCTTGTCGTGCCCTTAATGGTTTATTCTCTTATTGCTCTGACTTCTGCCAAGTCACTGAGTACATTCATTGTGGCTTTCTAGGCTATTGTTTTTTTTGTATTATATTTACACGAGCATATTTGTGTTTTACTTATATTGCCTATTGATGCCGCCTTGTTGGTTTGAGATTAGATCATGGCGGGGATTTCTTTATTTACACTGTCCTGTTTTAATGGGATGACAGTAGGGTAAGTGTGAGGTTTGGTGCACCCTAGAACCGGTTTAAACTCCCAGTGGCCTACTTTGCCACTGACCGTTCCAAGGCGGTAGCCCTATTGTCAACCCTTTTGTGTTTGGGATGTCATTTGTATTTATTATTACTTTTGCCTTCTTGTTTGTCTGTTTGCGTGTTTGTTTCTGTGTTTTGTGGTTGACTGTTCTGATTGAATGCTACTTTCCCTGTCCGATCTTTTTATATTTCTATAAACTGTAAACATCGCCTTGTATTGTTCTAAAGCCATCTTTAATAATGTTGTTTCAGCTTTAACTAAACAAAAATAAAAGTAGAACTGAAATTATTCTGAAGGAAATTAACTACACCGTATAGCTTATTGTCGTGTTTAAACTCAATTAAACAAAAATATAAATAAAACGAAACTTATTCTAAGTGGATATTGTACAAGCCGCTCATAGTGATGTTCAAGCTCAATTTTAAATTCTACACTGTTGGTTTTTATGAATATTGAGTTCTGCTCAACCAGGGGCTAGAGGGCGTGAGCGGTTGCTAGCATATTTCACTACCGCTCATGAACAGTCTCAATCAAACCGAGACTGCAGTATTTCGTATGTGTCGTGCTCGGCCGTTTCCAAAGGTCCATTATCATACTATTTTTGAAAGGAAATGGAAAACAGTACAGACACTATTCTCAGTGGATATTGCTGATATACGAGCCATTTGTTGTGATACACAATCTCAATTAAACGAAAACGAAAAAAGTGCGGACACTATTCTAACGGAAATCCACCCTACGGTATTGCTTGAATACAAGCCACTTATTGGGATCTTCAAGCTCAATTAAACCAAAATGGAAAATAGTACGGACACTATTCTAAGTGGATATTGCTGATATACAGGCTGCTTACTGTGATGTTCAAGCTCAATTAAACGAAAACGGAAAACTGTGCGGACAATATTGTATTGGAAATTCACCATACTATATTGCTATATTGCTGGAACACAAGACACTTAGTGTGTTGTTCAATCTAAATTAAACGAAAATGGAAAACAGTACGGATAATACACTAAAGGAAATCCACTATACCATATTGCTGGAATACATGCCACTTATTAGTTGCCTGGCATTGCTGGGAATCATAGGCATATCAGGAAACATATTCACCATTGTTTTCTTTTGGATTAAACAGGCAAGGACGGCGACCACTGTCCTTATTGTTGCGCTGGCGTGGACAGATTTGAGCGTGTGTGTTATGCTGACAACGTCAACACTTGCAGAATTAGGCATAAATGTTCAATTCAACAACCAAATAATATGTAAGGTAATGCACTTTTTTACGCAATGGCCAATCTGCACCTCCGTTTTAATTCTTTGGATTATTTCAATTGACAGATACTTGAAAATTTGTAAACTTTCCGGAAAACAATTTTTGACACGAACTGCATTCAAAAGATTCTGAAGTGTAACAATGCATGATATGGTCGATTAAGATGTTCGCATTAATATGCAGTGCGTTTCTTTGCTTAAAATAATATTTATCAATATTCCTTAGAGTGTAATTAGAACTATGACGTCAGATTATTCAAAACGACCGCTTCCATATTCGTTTTAGAAAAACATTCAAATGGTCATATCTTATTTGTTTACCATTCAAGTTTTGTTATTAGTTCACCCTTTTATTCAGAACTTTCATAATAAAGTTTGTTTTAAAGGTACTATAGCTGTATATAAGGCTAGTGGGCGTGTACCAAAAGAAAATTAGAACGGTTTAACGCTTGTTTTACTACCAAATTTAAGCTCGTGAAACAATTAGCTGAAAACCCGTATATAAGGCAGTTTTATAGCGCACATTTTCATTTCTTTACCTGCGATGGACAAAGTAGCATCACAAATACACACCCATTAACTGAAAAAGATTATAGCTTATGCGAGTTTCGAACTCATGACATTCGGTTCACAATCACTGCGCTTAGCCATTAGTCTAATGCAATCAGTTAATCAATAGCGTTATTTTTATCGATATCCTCTAAGCATTGTAGACATTATCATTTGTTCACTTTGTGTGTATGTGATTCAATGTGTTTCTAATTGCATACAAAGATAATCGGAAATAAAACGACCTAGAAAATACAAATTACACATTTCAACATTAAAATAGTATACGCTGAAAATATACTATGTATGTTTTATGTTAAGCTAGTTAAAATGAAAACTAGTAATTCAGTTGGCTCATTGGCCTAATGCCTAATGTCAATCCGGAGGTCTCGAGTTCGAATCCCGTGTTGAGCAAACTATTATTCAATGATAATGACAGTGATGTTTGTTTTTTATATCGATGTTCCTACAACAAACGACGGATTAAAAATGATGTCCTGGTATAGGTTACCGATCCTTATATTCGGGTTTACGGCCATGTTTTACAAGCTTGAATTTGGTAGTAAACCAAGCGTAAAACCCCTCCCAATTGCTTTAGGTATACGCCCACACGCCGCTTTAGATAGAGCTATAGTATCTTTAAGGACCTATTTCCAGCCTATTGTATTTAGGGAGAGAGATAATTTACAGAGTTTACTGTAAATCACCGTTAGACATACAATTGCATGAGAAAACGGTGTTATTCAATTATGTATCAGATGATGAGGTACTCCCAATACAGCTTTTGTATGAAATCATTAGTTGTGTTTTTATGTGTTTTTATTCTAAAAAACAATGACTTAACACAGTTCTGTATTTGCTTTTGATAGAAGTAAAGCTTGAAGTATTATATACTGTTATAACCTAGATACTGTTCACTATACAAATACTCTTCATAGAGAAAACTTTACTCGAGCCTCAATTTATTTACCTGAGCTAATCGGTCATGTAGCATGTTAGCAGTAAATAAGTAAGCTTCCATGTATTTTCAATGATCATTTAGCGTTGGGGAATACGTCCTTAATTAATATATGACCACGTTCCTTTTAAACATTTACTTTGTGCTAAAGATGTCTTATTTTTATAAGCATAACATTCAGTTAATTGTAAACTGGGTTCATTATGTCACCTGGTCACGGAGGCGGTATTGCGAAACAAATGAAATTTCAAAGTCAATATTCCCATGCTAACTTAAGGACTATTGGTCAGCCATCTTTGAAAAAAAAATTCAAAATGGATCGGGTATGATTAATTGAAATGTTCATCCAAATGCATATTATAGGCATGAACATTGTCAATGATATAATAGATGACATTAATGCAACACTATTGATGTGAACATAATATCAGAAACAATATTTATTTGGCAGAAATAGTGCCCATTATATTCGAAAAGTTTAGTGCAATTTTACTCTAAGATGTTTTGTTTTTTATGTTAAATACATTTGTCCATAGAATTGTCCATTTATCTAAAAATGGCACACGAGACATCATTTCTTAATGTCATCTATTATATCATTGACAATGTTCGTGCCTATAATATGCATTTGGATGAAAATTTCAATTAACCATACCCCATCCATTTTGAATTTTCTTTTCAAAGATGGCTGACCAATAGCCCTTAGTTAGTAGACATTATTAAAAACACTTAGCTTTGACATTGGACTATAGGTTTCACATATCACCGCGAATCCTATTTACACTGTCCCGTTTTATTGGGATGACAATAGGGTAAGAGTGAGGTTTGAAACGCCCTTGAATCTGGTTTAAACCTCCAGCGGACCTTTTTTTGACACTGACCTATCCAAGGTGGTAGTCCTATTGTCAAAGAAAAGGTTACACAAGAGTTATGGGAATGGACCTTTGGAAACGGCCGAAAACGATAATTACGAAATATTGCAGTCTCGATTTGGTTGAGACTGTTCATGAACGGTGGTGAAATATGCTTGCTACCGTTCATGCCTTTTACCCCGGGTTGAGCAGAACTCAATATTCATAAATTCAATAGTACACAATTTTAACCATCCCGAAGATGGCATGCATATGGCGGTGGACATCCCATTATGGTTGTACGGTCCCAGTATCTAACAAAGTTTTAGCATTCACAGAATACAGTCTCTCCAACAAGTATTATCGGTGGTACATTTTCAAATATTTATGTTTTCTTACTTAAATTTGGATTCGGTGGTTCCACAACTCCGGCCGATAAAGGTTCTGGGTATTTTTTTAACCATCCATAGGATATGTTGTCTGCTTTTTAATTTAGTCTTTTGATTCTTACTTGTGATGCGCAGGCTTCATAACCGCTGCTCCCAACTAAATTGCATTTTGTTTATTTCGCTCTTCGGGGCATAGAATTTTGTTGGATACTACGACTGTACGCCGCTGGAAATGGAATTATGACATTAAAATTAGCATGTCCTCCGCCATATGCATGCCATCATCGTGATGGTTAACAATTCTGTACTACTGATTTCATGAATATTGAGTTCTGCTCAACCCGGGTCTAGGGGGCGTGAACGGTGGCAACCGGGTTTGTGGTTAGCTGTGGTACTTGAATGCTGCATTTCCTGTTCGACTTTTATATCCACTTCCATATAATACGTTAACTACAAAAGCACTATGATAAAAATTATCAACGTAGAACGAATGGTTTTTAAAAGTTTGATAATACACAGTTATAAATGTGAGAAATTTAAATATGATATAATACATATTGGGTAATTTTTCTCTTAGATGACTATCATCTTAAGATTTTTATCAGAATCGGTTAGAAATAATGTTACAGGTCAAATAAAGGATACCATTGGCACTCAAGATTGGACGACACAAGTAGATCAAATCTGTATATCTTAAAACTTTAACTATATAGACAAAATATAGACATACTATTTCAACTAGAAGTCTCATCACATGCTTTATATAACATGGAAAGTAGTATGAACCATTGAGTAAACACTTATTCTGGAGGAAACGTTTAAGATGTTTAGTATTTGAATAAGAGTTCCACTTTGTGATGTAAATTCCTTTGTATACTGATCTTAGAAAAAAGTACATAAAGCCATGGACTACTGTAAAAGGCACAGAAAGGTACTTAATTTCATTTCTTACTGTAGCAAATCTGGTATAATTTAATTAAGGGTACGACAAACAAACATGAAACGTGAATATCTTTTGAGGATTTAGGTAGCGCCACATAGGGTCCACAATATGTGGGGTCATTGCAAAATGAAAGAAAGCATATTGGTGAACTGTATATGGGTGAACCATCAAACATCTAGTGCGTTGCAAAATGATAGGGTCCTACTCGTTCGGTAAACTCTACTCCGACCAATTTAGTAAAGAAATCTTGTGAAGTTTGTAAATCACGTCACCATAAAATTCAGGTTGAGAGTTTTTAAATTACTTTTATATTTATAAGTAGGTAGTTATAGAAAAAAAGAATACTTATATTGACAATCTCAGCAAGCAATGTATACCGGATGAAACCAATAATAAATATACAATAAATAAGATGTGTACTTAATTTTTATGGAGATATATTACTCGAAACTCATTCTTTTGGCAATATGCGAATCGTAATATCCAAAACATTCGACATAACATCTTGTACAAAGTTATATTTCCTCATGTAAATCATACAAAATCAATTTGATTAATCTGCTATACTGTCCCTTATGTCTCAATTATACAAATGTCAAAAATGCATAGTTTCAACATGTGAATTCATTCCCGGAAAGCATCCCGATAGGCTGATTTTGATACACTCCTGAGCCACTGATTTATAGCTAAACCAAGAGCCTGCCGTGAATGATATCTGCGGTCAGAAAGAAGTTTTTCATTTATGTAAGCAGGGTTTTAGGTCTAGGGAGTAGGTAGGCTGTAGCACGACTGTAACTTTTTCCGACTTTAGGAAAATGGTTAGAACTTCAGATTGAGCCGGTGCATTGTCATGTAATAGACGAATATATCGGAAACCTGTAGTTCGATGCCGTTTTTGGAAATATTTTTTTCAGTTTTCTGAGCACAACATCACGTCATGTGATGACAGAATCTGCATGTGATACGTTTGCCCTTTGTTACTGGAACGTGTATGGCTAAGAAATATAAAAAAAATCGGACAGGGAAAGTAGCATTCAAGGAGGACAGTCAACCACAATGCACAGAAACAAACACGCAAACAGACAAACAAGAAAGCAAAAGTAATATTAAATGCAAACGACATCACAAACACAAAAGGTTTGACAATAGGGATACCGCATTGGAACGGTCAGTGGCAAAATAGGCCACTGGGGTGGGGGTGGGGTGGGGGGTTAAACCGGTTCTAGGGTGCACCAAACCTCACACTTACCCTACTGTCATCCCATTAAAGCAGGACAGTGTAAATAAAGAAATCCCCGCCATAATCTAATCTCTAACCATCAAGGCAGCATCAATAGGCAATATAAGTAAAACACAAATATGCTCGTGTAAATATAATACAAAAAAAATAGCCTAGAAAGCCACTATGAAGGTACTCAATGACTTGGCAGAAGCCAGAGCAACAAGAGAATAAACCATTACGGGCACGACAAGAAATATCATAGACAAACATCAAACGCCACCGTCCCAATGGTCTTTAGGTAGTCGTCATCATAGGGTCCACAGTCTGTCCGGTCATCGTACAATTAAAGAGGAAAGCATAGTGGAGAACTGTAAAAGGGTCCACCACAAAGCAAGCAGTACGTTGCAAAATGACAGGGTCATAACCTCTTTTGATAAACTTTTTAAGAAGTTTAACAAAGATAGTATGAAAGTGATCATGACCAAGAATCTTACGAAGTTTATAAATCACATCACCATAGAAGTCAGGTTGTGATAGTCCTTGTCGCAGAAGAGTCCTTAAATTACTTTTATATTTGGAAAGAAGATCAGGATTACAATAATACAATTTTGCAAAGGTTTTACGAAGTTTATGGTAACGGTAACCCTGATTGAGTAGCTTTTTAGTTATACAAAGATTACGAATATTAAAGTCCTCAACTCGAGTACAACAAGGTCTTGAAAAACGAATAAGTTGCGACACATACACCCCATAAGAAGTTGCTCGGGGAACATCCCCATCCAAGTGGGGATAATTAACAATGTCAAAATTAAAATCATCTCTCTTGCCATAGATTTTACTAATTATTTCACCATTTTCAATCGAGAGATCTAAATCAAGAAAGGAATCGTTATTATCAGATATATTAGCTTTGTTAAGCTGAAGTTCTTTAAGAAAAATAGTAATAACCATAGTTGGAAGAAAGGGTTGTCAATGTTCAATATGTCATCCAGATACCAAGAGGTGTCATTAAAGGCTTCAATAACATCTGCCTGGGTATCTGGGGAAAGACTCAACCTGAAATCTCTTTCATAGCAAAATAAAAACAAATCTGCGACAAGTCTCTAGCATACAAAGTTGTCTTCGCGTTCTACGTTCTTTTGGCAATAATAGGTATTTTGGCATGTTTAGTTGCCTAGATCGTGTTACGCACCATTCTCGCAAGTTGGAAATAATATACCCACGTTTCGTCACCAGTTACCACATTTGCACATTGACTTTCGTCGTATTTCGGAAACATTTTCAGCAACCTTTTGGCCAATATTATGCTTACCTTCTTTTGCTCATCAGTCAAAAATTGAAGTACCCATCGCGCAGTTATCTTCCTAAGTTTCAAGAATGAAATGATCTGCGGATACCCTACAATACGAGCAATCTGACGCACAGTGTATCTTGCATCAGTTTCAATAACCTGCTTCACTTTCGACACTACATTTTTGGTGGTGGAGGTCTTCGGCCGGCCAGATTTTGGAGCATCTTTGACAGATTCTACACCAGATGCAAATGTCTTTTCCCAGAGCAGAACCTTTGTATAATATACAATGTAGCATCCAAAGGCATGTTCTATTTCGATATAAATATGCTTTTTCAGAATAACCAAGATTAGAGCGAACAGTTCGCCACTATGCTTTCCTCTTTAATTGTACGATGACCGGACAGACTGTGGACCCTATGATGACGCCTACCTAAAGCCCATTGGGACGGTGGCGTTTGATGTTTGTCTATGATATTTCTTGTCGTGTTCTTAATGGTTTATTCTCTTACTGCTCTGGCTTCTGCCAAGTCATTGAGTACCTTCATAGTGGCTTTCTAGGCTATTTTTTTTTTTGATTATATTTACACGAGCATATTTGTGTTTTACTTATATTGCCTATTGATGCTGCCTTGTTGGTTAGAGATTAGATCATGGCGGGGATTTCTTTATTTACACTGTCCTGTTTTAATGGGATGACAGTAGGGTAAGTGTGAGGTTTGGTGCACCCTAGAACCGGTTTAAACCCCCCAGTGGCCTACTTTGCCACTGACCGTTCCAAGGCGGTAGCCCTATTATAAACCCTTTTGTGTTTGTGATTTCGTTTGCATTTATTATTGCTTTTGCCTTCTTGTTTGTCTGTTTGCGTATTTGTTTCTGTGTTTTGTGGTTGACTGTCCTCCTTGAATGCTGCTTTCCCTGTCCGATCTTTTTGTGTTTCTTTTGATGTAACCCCTCATTTTTTCCACTCGTTTCCCAACCATTGCTATGACAGTGGTCAACGACTGGCTATACTGAAATGAAGTTTATTTAGGGAACGGGGTTACCTACCCATTCCTGTATAAATCCTTGTGTAGGTAAAATGAGAGCTAGCCAGGTGTAAAAATATCAATGTAAAATTACACGTGCTCCTCGAGAAATTCGCCGACGTGCATTTCTTTTCGAATACCCTCGTATTAGTCACATTGTCCACCATCTTAACATAGTTATGATATTGATTTATTTATACCATATTGTAACGCGATTATATTAATTTAGTTTACACATGATTACAGGGAATTGCATTCTCTTTGTTGGTAAATACAGACATTTTAATTCACGATTTATCCCAAGGAATGTTGCTGCATACGGTTGCATTTAAAAGTGCCGCCGCCGGCAACATTTAAGATAAAACACCTACAAAGACATTTAGTTGTTAGACTATTTATATTGGTATATTATGGTAACACATGTTGAGAGTTTATCCGTTCATGATTAAGTGTAACTGACTACCCCTAAACGGTAGTAAAGGAAGTAAGCCCAATACATGCCCCGATAAATGTACGCTTTATACTATACCTGTTTTGTCAGTATTTACTTTAAAAATGCTTGTTATTTGGCATCCTCTTTATTTTAAAGAACCGTGTAATATGAACTTCCAAACCGAAAAGGCACCTATTGTTTGGGGACCTTGTTTCTTCCAAAATGTTTATTTTACTTTCAGACACATTTTAAGTAGTACCTTAAGTAAGTTATGAAACTTCAGTGAAACATGCTTTTTTAGTGGTGAATATAAATACCTTTACGATCTCGGTTGAGAATTTAAAAAATCACTAGCGAAAGTGTTCTACGCTGACGGTTTATAGTCAATCCATTTATGTTTGTGATTTCATACACCTTGCTTTTTATTAATCCTTGTATTTGTGGTTTGTTTCTATGCTTGTTTTTGGTTGACTGTGGTCCTTGAATGTTCCATATCCTGTTCGACTTTTATATCGTTTATTATTTGAGTAAGATCTACGTAATATGTGATAACGAAAATCTTACTGAAATTTTTTACTTTGTAATAACTTGAGTTCGATAATTTAGGTCGATTATTTAAGTCAACATTGTTACACGTTCAAGGAAAACGAATGAGCTGGGAGATATAAACCTCTTATTATGTAGTACGAGATACATTCCCATCTAAATGTGGGTAGTGCACAACATTATAAAAACAAATCTGCGACAAGGAGGGCGTGCCTATAAGAACTTTTATAAATGTCTGCGACAGAGACATATTTATAAGATAAAGTATAATATAATATTAGTATCTGTATAGTCTTTCAAAATGAAAAAGTTAATTCAATATTAAATAAGGAAGAAAAGATTGATTTATTTAATATATAATATAATATTTTATTTTACACCTGTATAAAATGATATATAGGGTCCTATAGAAACCACAGCGTCCGAACGCAATGGCATCGTAGGTCCGCACTGTACTACAAACAAGGACTTGAAACTACAATGAAAGAGACAAAAAACAACAGAAAGGGTGGTGAAGACAGGGTTACCGACTTGGAACGGCCAGTAGGCAATAAGACCTACTGGTTAGCTTGAATCGATTTTATATGCGCACAATCCTCGCTATTATCCTGTCTTCAGCGCCCAAATAGACAAGACAGTGTAAACAAAACTAAATCCCATCAAAAGGAAATCTCTAACAATAAAGTCCACATCTCAGGATGTATCCAGAATCGTACTGAACAACCATAGTAGTTGCAGCTAAAGAGAAGACCAATCTAGGGTACGACCAGAAAACCCGAGGGACGAAAGCTCATGCACCCACCTCCCTTAGTTCGGGTTTCAGTAGGTACAATCATAGAGTCCCAAGAGGTAGTCCAGTCTAATCAAAAACCAATCAATTTCCACTATTGTACTCAAAACAGTTGATAAAATACAACACCTCTATATTAGTTACATAGTGTACTCAATCTGGTATTGATAGTCCCTGAAAGATGTGGAGTACAAAGAATACATATTGATATGTCCCAGGGTTACAGCATCTTTTTACTAAAACATGTATTGTAAACTAGGTCAGGTTGTATTTATACTCTGTGTACATGTACGTTTGTCATTTTATCTGAGATCGATTTCTGTAATAATAATGCAGAGGACATCAGTGTCAACCTGAGGGAACTTAAATGTAAACATTTCTGAGTGTAATTATTTTATTTTTACCTTATACCATCTATTATCCATTAAGTAATTCCATAGTGAAAGTGTTTATCAATGTGCTTGTTTATGTAAGCTGCCATTTTAAATCCAAACGTCGCATTGCATTGTGGGGAATACACAGGAGGTCACTGTAGTCTGCTATGTTTTAGCTCTCAGAAAATCTTGTAGTTCTAATTCGATCTACGTTTATTTTGTAATCCCACATCAGATTTTGATATAAAAGGTCTAGTCATGTTTATTAATTATTACTCTTTAATGTTTTATATTTAATTATATGTTAGAAATAGGTTTAAATACTTTATTTTGTGTTTTTTTATCAATGGGTATACTTTGTTTACATTGGTTACGCTATGGCGGCTCCGCCAGATTTGTAGGATTCCGCCAATGATTCCCATGGAGGAGATGGCGGATTGGCGGAATTCGGGGGAACTGGCGGATGGCGGATGGCGGAATTGTGGTGGATTTGGGGTGTAGTATAAAAGCTTCCTCCAGGTTTTGAAGGAGGACTCCGTAATTTTAGTTCCAACTGTAAGCATCTAAGTTTATTGAAGGTTAAGATTTAGTTAATAAATTATTTACACGGTTCAAATAAAGATATTCTAATAGATGTGCACACTATTAGATAAGATATATTTTAATGTTGAAAGAATTAGATATTTAGATGATTATTTTGTTAACGTTACCACTGACAAGTACTGTAGATTAACAAGGGGCATTAGGAAATGAGAAGTGATTATACTTAAACCTGATACATGGATTTAACTTATCGTTGTGTTATTCAAGAATTGTTACAAGCATTTAAATACATGCAGTTCAGTAGGAACGCCACGGACCTATAACATATCAGTTCTGTTCGCATTTTAACTCCGCGAACATGGACTATTTCTTTGTATTTTACGGACTATTTTACGAATTTTCAACTAAAACAGACGCCATTTTTTTACACCCGAAATTGGGCGCGCTACGTCGGCGAGCACTACGGGTACCTATGGAGTCTAACAACACGCGTACAGTGTTTCATACCGTAGATTATGTAAAAACTAATACCTTACCGGACGAAATAACGTCCCATTATGTGTCAACACGATGCAGTGTTGGTGACTGACAGGTCACCGTGACATAACTTGACACGTGAAATTGACATGTTGTTGCAAGTTGGATTTGGGATTATTGTCTGCTGCTGGAGGTCCATGATCAAGGTATTTGTTTTGTCATTAAAATGTGTTTGTTAATAAACAGTACACACCCCTTTTAGATCGTGCATATTTAGACATTGGCCAAATACAGTGCCTAAAAAAGTAGTGTATAGTGTATAATAGAAAGTTCATAATCACTATTAGTGTACTCCGATCTTTCCAGTAACTGGATGTACTGTAGAACGTTTCGTGGAATAAAACAATTGCTAGTAGAAATGCTATCAATGTCCCCCGCACCCCGCCCCCACCCAAGTACGGTAGATGGGGGTGTGGGGGTAGATGGAGCTTGCATACCGAAAACAAGGATGGGGTAAGAAAACTAGAAACCCCCTCCACCCCCACCCCTCAGATGCATGAGTGTAAATAGTTAGCGTTGTCTCTATATCGTTATGATATCCCCATTTTCTCGCACATTTCGTGAATACATAACCCGATACAACTACCATTGAAACAATGTAATCTGCCGTAGACATTTGACTGAAATCGGTCAGATTCATATTTATGTACAGTAAAGTTTTGAGGCAAGGAAGTGATTTTGAATTTACATTTATTTACATTCTGTTGCGAAAAAAACAACGCAATTTCGAGAAATTACATTTCACTTAAAAGCCTTTAAGGCGGTGTAGCTACTACGCTTGCCTCCAGTGTGTCTCAAAAGAAATGACTATTCCATGGGCTGGAAATATGCTGTGAAAGTGGAACAATGTTTTTAATGGATCTCCAGTTGGGCTACATTATATTTTACATGTATAATGAATGATGAGAGATGTTTTTATTACATTAACAGTGTTATTGAGCACAAGTAGTATTCATGCTTTATTCAATTTAGTTATTTTATCTTTTCTTTTTTAAATATGTTACATTATGTATAACAAAGGATAAACTATGTCTGTTTGATCATTGACATTGGATTGATGTTGTTTTCAGAGAGGTCTCAAATGTGAATCGTGCCCTTGAGCAGCTCTAAGTGAATTGATACTGACGACTTCAGAATGTCAAGCCGTATTAAATGCCATTGGATCATATGGAGGTAAGAGCCTTTTTAAAAATTGTTTGCACTTGTGTAGTTCTTTAAATGGAGCTTGTGTTATGCTTGCACGGTGCTGTTCAAAGTTAGAGTAAAAATATTTCAGTGATATTTCAGTGCAGCGTGATTGTCATATGAGCTCGTGTAAACTACATGTACTGGATACATGCGAAAACAAGTTGTGTTAAAGGGACACTAGGCGGTCTTTATTTGTTTAAAACTTCTGGAGTTCGGTTAATTTTTCTGCATAGTTTGCATTTGTGCATCATTAATATTATTTATTAGAATAGTTCAGAAGAAATTGTTTTACACATTACTTACTGTTGATAATAGTGCACCTATAATAATTTATTTAACTTTTAATGCAAGCAGGTTTAAATTTAACATGTTACCAGGTTAACAAATGGAGATGCTAATGTTAAAGCTTGATAAATACTTCAAGATTGCCGTGTGTCCCTTTAACATCATCTAATTGGTCTATGTGATGGGTCCTCAATTTATTAAAGGGACACAGAGCAAATTTCCAATCTTGTGTCTGTTTTACACATTTTCACATCAGAACAGACCACACATCTACAAAAGTGTCTTCTCAACTGCCCTATTTAATCATGTTTTATTTCTAAAACTAGCGGCATCACCAGGTTTTGAGAGAGAAAATAAATAGTTGTATATTAATGTTTTCTCCCCATGTAAAATGACCTTACTAAGTCATTAAAGTAAAATATCCTATGAACAAAACGTGTAAAATTTAACAATTTTAGATTTTTGGCCAGACTTGTATTTTATTCCCCTTCTAGTAAAAATGGCTTATAGAACATTGCACCCTCTGTCAGATTTAACTTTCCTTATAATAGATTCTTGCTGTACTGTTGGGTGAAACATACATTAAAATGGTTCTATAATCATGTCAGTTCAATCATATACTCGTATGATACACAATATAATATGTATTGACCCTTACTTGATGTGCCATTTACTCAGTTTTGGTCAAGGGACGTTTATAGCATATCGGCTTTGAATCCAGTGAACACGGATTCAATTCTTACTGGCGCCACTGGGTTACTTCGATGTGTCCTGCTAGCCTCGTTCGTCTGATGGGAACGTAAACCGGGTGGTCCTGTGTATCGGAGTCTGTCCTCCCTCCAAGCACGTTAAAGAACCATAGGTATCTAATCGGTAGTAAGCGTAGGACAGGGTTCCTGGATGCCTATGTATCTTTCCTCTTCTCTTTCGGGCGGTTCGAAATAACCTAAACAACGTGTTGATGAGGCGTTAAACAATAATTAAATTTTAAACTGTCCCATTCCCCTAAATATGCCCTAGATCCCTCTCGCAACACCTGATTCAAATTGAATACTCTGCTCGACTTATATTAACTTTTTATTCTATGTCTTTCTTTCCTTTCAGTCTGCACGTCATGTGGAAGAAGACTCCATGTACACCACTGGCCAGAGTCAATGCTGAAGTTTATGTTCGCTCAATTATTTGCTTAATAAAGTATACATATGAACTAAAATATTGTCTTTATAATTATGTCTTCCACCACAAAGTGGTAGGTGAGACAGATTAGATTTGGCCTTTCCGTTCGTCTGTCACAAATCTTGTCTGCGCTACTTGTTGGATTTTGACGAAACTTTGTACAAACTCTTTATTACTTTCTCTGAAGCTAATTTCATAAAACTTCATACTTTAAATGCCTTTGGTGAAATGATAATCCCTGTTTATTTTGAAGTCAGTAGTTGAAAGGTCCGTTACCATGACCGGAAAATGAAAAGTATTGCCCACACAGTTTTTCCTCTTACCTAAAGCAAATTTCATGAAACTTCATTGTTGGACAGTGGAAAGAGGATGATCGTTTGATTTTTAGGTAAAAGGTCAAGTTCCCTGCAGACATCCACTATCCAAGGATAAGCATATGTTACAACACACATGTTATAATATTAATGGTATAATATATGAATATTTTCTTGCACAATGTTGAATCCAATCAAGTGGTTTTGTTCACCGATACTGTCGCCTGTGAACCAAACCACTTGTTGTTAAATTACAGGATTCAACAGTGTGTAAGACATATTCCGATCATCCATTTTTTTTTAAATCATAAATTAAAAAATATATATATTAAAACAAACAAAACATGCTATTTGATGAAAACAGACGTATTCAAATTTTCAAAATAGCAATATTCGCAGAATATAGTAGATTTCAACTGCTGAAAACAAACATGTATTTTTTTTCCAGGAAATATTACTTCTATGAATATAGTATATATGTTCAGGGAAATGTTTAATATGTCTGTTTTCAAATACTACAAATCGTAACGCACCGCACATGTATATTCAGTATTTACTTTCAATATAGTAGTGAGTATGACTGCGTTCTGGGACCATATAAATATAAAAGAATAATATATATAAATAAATATATATATAACTATATATGCCCTATAAATATAAACGACCCGCACTTTTTGGATTCACGCGTACAGTGTTTCACAACACCACAAATCTGGCAAGTGCTCCATTGACACAATGTCATGTCCACGTTTATGTTATGAAATCTTCGAGTCTACACATAATCATGTTTGTTACCGACAGTAGCATGTATGTTACTCGTCAGTCATTTATTTACTTGGTTAAAGGGACACATACCAATCTTGCTTTCTTTAAAACTCGAGTCGCCCCCTCAGTTTTAAACGAACAGTTAAAAGAATATACTTCTTTCTGCCTGTTAAACTTATATTAGTTTATCGCTTTTTCTGGTTTCGAAAATTAACTCTGCAACGTATGTTGCCGCCATCATGATTTCATTTTCCGATATACCGTTGCAACATTGTTTGTTAAAATAAATTGGCCACTCTGACATAAACCCAAAGCATGTATAGATAAAAAAATTAGTGTAAAATACATGAACACATACATTTTAAATATATGTGTTTACATAACGAAATTATATAATTGTTTCTGTAGCCGGTCGTCTTTCCTTAATGAATATGAATGTTGCCGTCTTTGGGCCGGACGGTCCTGTTACTTAATTAGTACTTGTCTCCGTTTATTGAAATTCTACATATATACAGAGGAGAGATGTATCTATATGATTTTGTTAATATGCTCGCTTCTAAAATGACGAAATAAATCGATTTGAATAAAAGGCGCATTCTCAGCAATACACAACGTATTGTGTGTACGGGTTGGAGGGGGGAAACCCACGGGGTTGGAGGGATACTACCGTAATGTTGCTCTCATAAATACTGTTAACATACTACATCAATAATATAACAACTACTGAACAATGCTGAAATCGATTTATCTTTATAAATGAATTCATAATTCCACAATTTTATTCCGTGCGAAGATCGATTTGGAACGTCGATTCGGCGTATTTAAACGATTACGGTGTACTTTGTTAATTTTCGGGGGAAAAAAGTACTTGCCTCCGATTTTTTTTATATTTTACATATCTACAGAGGAAAGATGTATTTACGCGTACATGCTTTTGTTTTTTTCTCTCGCTTCTAAAATGATGAAATAAATCGAATTTGATTAAAACTGTGCATTAGCAGCCTAATCAATACGGTATGGAGGGTGGTGGGGGTGGAATGAGGGGCGGGGCTGCAGGGATACTACCGTAATGGTGTCCTTGAGAAAAACGGTGAACATTCTACTCTAATAATTTATTAAATACAGAACAATGTTGAAATCAATATATCTCTTAAAAAGGATTTCATAATTTCATGGTTTTATATCCCGCGTGTACATTAACGTCGAAAGGCGATTGTTCATATTTTAGCGAACACGGTCTACTTTGTTAATTTTGGGGAAAAAAAAGTACTTTTTTCTGATTGACTTTAAATTTTGAGTTTTAATAGTAGACATGTCAATAAACACTTTCGTGAAAAAAAATTCATTCTCGCTGTTAAAACTTAATTTTTTTGCATTTTTTTCGGATTCAGAAAATTAGCACTGCAACATATATTTTCACAATCCTCATTTCCTTTCCCGACGTACCGTTACAATTTTGTTTGTTAAAACCTATTCTGAGCACTCCGGCATAAACCAAAAGCATGTATAGATCAGAAATTTAATCTGGAATGCATGGATACATACATTTGAAATATATGTATTGAAATAATGGAATTATTTCATTTATTGTGTACCCGGTCGCGTCTGTAAATGTATATGCATTATGCCGTCTTTGAGTCCGTGGGTCATGTTAGTTAATTTTGGGGAAAAAAAAGTACTTGTCTCCGATTTCATTAAAAATTTGCATATGGACAGAGGAAAAATTTATCTACGCGTACATGCATTTGTTTTTATTCTCGCTTCTAAAATGACAAAATAAATCGATTTTGATTTAAAAGCGCATTTTTGGCAATTTAAACCTTAAAACAACCTAAATTCATCCCTTTGAAAAATACCTTTAACTATTAATGGGAATTACACGAAGTGTACACCAATTCTGTTCGACCAATGTAGTTTGTGAATATTATTACTTTAACAACGATCTGTGATGGTGTTTTGTTATAATCACAGTTTATAAATAAGAGGTGAAGAAATCTGACCAGTGACAATTTTCCCGATAATGTCATTTTGTCATTGATTGAATTTATAACGATATATATTATAGTTAATTTACTGAAGCTGTCTCCTGTGTTTATTCACCAGTCCATACACTTAACATTTAGTTGGAGTCCATTTTAGTTATAACTATTATTTAAACACACGCTACCAAAGGAACAAGAATGTACATATCGTACTATACGCTACCAAAACATTAGGATAATAGCCGGCACGTAACATTTATGGCGGTCAGCGGTGGAATTTGCTAGCACTTAGCAGATTCAGAGAAACAAACCTTGAAGGCCTTATCATGGGGAAAAAGAAACAAGCCAATGAGAAAAACACCACACAGTTTTTATTCAGCTTACCAAAAATGGCAGAAGAAAGAGAAGAAAATTGTGAAGAAGAAAATACTTTAACTTGTTTAGGAGTTTCAAGTCAACAACACAGACAACAAGACAGCCACACACAGGGCTATATTGATTTGGAACAGAACTGCAGTGCCAGACCTGTAGATGATCACGTACTTGAGTTGCACATGCGAAGTAGGGATAACTCAAGTACTAGAGTAGATATCAATAATCAAAGAAGGCTAAGTTCAGAAAATGGTCAGAAAGATCAAGCATATCAGTCAGATAATAATTGGCATGATCACTAGTGAGTCCTGAAATAATGGGTTACCCAAGGAACGAAGGGGGTGAATCTTACATTGACACGGATAGTTCGGATGTAGGGATAGGGGCCGTTCTTTCTCAGATGCAAGATAACCGCGAACGAGTTCTGGCCTATGCTAGTAGATCCTTGAATAAAGCATAGCGCAATTATTGTATAACTGAGAAAGAACTTTTAGCAGTCCGTTACTTTATCGATTACTTCAGGCAGTATCCCTTAGGCAGAAGATTCATTGTCAGAAGTGACCATCAGGCACTGGTTAGGCTATTCAGTCTGAAAGAACCCAGAGGCAAGACAGCCAGATGGATTGAGGTGTTAGCACAGTATGATTTTGCTATAGAGTACAGACCTGGAAAGAAACAAGGTCACTGTGATGCTTTATCACGCTGTCAAAATCCCACAGACTGTACGTGTCATGAGGTAGATACACTAGAGCCACTAAAATGTGGGCCGTGCAAGAAGTGTATCAAAAGAGCAGATGACATGGTGCAGAAAGGCCTGTTTGACCAGTTAGGATTCGCTAAGGAAAATATAGAGGTGGAAACTACACAAAGCAGAACAGTTGAAGAAAACCTAGAGTTAGTCAGAGGAGTTACACCTGCAGATCAAACCCCGTCTACCTCTACAGAACCTACTAGAGAAAAGAGTCTGTTCTTCACACCATGGATTGGGAACCTCACTAATGATGAGATGCGTAATCACCAAGAGAAAGACCCAAACATTGGACCTATGCTCAAAGCCAAAGAGATGAACATTAGACCAGGCAGTCAAGAAATGCTGACTTTAAACCATGCTGCACGTCACTATTGGATATTATGGGAGAGCCTAGAGGTCCGAAATGGACTTTTATTCAAAATTTTCAAAAGAAATAATCAAACTGGGGAGCATGCCCAACTGCTAGTTCCATCTACAGTTAAGCAAGATATTCTATGCCAAATGCACGATTCTATGATCTCTGGACACTTAGGTTGTAACAAGACAAAGGAGAAAACAATGATTTATATGATTCTATTGGTACGCTATGAAAGACGACATTGCAATGCACATTCGAAAGTGCGATATCTGTGCAGCCGATAAAAAGCCTATGAAGATTCCAAGGGCACCCATGGGTTCCATGAAAGTAGGAGCTCCACTAGATGTCGTAGCCATGGATTATTTAGGACCGTTACCACTCACACCACGTGGTAACAAACACATACTTCTGTTAACAGATCATTTCTCAAAATATGTAGAAATTTTAGCTGTCCCAGACCAGACAGCTGAAACCTGTGCTAACAAAATCATGAATGAATACATAGCTCGATGATGTTGCCCTTTGTCTTTTCATAGTGATAGAGGCAGTGCATTTGAGAGCAACGTTTTTCGTGAACTCTGTCGTTTGCTAGAAATCCGTAAAACGAGAACAAGTGCAAGAAATCCACGCTGTAATGGACAGTCAGAACGCTTTAACCGAACGTTGCTTCGCATGGTCAAAGCATATCTCTGCAATGAACAGACAGACTGGGATCTTAACTTAGGTTGTCTGGCAGGCGCTTACCGATCGACTCCAAATGAAGCTACCAAACTCACTCCAAACCTGCTTACTATGGGTAAAGAAGTAAGATTACCAGCCGAACTAGTGTTTGGAAGTTCTACAATGTGTGATGGAAGAGACATTACAAGCTATGGTGACTACGTTGATTTGCTAAAAAGTAGGATGCAACATGCACACAAGGTTGCTCGTGAGAACTTAGGGGCTGCTGCAAAGCGCTCAAAGGAAATATATGATGCCAAGGTATCATTTACTAGGTATGATATCGGTGATGCGGTCTGGTGTTTGGCAGAAGCACGGAAGGTGGGTGTAGCTCACAAATTAGAGAGACTCTATGATGGTCCTTTCCTAATTAAGGAGAAGCTATCAGATATCAACTTCGTCTTGCAACTGGGAAAAGAAGGAAATGAGCGGTTGGTGCATCATAACAAGCTTAAGAAATATGAAGGAGATAAAGTCCCAAAGTGGATCCTCAGTGCACGGAAGAAACTAGGTTTTAAATCCAAGTAGCGCTTAGTGATCAAATTATAAAATGTATATATTGTGATTTGCACCACCCTAATTTGTTTGGTGTAAACAGATATTTTTTCTGTGTTTGAATATAGTTAAAATATTATATTAAAATAGTTAAAAATAATATGTTCAAGGCTGTCTACTACTGAATATAAAGTAGTACTAAATGACAATTTATTACTGTGTTTATGTACTGAAGAATAGAAGAGTACCATGAGTACGGGTAGATGGAATGTACTGAAGAATAGAAGAGTACCATGAGTACGGGTAGATGGAATGTACTGAAGAATAGAAGAGTACCACGAGTGCGGGTAGATGGAATGTACTGAAGAATAGAAGAGTACCATGAGTACGGGTAGATGGAATGTACTGAAGAATAGAAGAGTACCACGAGTGCGGGTAGATGGAATGTACTGAAGTATAGAAGAGTACCATGAGTACGGGTAGATGGATTGTACTGAAGAATAGAAGAGTACCACGAGTACGGGTAGATGGAATGTACTGAAGAACGATAGTGTACCGGGAGAGATTGTAAGAACAGAAGAAAAGTGACGAAGAGTACAAATACGAAGAAGAGTAAAGCATCAATAGTGTGTACAACTAACAGAAAAGATTGCTGAAGAGAATCAATAGAGAGGATGTTCAAAAGAAATGAATATTCAATGTGTAGGATACATTAGGCAAACATTAACAGTGAATATATAAAATAATATCAGAGATAACTAATTGTGATCAGTGACAGTCATAGTTAAAGTATATATATATACATATATATGTACATGTACACGTGTCATACACATTGATATAATATCTAACATGTGATAACAATAACTTATATAAAACAAGATTTGTTTGCTGCATAACAATATACAGGGATGGGACTTCATCTGCATTCACAAGACTTGTCAGTGGGTTTTTGTGTTGTTTTTTTTAAAAAACAAAACAAAAAAAACAACAAAAAACAAACAGTTTATACGTGACAATGGTCTATAATGTTACCTATGTCCTATACTTACAGATGGATCTACTTAGCGCAAAGACTTCTTTGGACCAAATGAAGGTAGCCAGGCACAATGGTAGGGCCTATCAGTGCCTAAGATGCATTAATCAAACCGGAAAAGAAGTTATAGATAGGAAGTCCAGAGTGGAGGAGCATGTCATGAAATGGCACCTGAGCCTAGACCAGGTACCATACTTCTGCCGTCTGTGCCTGTTTAGATGTAAGGATAGGAAAACCTTATACCAGCATGTGAACAGCTATGCCCGTCATCGCAAGATGGCAGCAGAGAGAGAAGTTATTGACTCTTCAACATACTTGGTAGAGAACCCAAGGCCGTACGTGATCAGCTCAGATGACTATGCTATGTTCTCACCAGAGGATTCACAGCAGATCTTCTTAAAGCGGGGATTGAAGGGACAGGTGGAACAGGAAGAGGATATAGTGGCCAGATCCTTCAGAGAGGCGTTAGTGGATGATACCATGGACACGGAAACAGAGTCCTTATTCGACTGTCTGCAAGATGTGGTTCCGAAGCCTTTTACTGCTAGCCATGGTGTTGCACATCCTTACAGCCAGGGAACATTTGGACCAACAAACAGCTTCCAATGCGCTGCTCAACCAATGGTCTCGTTACTGCCAAATGGACGGTTGTCGACTATCCCAGCTACTGTGACAGCCCCTGCAGTCCCTGAAGCGCTGAATACTATTTCAGTTATAAGAAATGGCCCAGCATATACAGTTAGGCCTCAGCCAGAAGGTTCCGATGTACATGGCCCATCCAAAGTTGGAACCTATTTCCAACAACCCACATCTGCTCCTCAGACTTCATGGATCATGTGTCAACCCCAGACGACACTGCCATTGTTGAGCTTAAGAGAGAGTGATCTCCCAGCTACAGCTCAGACATTGAGAAGGGACGAGGAAGTTGTGGAGAACCTTCTGCCCCAACTTTTGGGCAGCACTACAGAGAAGCGGGATGTCTCTGCCCCACCACAACCAAAGAAAAGGGCTAGGTCAGTTTCGCCAGTGCCATCCAGCTCCTCATCTCGTTCCTCTGGTGACTCAGTGAAAGTTTCCATCGGTAATATGGAAAGATCCATACAGGAAGCTGTGGATAAGAATGCTAGGGCTATAAGATGTCTGGAAAAAACGATACATCAGCAAAATAACATGCTTAATACAATATTTAACATGGTTAAAGTCCTGTATGATTCAGGGAGTGTGGCCAAGAAGGAACGCGAGAAGAAGGAATGCGAGAAGAAGGATAAAAGAGACAGAGATCAGGCTAGAGTGGAAGTTCGACGAGACAGACGAGACGAAAATAAGGAAAATAAACTGAAGTCCACAGTGAGTCACATCAACAGAAATAGGAGAAACTAAGAATTAACATAATTGATTCAACAAATTATAATTCGTTTACATCCATAAACTTGAAATATTGAAGCCTAAAAGTTAAGAAGTGATTGAACTGAACTATAAGGACTTTGACTGGCAGATGCATCAAGTTGCAAGAATTTCAATTTAATTATGACTAGTGTGTAACATAATTATTCACTAAGTCAGTGACAATTCCATAGTTAATATCGTAAGAACTGTATAGGTGGGTGAACACTTATAGTGACAAAGATGTGTTTACATGTTATAATCAAAGTACTACAAGTACTAAAACATTGACTGACTACATATAGTAGCTATTATTAAGTTAAATTGAGCGTTACCATTTATAATAATGTTAGTTGGAACTTTAACATAATAAGGAGGGGGTTGTGATATGTCCCAGGGTTACAGCATCTTTTTACTAAAACATGTATTGTAAACTAGGTCAGGTTGTATTTATACTCTGTGTACATGTTCGTTTGTCATTTTATCTGAGATCGATTTCTGTAATAATAATGCAGAGGACATCAGTGTCAACCTGAGGGAACTTAAATGTAAACATTTCTGAGTGTAATTATTTTATTTTTACCTTATACCATCTATTATCCATTAAGTAATTCCATAGTGAAAGTGTTTATCAATGTGCTTGTTTATGTAAGCTGCCATTTTAAATCCAAACGTCGCATTGCATTGTAGGGAATACACAGGAGGTCACTGTAGTCTGCTATGTTTTAGCTCTCAGAAAATCTTGTAGTTCAAATTCGGTCTACGTTTATTTTGTAATCCCACATCAGATTTTGATATAAAAGGTCTAGTCATGTTTATTAATTATTACTCTTTAATGTTTTATATTTAATTATATGTTAGAAATAGGTTTAAATACTTTATTTTGTGTTTTTTTATCAATGGGTATACTTTGTTTACATTGGTTACGCTATGGCGGCTCCGCCAGATTTGTAGGATTCCGCCAATGATTCCCATGGAGGAGATGGCGGATTGGCGGAATTCGGGGGAACTGGCGGATGGCGGATGGCGGAATTGTGGTGGATTTGGGGTGTAGTATAAAAGCTTCCTCCAGGTTTTGGAGGAGGACTCCGTAATTTTAGTTCCAACTGTAAGCATCTAAGTTTATTGAAGGTTAAGATTTAGTTAATAAATTATTTACACGGTTCAAATAAAGATATTCTAATAGATTTGCACACTATTAGATAAGATATATTTTAATGTTGAAAGAATTAGATATTTAGATGATTATTTTGTTAACGTTACCACTGACAAGTACTGTAGATTAACAAGGGGCATTAGGAAATGAGAAGTGATTATACTTAAACCTGATACATGGATTTAACTTATCGTTGTGTTATTCAAGAATTGTTACAAGCATTTAAATACATGCAGTTGTACTTATATTTCTGTGATTGAATTTATAACGATATATATTATAGTTAATTTACTGAAGCTGTCTCCTGTGTTTATTCACCAGTCCATACACTTAACATTTAGTTGGAGTCCATTTTAGTTATAACTATTATTTAAACACACGCTACCAAAGGAACAAGAATGTACATATCGTACTATACGCTACAAAAACATTAGGATAATAGCCGGCACGTAACAATATTCTGAATTTCTACTATGGAAAGATAACTATTAAGAATTAAACTCAATGAGTCATACACGATTTATCACACCATTTTATGGTTCCGATCAATTATAAACCGATTATCAATTTGGAATTAAAATGTAGAAACTGCAAATAAAACGTTTAGTTACACTTACAGAGGCGTAAAATAAAGATGTTAGATTATATACAACATTGTTTATTACAACCTCGAGTTCAATACTCTGTAAACTAAGCTCATAATGTATTATATTATATCCTGAAATCTGTACACACGTTTAGTGGCAAATTTTAATAATCGTATTAAATTTATTTTTAATTTCATGCATGGTTATACAGTACAACGATAATAGTCTGTTTATGAGAACAGACGTTGTTTGAATTTCATTGGCCCGAGTGTTAACATAATGGCATTTAATCTTTTTAGATTATTTGAGTGGGGCAACGTTTGTTATTTTAATGATTATGCATTTCATGTTATCTGTAGACGGTGAATGTTTCTTTCAATGATAATGATGATCCGATATGACAAGATACAAATATGCAATTATAAGACTAATATATTTACATTTTTCAATTGTTCCATATCGGACCATATTTATAATTAAAAGAGATCAAATTTGTTTAATTCAGTAATTTGAATATCTATTTAGTTATAGGTTAATAATTATTTGAGCTAACGGTTTTAATCAAAAATGGTTTTGTCGGCCATAATTAGAATACCCCTTTAAAGAAATTATCCACAAAAATACTAATATATTGATGTACATGACCTTGCACACGTTTAGGTTTCAAAAAGAAATGTCAACGCTAATTACAGAAACATTATTATTATTAATGCACTTCTTAATCGAGTTTTACCAGAGACTCATTGCAATTGACGGACGTTACAATACCATAGGAAATGTCCTCGAAGGAAATGTTTGACATATATTATATATCTATACTGAGCATGTAACAAGTTCAAGGAATGCGTTTTTGATATTGAATCGCCCGCACTTTTAATAACCAACATTTTATAGTCACACTGATCCCTGATTTTTAGAAATATGGAAGTGATTATTTTATAATTCTGCGACAAGGACTGTCACAACTTTACGTCTATGTTGAGGTGATTTACAAACTTCGTAAGATCGTAAGATCGTAAGTCATAATCACTTTCATAAATCTGTATTAAACTTGTTTAACAGTCTACCAAAAGAGGCAACTCAGTGCATGTTTAGTGGTTGACCGATTTACTGTTCAAAACTATTTTCTTCTCTTTGATTGTGCGATGACCGGACAAAGTGTGGACCATATGATGACGTGTAACTAAATCCTCAAAGGATTCTATGTTTGTCTTAAAGCGAGTCGAACCCTTAATGGTTTCTTTTCGCGTTGCTGTGCCTTCTGCCAAGTCATTGGGTACTTGCTTTGTGGCTTTCTAGGCTTTAGTTGTTTCATATGCATACATACATGATCATCTATGTGTTAACATTATCTTGCCTATTAATGCTGCCTAGATTGTTAGAGAATATAGCCTGACGGGGATATCTCTATTTTCCCTGTCCTGTTTTGCTAGGATGACACTAGGGTTAGAGTGAGGTTTGATGCACCCTAGAACCTGATTTAAACCTCCAGCCGCCTTTTTGTCACTAACCGTTCTTATAAAACATTATAATTGTTGTTGTTTTAATGCGTATTGTTCGTTTTTCTAGAGCTTGTACTCGAGTTGAGGACTTTAATATTCGATGTATAACTGAAAAGCTACTCCATCGATCAGGGATACCATTACCATAAACTTCTTAAGCAATGTTTTTATTATCGTAACCCTGATTTTCTTTTCAAATGTAAAAGTAATTTAAGAACTCTTCTGCGACAAAGACTATCAAAACCTGATTCTATGGTGACGTAATTTACAACCTTCGTAAGTTCACTTTCATACTATCTTTGTTAAAATCACTTTCATACTATCTTTGTTAAACTTGTTAAAAAGTTTATCAAAAGAGGTCATGGCTCTAGCATTTTGCAACACACTGCATGCTTGGTGGTGGACCCATTTACAGTTCGCTACTACGCTTTCCTCTTTAATTGTGCGATGACCGGACAGGCTGTGGACCCTATGATGACGTCTACCTAAAGCCCAAACGGACGGTGACGTTTGATGTTTGTCTGCAATCGTGTCTTGTTGTGTCCTCAATGGTTTATTCTCTTGTTGCTCTGGCTTCTGCCAAGTCAATGAGTACCTTCTTTGTAGCTTTCTATGCTATTGCTTTTTATATGTATATATACACGAGCATCTTTGATTTTTACTTATATTGCCTATTAATGCTGCCTTATTGTTAGAGAATAGTTCATGGCGGTGATTTTTTTATTTACACTGTCCCTAGAACCTGGTTTAAACCCCAGCGGCCATTTTTGCCACTGACCGTTTCAATGCAGTAGCCCTATTGTGAACCACTGTTTGTGTTTGTAACGTCATATGCCTTTATTTCTTATTAACATTGCCATTCATGTTTGTCGTTTTGCGTGTTTTGGGGTTTACTGTGTTCTGTGAAAGCTGCATTTCCTTTTCGACTTGTATACTTATTTCTACTTATATTGCCTACTAACGCTACCTTTTTGGTTAGAGATTATAACATGGTGGGGACTCTTTATTTACACTGTCCCTTTTATTGGGATGACAATGGGGTAAGAGTGAGATTTGGTGTACCCAAAAACCTGGTTTTAACCCCAGCGGCCGTTTTTTTGCCACTGACTGTTCCAAGCGGTAGCCCTATTGTCAACCCTTGAATGTTTGTGATGTTTTATCTTACCTTTTATTCATCTTTATATTTAGTTGTTCTTTGTTTCTTTATGGTTGAGTGTCTCCTTGAAAGCTACTTTTCCTGTTCGATTTTTATATCTACTTTTACATTCATATCACCAAAGGATAACCTTAAAAGCCAGTACAACTTATGTTGTTGCCACGAATGCGTTTTGTTTCTTTTAATGACTGCGTTCTGTGAATGCTACATTTCCTGTTCGACTTTGATTATCTACTTTTTTTTTGACTAGTATACTTAATTTGAATCCTTAAGTAATTTCTGCTTTACCCATTTCATTGTATGTACAAATGTGTAATACAACCTGAAAATATTTGAATGGCTTGGTATGTAATGTATTAAAAATGTGTACACACATGCTAAAAGTTATTATAAGTATCGTTAACTATCCAACTTTAAATGGAGACGTATCTCGTAGTACATCATACGGGGTTTATATCTCCCAGCTCATTTGTTTTGCTAGGGCATGTAACAATGTTAAGGATTTCAACGATCAAAATCAAATTATTACAAGTAAACTTCTTCAGCAAGGTTTTCGTTATCACAAACTAAATACATATTTTTAAAAGTGCTATCGCCGCAACAAAAACCTACTGTAGAAGTACAACACCAACCTAAATCTTTTCTGCGACTAGGAATATCACAACTTTTATTCTATGGAGATGCATTCTTTAAACTTAGAAAAGAAAAGGGTCTGACGGATTTCCTGACCACTTTACATAATTAATCTCTTACTATTGCAACAAACTTCATGATTGGTGATTGACCCCTCTGCAGTCAGTCACGACGCTTCACTTGTGTGATGACCGGACAACCTCATGGGACTCTATGATTGCACGTTCTGAAACCCTAAAAGGTAGGTTAGTGCATGAACGTTCGTTCCTCAGGCTTTCTGATCTTACTCGAGATTATTGTTTTCTTTGCAACTGCTGTGGTTGTCAGTACAATTCTGGATACATTATGAGGTGTTTCTAATTATGTATTAAAATTAGTAATTATGTATACATATGTGTGTATCGTTTGCTGATTTACCTGGATGTAGACTATATTGTTAAGCGATTTCCTTATGATGGTATGTAATTTTATTTACTCTGTCTTGAAGACAGGATAATATTGAAGTTGTTTACACATAAAGTCGATTTAACCTATCCAGAACGCCATATTGCCTACTGACCGTTCTAAGTCGGTAACCCTGTCTTCACCACTCACTGTGTTGTGTATTCTACTTTTTATTGTGTATTTACTTTGCTCGTTGTTTTTAGTTCAGTGTGAACCTGCATACGGTGCTATTGCATTTGCGTGCTGTGGTTTCTACAAGAACTTTCTTCTCGTTTTTGTTAAAACTAAAATTATTCATAACTCGTTACACTAATCCTATGTGGAATGGAACTCTTTAAAGATCATATATATACTAGTCAAAGTTTGCTAAGCTCCAAGCTTTCAATTCGACATGTTTCGGTGACTGGTTTTACCAACATCATAAAACTAAACAATTAATTTTGTTTTACGATTAATTTATGTGAAAATCATTATTTTATTTTCAAATACAATTTCGCGCGGTATTTGTGGTAACTTGTGATGTTGAAAAGGAGTGGTTTGTTGCTTAGGAAACTTTGAATAGTATATAAATAGTGTTACCCTAATGTATATAGTGCTATATAAGTGTACATGTTTATTGATTCTGGCTGTCAAGTTGTTTCTATTAATAGCACATATATTAATAGCTGGATTGTGTTCTAATATTTGAAACAAACTGTTTGATTGACATCCAGTGTTTGTATAATACTCTAGTAATTTCTAGATTATTGTTTACATCATGTGATACATCATATGACTATTAAGTTTATCAAAAATAACTTGTTTATCATACCGGAATAGTGTTCTGTGACATTCTTTGATAGTATAAATAGCCTTTTGGGGTTATTGTTTTTTGTTTTAGTAATAGTCAAAGTTTGAAAATCTGGTTCATTATTGTAACTGAGAATTTACGAAATATTGGATTCTGCGAATTAAAATGTACTGTGAAAAGAAAAAAACAACATTATTGTGCTCATCTAGTGACATTGGATTATTGGATTATTTGGACATTTGGACTATAGTGAATTAATACATCAGGAAAGGCTTGAAGTGACATTGGATTAAAGGGACACTGGACAACTTTGATTAAGGTACACTTGACATTTCAGATTAAAGGGACACTTGCTAATATTACTTGGATTTTATTCATATATTGGATTTTAAAGAAATACTGGATCCATTATATGTATTTTCTGTAAGTGGATATTTTTCATTTTCATTGTAGTATATAAATAAATTTGTTAATTATATTTTAAAACAGTTGTTGCTGGTTTTTCTTCCTGGCTTGTTACATTTTACCCGTAACAATATATATATATAAGGCACAGAAGACACGGACACATTATAATGGTCTGCTTGAAATTACATCAAATTATCGAAGACTTTGTGGCAATGGGTAATGCTTTTAGAGAAGGAGAAACGTGAACGTTACTGTTAGAATGAATATTATATCCCTCATGGATTATCCTGAGGAATGGAACGCACTATATATCTCGTTAAAAGAGAAATATAATTAACGTTTTGATACTAACCCCACTCCCGACTACTTTGATGTCCTCAATTATTTGCTCTTGTTTTGTTTGTTTTTAGTAATTACGGTTCTGTTAATGTTGTTAGAGTAACTCCTATGAAATGTATTGTTCGTGGTTTTCTAAACTGATTGTCAAAGATAACATATTTTGATTTTAAAAAAAAAATACGAAAAGTATATCTAAGGGAATATTGTTGGAATGGAAGCAACTTATTGTTTTGTCCAGGCTCAGATAAACGAAATGGAAAATAGTACGAACAATATTCTAATGGAAATCCACCATACCATATTGCTGGAATGGAAGCCACTTATTGTGATGTCCAGGCCTCAACTAAACGAAAATGGAAAATAGTACGCACAATATTCTTAAAAAAATCCACCATACCATATTGCTGGAATACGAGCCAATTATTGTGATGTCCAGGCTCAACTAAACGAAATGGAAAATAGTACGGACAATATTCTTAAAGAAATCCACCATACCATATTGATGGAATACGAGCCAATTATTGTGATGTCCAGGCTCAACTAAACGAAAGTTGAAAATAGTACGGACAATATTCTTTAGGGTAATCCACCATACCATATTGCTGGGATACGAGCCACTTATTGTGATGTCCAGGCTCAACTAAACGAAAACGGAAGATAGTATGAACAATATTCTTTAGGGTAATCCACCATACCATATTGCTGATATGAGAGCCATTTGTTGTGATGATCAGTCTCAATTAAACGAAATTGGAAAATAATACGGATAATATACTAAAGGAAATCCACCATACCATATTGCTGGAATACATGCCACTTATTGTTTGTCTGGCATTGCTGGGAATCATAGGCATGTCAGGAAACATTTTCATCATTGCTTGCTTTGGAATTAAACAGGCAAGGACGGCGACCACTGTCTTTATTGTTGCGTTGGCGTTGACTCATTTGAACGTGTGTTTATATTATCAACGTCAGCACCTGCCGATTTAGGCATGAATGTTACATTGTTACATTTACTAACCAGATATTATGTAAGGTAATGTACTTCTTTACGAAATGGACAATCTACACCTCCGTTTTAATTCTTTGGATTATTTCAGTTGATAGATATTTGAAAAATTGTAAACACTGCGTAAAACATTTGTTGACAAGAACTTCTTTGAAAGCAGCTTTAATATTGGTATTTGTAGTATTGGTATTTTGTGCTTGTGATGTATTATGTTGCTTTTATTCATCTTTAAAGTTGTCTTTTTTTCTGTTTTTGTTTATGGTCGACTGTTGTCCTTGAATGCTACGTTTCCTGTTCGATTGTTAGTCCCCCACCGGTCCCGGACCGTATTTTCAATACTATAACACTTAGAGATACCAAACTTGATATTTGAATACATCTTGGGATAGCGCTGTGTCGCATACCAAAATGAGGCCACAGTGACCTTGACCTTGACACAGTGACGTTGACCTTGACCTGTGACCTCTGTCATAGAAAATGTTCCGAAAATGCTTGTCCGGACCATATTTTCAATACTATAAGACTTTGAGATACCAAACTTGGTATGTGGATACATCTTGGGATAGAGGTGTCGCGTACCAAAATAAGGTCACTGTGACCTTGACCTTGACCTGTGACCTTTGTCAAAGAAAATGCATGTCCGGAGCGTATTTTCAATACTATAACACTTAGAGATACCAAACTTGATATGTGGATACATCTTGGGATAGCGGTGTATCGCATACCAACATAAGGTAATTGTGACCTTGACCTTGACCTGTAACCTCTGTCATAGAAAATGCATAGAAAATGCTTGTCCGGACCGTATTTTCAATACTATAACACTTAGAGATACCAAACTTGGTATGTGAATACATCTTGGGATAGCGGTGGGTCGCGTACCAAAATAAGGTTCCTATGACCTTGATCTTGACCTGTGACCTCTGTCATAGAAAATGCTTGTCCGGACCGTATTTTCTATACTATAACACTTAGAGATACCAACTTGGGATGTGGATACATCTTGGGATAGTGGTGTGTCGCCTACCAAAATAAGGTCACTGTGACCTTGACCTTGACTTGTGACCTCTGTCATAGAAAATGCTTGTCCGGACCGTATTTTCAATACTATAACTGATACACCAAACTTGGTATGTGAATACATCTTGGGATAGCAGTGTGTCACGTACCAAAATAAGGTAATTGTGACCTTGACCTTGATCTTTGACCTCCATCATAGAAAATGTCTGGAACATGTTTGTCTATGCCGGTGGGGGACTATGGATTGCCCTGCAATTCTTAATGCTCTTTTTATATTTACTTTGTAAGGCTTCCGAATAGTTTATTTTTAAATGATAACTCAATCGAATGGAAATATATATGGAAAGCATAATTGGCAAATAGTATACCACTACTTAATTCCCTAGAAGTCAATGAAGTGCCACCTCGTAAAATAGTACCCTTCTCGGGTCAGTAGTCACTCCCTCTGATAATTAGTTCTAATCCATTGACTCCTAAGGCGTTAAATAGTTGTTTTATTATTATGATAAAATACAACGGTTTTAATTCGCTTATATAGCTTTAGTAATTGCACATGGTAAGGTAGAAATGAATAGTTTCTTTGAGTTTTTCAGCTATAAACATGCTTTACAACTTGAATTCCTAGAGAACTCGTCTGAAAAACTTGAATGGTATAAACACATATTTTGTAATGTTGAAAGGTTACCATTTCACTTGTGAAATGACGTTTTCGTAAACCAGTCTACTGAAATCATTACTATTACGAAACATTCGGAAGCCTCAGGAAGGTAGGGTTCAAGCCTGCTGATTTCCCTTTTTTTTTTTTTTTTTTCTTTTTCTTTTTAATTTTCATTGGTTTTTATTATTAAATCAAATTATTCAATGAATACAATTGGTTAAAAGTTGATCACATGATTTAAAATAAAAAGGTATATTGACCTGAAAAACGATTATAGACTTTTGTATATTGACCTGTGAAAAATAAGTATGAAAAATTTAATTTTCATGAATATTCAAAATTCAAAATTTCAAAATTTCGAAATTCAAAAATTTCAAAATTCGAAAATTCAAAAATTCAAAAATTCAAAAATTCAAAATTTCAAAATTTCAAAATTCTAAATTTAAAATTCAAAATTTCAAAATTCAAAAATCAAAATTTCAGAATTCCAAAATTTCAAAATTTAAAATTCCATGAATAATTTGATTTAATATTCTAATACACCCGCACTATATAGCCTAGTTTAAAATATCTCGTTATATTGAACGATATATCACTGTAACTTTTGCAACGTTAGGAGAATAAGCATTGCGCATTGCGCATTCCGCATTGTAACGTATGCAACGTTAGGAGAGCAAGCAAAGCAATGCGAAAGATTTCAGATGTGTGCGTTATTTTCACATTTAAGGGTTTTAGATTCGGGCTCGTGAAATTATTGTTTACAATTGAACGACAAACCGTGATATATTAAACGATAATTCACAGTAAACGATGTTCTATTTCTTAAATAGAATAATTGTTGCCTTGGAGCACGAGTTCTTATATCGGGGCCATTTATCTAGAGAGGGAGATATTTTCAGTATCTCAAAAACACTGGTTATTAAACTTTATATTACATAATTTAAAATGATATTTTATTAATATTTCTAATGATTCACGCCTTTTTACGTCAGTTTGCACGAGAACGCCAAGACGACGTTACATCATCCAAGACGACGTTACGTCATACAAACAAAACAAGTGGAACCGGAACTCTTCGTTAATTTCCGTAATCGTTATTTCCTAGTGACGGAATCTGACGAAGACGTCCGTAAAACAATCGGAACGTCATTTGGCATTTCCGCCACAGACGGAAAAGGCCGAGCAATGTTCCGTACTGGGAAATAGATATAGATATTTCCCAGTAGAGCAAACGAGTAGATATAGCTTTTCTATTCCCAGTATTTCCTATATAAATCAGAGATAATTATGTAATATGTGTATTTATCGACCTGAGAAAAGTGTATTTTACCTATCGATAAATACACATCGACCTCACTAAAAGGCAATAATTTTATAATATTATTCCTTTACATTTGTGACAAATGTGATAACGCAATCTTAATAATTACACATGGTAACAGTGAACCGTTTATATGTGTTGTAATAATGTACACTCTAACGCACACTTGAACAATTTTATTTCTGTGGTGATGTGTACTACTAGCACGTCGTATTACAAGGTAATTGTAATCAATATGTAAGACATGTCAAGGTTTTTGGACAGAAAGAAGCGAGGTCGCCCACATTGATTTAAAATGCCTGGTAGGAAGAACTGGTGGTAAAAATCGGAAAGAATGTAAGCAAAAACGGTCGTGGCGTGTTTGTGTCTCCGTGACAACATTTATTTTTTTCAATATTGTTTTAACACCCGTGACTTGATATATTATTATGTTAACTTCTTGTCTCTCGGTAGCTATTTTACGCTTGCGTAAAACCTTGCTTGTTTTTTACTAAAAAAAATAAAAATTTGGAGTGTGAGCCGTGCAAACAATGTATAAGCTTCATTTGTTCATTTAAACAAACGCGTCAATGACACAGATCCATTATTGCACGGTCACGTGCCGTTTTGCTGTTTTTTAAAAAAAAAAGCGCGTCAATGACAAAGATGTACTACTGCACGGTCACGTGATGAACAATTGAACGGTTGGCATATTTACAATGAGAATGGTCAAAACTATTTAATCACACGTGACTGCTTCTAGATCAATGAAAAACGCTTATATTTTATGATATATAATAATTCACATTGTTGCGACGACTTATGACGCCTAATGACGGTTGATGATTTTATGTACACGTAGCTAACCTACTATTTCCTCAATCATTTATCGCATGCTAACATTCCTTGAAATCAATGTGATTATATGTCAATACTTTATTAATTGTTCTATGAACAGTCTCACGTGATTTGACATATCACTGATGAATAATTAACGTAAGTTCAATAGACCACGTAGCCAGAGCATACCAATATGACATAGAGTGCGTTAATGTATTTGGCTACAATAGTTAGTACGTCTACATGACTTTTAAGTGATTAGATACCGAATAACATTACATTTGGAAACCATTACACTTATAGAAACAGTCGGTATGTTATTTTAGACTGCACTGCATAACATTTATGTTTAGTACGGAAAATATTCTAAGGGAAATTCACCATACCATATTGTCGAAACACGAGCCACTTATAGATTTGTTCAAGTCCAACTTAACGAAAAGGAAAACAGTACGGATCATTTTCTAAATGGATATTGCTGATATACAAGCCACCTAATGTGAATGATGTTCAGGCTCAATTAAACGAAAATGGAAAAAAGTACGAAAACTATTTATAAGGAAATATTGCAGGCATATTGTTAGCATATGGTATACAAGACACTCAATGTGATGTCGAGGTTCAATTAAACGAAAATGGAAAATAGTACGAAAAGTGGATATTGCTGATATACATGTCACTTAGTGTGATTTTCAAGCTTAACTTAAACGAAATGGAAAACAGTACGGATAATATACTAAAGGAAATCCACTATACCATATTGCTGGAATACATGCCACTTATTGTTTGCCTGGCATTTCTGGGAATCTTAGGCATATCAGGAAACATATTCATCATTGTTTTCTTTTGGATTAAACAGGCAAGGACGGCGACCACTGTCCTTATTGTTGCGTTGGCGTCCACTGATTTGAGCGTGTGTGTTATATTGTCAACGTTAACACTTGCTGATTTGGGCGTAAATATTAAATTCAGTAACCAAATAATATGTAAGTTAATGTACGTCGTTATTCAGTGGACAATCTACACCTCCGTTTTAATTCTTTGGATTATTGCAATTGACAGATATTTGAAAATTTGTAAACTTTCCGGAAAACAATTTTTGACACGAAATGCATTCAAAGCAGCTATAATATTAGTATTTGTAGCTCTTATATTTTCTGTTCGCAACTTCGTGACGATTGATGCCATACGTATGAACTTAACAACTTCGGATGGTAATTCCTCAGTAACTGGATATTACTGTACAAATACAAATGACTCAGATCTTAAAATATATGTTATTGTTTTCCACGTGTTTGATATGGTTGTTCTAACGTTTATATGTGTAACTTTTGTTTTCACATATGGCAGTATCGGCTATAAGCTGTACCAACAACACAAGAAAATTATGAGATATTCAAAACCTTTAAGTAGTCAAATTTCAGAACAAAACGAGAAAGACAATAAAAGAAGTGAATTTCAAAACATTGAAGTTGCTGCAATAAGTGTAATAAGAGTAATAGAGGAACACGAAGACACTTTACAAAACGTTATATCACGAAATAAAACTTCTCCACCGCAATCAACCGAAGATACGGTCCAACCTGGAAAGTCAGCGGAAGAGACCATTCAAACTGGGAAGTCAGCGGAAGAGACGGTTCAACATGTAATTTCAAAGTTAGAGACGGTTCAAACTGAAATTGATAAGCCGATTCCGGATAGAAGCAGAAACAGAAACGCATCAAGTACCAGACAAGCAGAAAGAAAAATGACGATAATGACACTAGCTGTAACAATAGGATTTGTGGTCTGCTTTGCGCCTTATTTCGCTCTCAGCGTCAAATTAAGGTATTTTACTCCTGGTGAGGCAGAACTAGATGTCAGTACACAAATGGCACTTCGCTCACCATTTTTGAATAGTGTAATAAACCCGATACTTTATTGCATATTTAATATGCGCTTTAGACGTTATCTCAAAGGAGCCATCATGTGCAGGTCATAAAGCAAATGGAACATGCATAACGTTTTAGCAATTCATAAAGTGCTAGCTGAATTCAATCACTGTTGTTAGTTTTACAAATATTGTTTGACTGTAAATATATATGTTGTGAATATTCTATCGTTTAATGACCTGCTATGATAACTCATAAGAAACTGCTGGGCGACGTCACTAGCGTCGTTTTAGTTCTGAGAGTTCAGAAAAACTGTGTGAGGAAGTTAAAGAATTATCAAAATTGGATGCTAAACATAAAAGATGCATGATTAGTTATAGGTTTTTTGAAACGGCTTTTACAACAACACACACTATTTGAGTAGTGGAAAAAAAAGGATCAAAATGAAAGAATAATTATAATTCTTATAGAGTTTTTATCCAACGAATGAAACGGCCGCTTTTATGACATCATAATTCTAAATTGCCTGTTTCTTATTTAGTGTTAACCCTTCTTTTTAAACCAATCAGATGGATCAGAATTTCAAATACTGGCTACATTCATTCATGAAGAATTTACTACCATCGCTCTTCATAGTTTAGAGTGTGACCTATATGGAGACTACCGATAAAACGTATGGTAAACACTAAGCCGGATAGAGACTATGAAGAGAAATCTTCACCATTAAGAAACCGCGGTCAGTCGCAACGCTCCCTCCCTTTCGATTTCTTAATGGAGAAGATTTCTCTTCATAGCCTCTATCCTATACATGGAATATTTATAAATATGATAATTTACTGATTTATCGTTGGAAATTCACATCAACAGTATAATAAAAGACACTAAAGTTTAATATTGCATTATATGGTAGATAACGAAGTTCGCATTAATTTGCGGTGATTTTCTTTCAAATAAAATGTATCAATATTTCTTATAATGTAATTAGAACTATGACGTCATAGTTTTCAAAATGGCCACTTCCATATCCGTTTTAGAACAACATTCAAATGGCCATATCGTCCGATTTAGGTCATCTTTCACCCTTTTCCAAGTTATACTGAACTCTCTTAATAATTAGGTTTGTTTAAATGTATACACACATTCCATTTAAGGACCTAATTCTCAACTCTAAATGATCATTGAAAAGGCATGAAAAGCTTATTTATTTGCTGATAACATGCTACATGACCGATTTGCTCAGGTAAATAAAAAGAGGACAGAGTAATAGTTTCTCTTTGAATAAGCATTAATATATTGAACAGTATCTAGGGTAAGATAGTATATAATACTTCAAACGTTACTTTTATGAAGATAAATAAGAACAAATTAACAAGTTAGCAGTACTAAATATAAAACTTTGTTGATAATTCATTGTTTTAGAAGAAAAACACACCACGACACAAATGAAATACTTGCTTTTATGTTTTAATATGTTGGTTTAATACAAAAGCTGTATTGGGAGGGCCTCATCAACTGAAATAAAATTGAATACCAGAATTTTCTCATGCAAATGTAGGTGTAACGGTTACCGACAGTTAACTATACACACTTTCTCCTCCCCCCAAATACAATATGCTGGAAATTGGTTAAAATTAAAATTAAATTATAGAATTTTGTTCACGGGTTCTTAAAATCCCCGTGAATGAATATGCGTAAAATTAATTACGAGTTGGTAACTTAATTCAACGCTCCAGTTTATAATATTTAATTATATAACTTACATATTTTAAGAATTCAAACTCTATAGACACAATATAAATGGATTTAACCAGCCATATATATGTGGTCATCATTGTTCTGTTCTGTTCTGTTCTGGTAGGTTTAGAAACGTTGTAAGTATGTTGTAAAATGCGGCTATTGTTGGCGGGTTAGGGACTTTAATTATGTTCGTAATCATGACACTGAAGTAATTGTAAGGCCATTTTTTAACAACACTTTGTTCATTATATCACCAGATCATGTAGGCTTATTGCCAAACAAATGAAATTCTCGGTCAATATATTTAATGATACCCACGAATAAACACTTTATTGTAACTTTATTATATCACCACTTGTGATAACTGACCACATGCATTAAATGTTTGTTTGTTTGTTTGTTTGCTTGTATGGTGTTTTACGTCATTTTCAACACATGTAAGGTTATATATGACGGTCGATTTTTGTGGTGGAGGCAGACCATCCACTTGTCATGGGTAGAACCAGTATTCTTGCATACCGAACAAGGATATCCGTCATTTTACCGGGGCTAGATATTTCCATCTCAAGATAAAATTCACACGCGCACCAACATGCGGTATGCAGGGAAACATGCGAAACGTTAGTAGCTGGCGGCGTCAACGCACAACATGTCTCTGTTATGCAAGAAAAATAATCTATCATGGGTATTCGGTTCAGATAGGGAATTCGTACATACCGGACAAGGATATTCGTCATTTTATCGGGGCTAGATATTTCCATCTCACCCTAGGGTCGGGATAAAATTCACTAGTTAGTTAGTTTCTTTAAAACAACATTACCTTGATGATTTATGAACATAGATTCTGATAAATCAACAAAAAAAGATCTGCTGGAATTTAAAATATATTATTTTTTGAAACATTGCATACGCGGGTATAATTTTTATTATATACTACAATTTAGAGCCAATCAGATACCGATACGGATTAACCCCTTACACAGTATACCAAGACGAATATGCTAACAACAATATAAACATCGTCTTTACATAAGAGTAAAATGTTGCGTTTTATAATTAATCATTTTAATATGTTTATTAAAATAAGCCAATAACGAAAACACATATAGATACATTTGCCCATCATCTTGTGAAATCTTCGTAATTGTTAAAACCTTTAAAATATACAGTAGCTTGATTATATGGATCTATTTTGTTAAGTCTTGGTAGAATGTATGCAACTGTCGTTGTTATTAGATATCGTGTGGCTGTAATAATCTTGATATATTATCAACGAGATGCCATTTAACTTACAAAGATGGAAATCTCTACGCCTCCTTTGCATACACCGATTAATAGTATACTTGCTTCAGAAATAAACTATTTCCAGCGGGTTTATTTTTTATCATGTCGATCTGTATAATTCTGCCGAGAAACAGGGTGCCTGAGATTATAAGAATCTTTCATGGGTATCCGGTGAAGATAGGAAATTCTAACCTGAGGTATAAGTGTTTTTTATCGGAACCGAGGCTCTGCCGAGGTTCCGATTAAAACACTTATACCGAGGGTTGGAATTCCCTATCTGAACCAAATACCCATGATAGATTCTTTTTCTTGCATATCAGAGACATGTTGTGCGTCGACGCCGCCAGCTACTAACGTTTTGCATGTTTTCCTGCATACCGGATGTTGGCGCGCGTGAATTTTATCTCGACCCTAGGGTGAGATGGAAATATCTAGCCCCGGTAAAATGGCGGATATCTTTGTCCGGTATGCAAAAAATAGAGAATATCATGTTAGTGCCAGAAGATGTCTTTGCAATGTCAGATTTGAGGATATTAGCTGCAACATCAATTGCATCGACAATTCTCTTGTTGATCTGGCTTCTGCCAAATCATCGAGTACTTGCTTTGTGGCTTTTAGGCTTTTTTGTATTTATATATACATGATCATGTATGTGTTATACGTATATTGCCTATTAATGCTTGTTTGTTAGGGAATATAACCTGGCGGGGCTATCTTTATTTACACTGTCCCATTTTACTGGGATGACAATAGGGTAAGAGTCAGGTTTGATGCACCCTAGAACCTGGCTTAAACCCTAGCGGCCTTTTTTTTTGCCACTGTCCGTTCCAAGGCGGAAGCCCTATTGACAACCCTTTTATGTTTGTGATGTTGTGTCTTGCATTTTATCATCATTAAAACTGTTGTTTGTTTCTATGTGTACTTTTGATTGACTACTACCCTCAGTGTCGTGTAACCTGTACGGCTACTGTACGGCTATCCTATTTATTTCCAAGATGGCGGACACGTCAACATCAGAAAAGCAAAGTAAGTGCCTTTCAGTTTTACTCGTTACTTGCTTAATTCGGTGTGACATGCATAGATAGTTATGCAGACAGATTTCTTTACACTTGGCTGCATAATATGTCACAAACAATTTACTATTGTTTGAAAAACCACCGCCTAAGCATGTACTTTTTTTCGATCTGCAAACGAAGCGAGGGGTCCCACCTCAGGGGCGGATCCAGGATTTCAGCTAAGGGGTGGCGTAAGATTTTGGTCTATATTCGGGTCCGTTTCTAGCCTCATAAAACGGTTGTGGTAGTGCATTGATAGGGTAAAAAAGTTCGTTTTGAAATAAAAGGACTTAACAATGTGTTAATTAAATAACTCATTAGCCATTATGCGTCGGGCGAGCGAAGCGAGCGAAAAAAAAATTTATACTGAGAGTGTGCATCGAAATTGATTGATGGGGGGCGTAAGATTTTGGTCAATTTTCGGGTCCGTTTCTAGCCCCATAAAACGGTTGCGGTAGTGCAATGTTAGGGTAAAATGTCCGTTTTCAAATAAAAGGATTTAACAATGTGTTAATTAAACCACTCATTAGCCATTATGCGTCGAGCGAGCGAAGCGAGCGAGAAAATATTTTAAACCGAGGGCGTGCATCGAAATTGTTTGATGGGGGGCGTAAGCTTTTGGTCAATTTTCGGGTCCGTTTCTAGCCTCTGAAACGGTTGCGGTAGTGCATTGATAAGGTAAAAAGTACGTTTTCAAATAAAAGGATTTAACAATGTGTTAATTAAACCACTCATTACCCATTATGCGTTGAGCGAGCGATAACATTTTTTATACTGAGTGCTTCGAAATTGTTTGATATTTTATCTACAGTAACATGGACATACATGTATGATCCGGAATTTTTAGGGGGCGCCCCCCTGCATCCGCTAGTGCACCTGGTTTGAACCATTATGGGCTTGTGTGGGTTTGTGGTTGACTGTCGTCCTTGAATGCTGCTTTTCCTGTTCGATTTTTATATCTGTATTTAGATAGGGCCATTAAAATGGCTGCAATATATTCATTCGAGTCCAAGGCATTCTTCCAGTCCTCCAACATTCTTAAAAGGGTGGTCTGACACCCGTGGCCCTTCCTGAATGCATTTTATCGAATATGGCATTAAAGTATTCATCCAGTTGTACTGTACTGAAAACTTTTTCACATATTTTGGATGGGATTGGTAGTTCGATTTGCTTATAGAGTCTATTTTTTTAGAAAAACAGGGGTAACCTGGGCCTCTTTTAATCTAACTGGAAAAGTGCTTGTAGATACGGTAGAATTAATAAGGTCAGTTATAAAAGGAACAAGAGACGTTTTACCAAGTTTCAATAATTTAACTGATATCTTATCCACCCCGGTGGCCTTAAATTTATCTATTATTTTTGAAACTGTGATCTGATCAGTTGGCGTAAAGTTAAAACAATGTTTGTTAAAGTATTTGCTTAATATCTTATTTATACTAGAATGATCATTTTGTCAAATGGCAAGTCTTTCCCAATATCGTTTGCAACATTAACGAAGAAATCGTTAAACATTTCAGTAAATTCAGCATTAGTAGAGATGATTTTGACTTCTTCCTTTAAAATGATTTTAGCTTGTGAATTGCTTGACTTTTTTGACATGAAAGGATTTATTGTTTTCCAGAAATCTACAGACGTACATCCCCCAATACAAAGTTCTTGAACTATTTATTTATTGACCCTTTTTCAGTTTATTTACAAGGTTTCTTCTAGTTCTATAGTTTTCTTTTCATTTATTGCTTTACGAAGATCTCTATTCATCTATGGAATTTAGTTTTGCTTAATATACATTTGTTTAACTGGTACATGCTTGTCTATGACCTTGGTGACCCTGGCCTCAGATTCGTTATACATGTTGTTTACCTCTGATTTCTCATGAAATTTATGAGTAGGAATCTGTATTTTTGACAAGTCTGTGTTGAAGTCTTCACAGTTAAAATTTCTAAAGCTTCTCATAATGATTTTCGATTGTTCATTACTTGGAGTTTTACAATTTAGAACCTTACTGATCATGCTATGGCAATCACTTATGCCAGTAGCAATATTTGGAATCATAGAATATGTATTAATCAAATCGATAATGGGTTCTTGTTTAGTAGGCGACAAATTCAATATACACTATTTTGCATAACAGTATAAAACAAATCTGCGACAAGGAGGGTGTGTTTCTCAAAACTTTTATAAATGTAGGACTATCACAACCTGACTTCTATGGTGATGTGATTTATAAACTTCGTAAGATTCTTGGTCATGATCACTTTCATACTATCTTTGTTAAACTTGTTAAAAAGTTTATCAAAAGAGGTTATGACCCTATCATTTTGCAACGTACTGCATGCTTGGTGGTGAACCCTTTTACAGTTCGCCACTATGCTTTCCTCTTTAATTGTACGATGAACGGACAGGCTGTGGACCCTATGATGACGCCTACCTAAAGCCCATTGGGACGGTGGCGTTTGATGTTTGTCCATGTTCTTTCTTGTCGTGCCCTTAATGGTGTATTCTCTTTCTGCTCTGGCTTCTGTCAAGTCATTGAGTACCTTCATTGTGGCTTTCTAGGCTATTGTTTTTTTGTATTATATTTACACGAGCATATTTGTGTTTTACTTATATTGCCTATTGATGCTGCCTTGTTGGTTAGAGTTTAGATCATGGCGGGGATTTCTTTATTTACACTGTCCTGTTTTAATGGGATGACAGTAGGGTAAGTGTGAGGTTTGGTGCACCCTAGAACCGGTTTAAACCCCCAGTGGCCTACTTTGCCACTGACCGTTCCAAGGCGGTAGCCCTATTGTCAACCCTTTTGTGTTTGTGATGTCGTTTGCATTTTTTATTACTTTTGCCTTTTCGTTTGTCTGTTTGCGTGTTTGTTATTGTGTTTTGTGGTTGACTGTCGTCCTTGAATGCTGCTTTCCCTGTCCGATATTTTTATCCTTCTTGTTAAGTTCTGCGATAGATATATTAATATGCTAAGTTATAGTGCAATATTATGTATATCATTATATCATGAAATCTGTACACAGGTTTATGGGTACATTTTAATAATCACATAAAATGATTAATAACCAGTCATGGTTATACGGTACGACGATAATAATCTGTTTAGGAGAATAGGTAGGGAAAGAAAACCGTGTGTGCATTTCATTGGTCCGAGTATTAATATAAGAAAACTATATGTTGACGCTTTAATCAATTTAAGATTATCTGAGTGGGGCAACTCTTGTTATTTTAATGATTTATGTATTTCATGTTACAAGGGTGAATGTTTCTATCAATAGTAGTGATGATCCGATACGATATTTAACGGGCAAGATACGCATACGAGGGTTCAGTGCAAAACTATTGTATCTCCTTCTTTATTCATATATAGTTACAATAGCTTTGCACTGACCCCTCGATATGCAAATATAAGACTAATATTTGCATATTTGAATCGTGCCATATCGAATCATCTTTATAATTAAAAGAGATTAACTTTGTTTAATTCAGTTAGTGGGATATCTTTAATTGTTGGTGTATTCTATACGTGTTATTACTTCTTTGAGCCAAAACATTATATGCCATTATTCGAATGCCGCTTTATCAATACTATGTCGATGCACCAGACATTGCACAGGTTGGACTTTTAAATAAAAATGTCAGTAAATACCTAGGTGCGTACAAAACTGTTATTACTAAATGTACTATCTTGATCGACTTTTAATGGAGACTCATTTAAAATGGCGGACGTCGCTATGCAACTAAGATACGATAGGAAATGTCCTCGACGGAGATTTGGGACATCCATTATATATCTGCATTAAGCATCTAACAAGTGCAACGACCTTTCCTTTTTGAAATTGATATATTGAGATATAATAATCAACATTTTAGTATCGTAACACTGATCTAAATTTAAAATTTAAAAGTAATTTAAGAGCTATTCTGGGACAAGGACCATCACAAACTGACTTCTATGGTGATGTGATTTATAAATTTCGTAAGATCATTGGTCATACTTATTTTCATACAATATTTATTAAACTTGTTAAGAAGTGTATCAAAACAGTTTGTGACCATGTATTTTTGCAACGCACTGCATTTTTAGTACCCGTTTATGCTTTCCTCTTTGATTGTGCGATGACAGATGTTGACCCTATGATAACATCTACCTAAATCCTCAAATAATGGTAGCGTTTGATGTTTGTCTTCATGCATACTAATGAGATAGATACCTTGGAAGCAACAAAAAAAATCCCTATGAATGATTCCTTGTTTGCTAGAGAATATAGCCTGTTGGGATTTATTTATTTACACTGTTCCGTTTTATTGGGATGACAATATGGTAAAAGTGAGGTTTGGTGCACCTTAGACTGGTTTAAACCTACAGCGGCCGTTCCAAGGCGGTAGCCCTATTGATTGTAAACCCGTCTGTGTTTGTGATGTCACATGCCTCATTTCTTATAAACTGTGTAATAGTTGTTTGTTTTGGTAGACTGTGAAAGCTACATTTCCTGTTCGACTTTTATACGTACTTTTAACTAAAACGGTCGGGGCTCGTGATAAACAGTCAGCTAGTATTTTAAGACCGCAGTCATTACATCGTCACTTAAATTTGTGCGGTTTTTAAATTAATAAATACTCACTAACTGTTTGTTTTTGCATAATATTATATTGACTGTGTTTTATCTAGATTGTTAGCAGAGATACATAGAGGATCTTAAACGAGTTCCCATTTCATATAAGATTTATGAAACGAGTTATGAATTATTTTAATTTTAACAAGCCTTTTGGCGAGTTAAAATTAAAAATAATTCATAACGAGTTTCATAAATCTTATATGGAATGGGAACGAGTTTAAGATCCTTTTTATCACATAACACTGCAAGCAAATTAGTAAAAAATAATTGAGATGTACATAGAACAGCCACGACGTCAGACACACTTTAGCGCCAAAACGTCATAAAATATGTGACGTCGTAACGTCGCGTCTCACACATAACGTTGCGTATAAAAGAGTTCATGTTTTACCTCTTTACAAAATAGCAGTTTACGCCAACATTTTAACAAACCAATAACAATGTTTTGTATAACGTGCATTATTTTTATAAGCTGTCACAAATAATACGTTTATGACTCAATCTGGGTGAATTTATAATAAATAAGATAGTTTCAGTTAATAAACTTGCGTAGTGTTACAGTTTTAACTCAACCAATCAAAATCGTTCCAGGTTGTATTACACGTGTGTCATACAATAGAATATTAAATGGGTATTCGACACTGCTAACAAGGGACGTTATGTGATAAATTAATTAACATGACGTCACCACTGTTAAAGCGTGGTTCTGTACAACCGTTGTACATCAAATATGTCACTGGCCGTTTAAAAACGTTATCCTTGGCATCACCTCATTATTCATTATGCTCTTAAGGACTGTGTTGACTTATAAACACACTCCTGTGCACAGCGTAGTCTGTTGATACCTCTGACTGAAGTAACACATGTACATTATTATCGTTTTATGAAATCCGTATATGCTATGCTGTATATTATGATGAGACTTACATAAAGAACATGTTCATTTGCTGTTCTTTAAACAGTTTAATGTAGTGAAAGCTAGTTAAAGTGTCAGTGCAAACGAAAGTAAGAGCACATAAGAGTTCACCCAATGCATTTCAACAAAAACAAAACAGAAGCAATATTTCGAATATTTGAAAAATAATGGGACAAAAGTCTATATTCAAGTAATGTTTATTGTTCATGGTTGAACCTCAAAACTGGCCCCTGCAGTTTTATGGCCTGTATATGACGTTGTTTACGGTAAATCCGCTAAACTGGCCACTGTTATAATCCGATATTCTGCACTGATAATGTAAAATACAGGAATACAAAAGGAGACATGTTTTTTTTCTCAAATAAGGTAAATGGGTAAAATGCATTTGATAAAAAGTTTGCAGTCATGTTTATAAACAAAAACACAATCTTTATACAGGAATTAGCAATTTATTTTGTTCAAGGTACCATATAAAAATCCTTTTAATTAACAAATACTTAAAATCAACAATAAATATGGCTCACTAAACACACGTCTTTTAAACAAAATATTCCCAATTAGTCCGTATACAAAATATAAACCAACGCAACCGCGAACAAACTCTTGCTTTTGAAACTTGCTTCTGCAAAGTTATCCGTCTTATCGTTCCAGATGCATCTGCTAGTAAACGAAAGTGACGGATGAGACGCGTGTGTTTGACCAATAGCTACAAGCGTCACTACCTTGAACCGAGCATTTCCCAGTAATTTCACTTGCTGTTTAATAGAATCTGACAACGTTTTTGAAAGTCTAGTACATTCGTCTTTGTTATATTCTTTCCCCTCAAGCTGTTCCTTAAGTGTGTCTTCTGCTATGCATTTGGCTTTGTAGATAGAGAACGGTTCATCTGGTTCCAATTTGTACGTGTTTTCATATCGGACATTGCCTCTGAGTTTGTCTGCAGATTGAAGAACCCCTGACCGGCCTGTGAGTGAATCAGCCATTGATTGCTTCCTGTGGATGTCCATAATTGACATACGTCGACCATCATTTGAAGGCCGACGGCCCATACCCACGGGAACTTCAAGGCTAGTACCCGGTTGATAAATCGACTTTCGTCGTCCCATGCTCACGGGAACTTCATTGCCGGCAGCCTGTTTTCCGTCAACAGATGCTTTTCGTGGATAAACTGACTTTCGTCGTCCTTCACTGGGAACCATTGATTGTTTCCTCGCCGCCATCATCTCAGTCTGAAAATATTTGACAGTTTACATGTCAATTTATCTTTATCTTGATTAGTCAAAGTCATGGTTTATCTTAACGTTGAATAGTCGAAGTCATGCTTTAGTTTAACATCGATTAACCTTGATTAACCTTGATCAACCGAGAGTAATACAATGAGATACACTACGTATTTGTTAGCTGAAATGAGTAAACATGTTTGTTCTAGTCCAATGATGTGAAAAGTAATCATTTTATGATTTGTTTGAACACTGATTTGTTTGAACACTGAAAAACGCACTCCCTTGGTACGGATTGTAATGAAATGAAATGGTGTTTTATCTCCTGTTAACACATGATGTTATATTGACATGCCTCCGCCAGGGAGTAAACCCGCGGAAAGATTGTTACCAAAGAATATACGAAAATAGTCATATAGCCACAGAAGTCAGACAAGTATACAAGTATACAAGTATAAAAGGTAAACAAAAAATACGGCATTTTGAGAAGTGTTCAGTATGTAGTCTTAAGAAGAAATCGCTTATGTCAGACAAGCATACAAGTGTTGGTGGTGGACGCTTTTACAGTTCGCCACTATGCTTTCCTCTTAAATTGTACGATGACCGGACAGGCTGTGGACCCTATGATGACGCCTACCTAAAGCCCATTGGGTGGCGTTTGATGTTTGTCTATGATCTTTCTTGTCGTGCCCTTAATGGTTTATTCTCTTACTGCTCTGGCTTCTGCCAAGTCATTGAGTACCTTCATTGTGGCTTTCTAGGCTATTGTTTTTTTTGTATTATATTTACACGAGCATATTTGTGTTTTACTTATATTGCCTATTGATGCTGCTTTGCCCCCAGTGGCCTACTTTGCCACTGACAGTTCCAAGGCGGTAGCCCTATTGTCAACCCTTTTGTGTTTGTGATGTCGTTTGCATTTATTATTGCTTTTGCCTTCTTGTTTGTCTGTTTGCGTGTTTGTTTCTGTGTTTTGTGGTTGACTGTCCTCCTTGAATGCTACTTTCCCTGTCCAATCTTTTTATATTTCTTTTTCTGTATGAAGTCTTATCGAACCAGTCGGGTAACGTACCACTTTAAAGTGCAATGCTCAACAAAACGTAATTGAATAAAATACAATAGACACTTGAACGGAAATTACATAATAAAAAAAAATACGATAAACACTTCACATCAATATATGATGACACTTCAAAGTGGTTTTGCTATCGTAAATAATCTTGTCGCTGAGCTTAATAGTTACAATACTATATGACCTGTAACAGTTTCGGACGAGCACAACATGGTAAACGTTTCGATGGGTAGTGGGGGCAGGTGTGGAAAGGGGGCGGGGATGAAGAAATAATATTTATATAGCAATGTGTAAATTTACCTGAATTAGGTTTGGAAGGAAATTTAGTTGTTTTTTCTACAAACATTTACAGAAGAGAAAACGACACGAAATAAATGCTGATGAAAAATTACCACATTTTGATAACCTTGCTAATAATTTATACACAAATATATTTAAACTCAAATGAGATTAAAACGCATCATTAAATGCCTATTATGGTTTTATATTAATACCATTGGTAAAAAAATAAAAACTAGTATATAAAATGTTAAAGCATATTTAATATAAACAAATAGGCAGCTTAGCTAGTTGAGTTTAAATTCCTGTTCTAAAGTTCGACATTTGTTATTTTCAACTACAGTTATTTTTTGCCAAATGTGTAAGAGACTCCTTATATAAGTCTCCTCTGTTGCTTTAAAAATAATTAGACTATACACTCATAGGCGGCGAGCTATTCTGCCGATCACAGACGACTATACACTCATAGGCGGCGAGCTATTCTGCCGATCACAGACGACTATACACTCATAGGCGGCGAGCTATTCTGCCGATCACAGACGACTATACACTCATAGGCGGTGAGCTATTCTGCCGATCACAGACGACTATACACTCATAGGCGGCGAGCTATTCTGCCGATCACAGACGACTATACACTCATAGGCGGCGAGCTATTCTGCCGATCACAGACGACTATACACTAATAGGCGGCGAGCTATTCTGCCGATCACAGACGACTATACACTCATAGGCGGCGAGCTATTCTGCCGATCACAGACGACTATACACTCATAGGCGGCGAGCTATTCTGCCGATCACAGACGACTATACACTCATAGGCGGCGAGCTATTCTGCCGATCACAGACGACTATACACTCATAGGCGGCGAGCTATTCTGCCGATCACAGACAAATGTTCATTCGTTTTTGTGTGACTGACACTTTTAAGAAGAATTTAACATGACGCAGCTATTTCCAATATGACTACGGAACATAGTGTTATGGCGAGTTTATATAATACTTTAATGGTTTTCATTGGATATTGCAGAGATAAACGACTTTTAATGACTTACTGTAAAACCCGGCGTCTGATCCTGAGAGATATTTTTTTCTGCCAGATCATACCCCTCCTGAGTGATCTAAGGATGACTAGGCATGTAATCGGGTGCCTTACCTAACGAAAGCTGGGGTTTAAGCGAAAGGCGTAGTATCTCGTTAAAAGCAATGTGGTATTGGTTAATTAAATTATATGATGATATATGTTACAAGAATACTGTATAAAGATAAAAATAATGCTAAAAAGGATTTTATACAATTATATAGCACCTTTTACTTTATCAACACAGACAGTATGGTTTTTACTGTATTTAGGCTTCTAAGTAAAGTTTGAAGTATTGCGAATTTGAAACGTTTTATGGATGCTTTATGGGTGTACATAGTACGGATGGATACGGACACACTTGATATTTGAAAAACATAAAAGAACACATAAAACACGATAGTTATTTATGTTGGACATGTTGGAACCCGCCCTAACTTCGCCGAAAACTCCATACACAAGTACACAATTGAATGATTCATCTGATAATGATGTTCATGAATGCTCAAATGTTATCAGTCGGTCATAAAAAATCTCGTTAGAAAACAATGCAAAATAATAATGGTGGTGCTGTTGTCGTATGAGGAGAATGAAGTGAATTACAAATATTATATCCTTAATAAAATGGATGCCTTATTTAAGTGAATGGAACTGACTATTGAACAAGATACCCAAGTAGAGTGTCTGGCAAAAATGGCTCTGATATCAAGGGTTGTCTTAATAAAATGCAACTGTAACACGATGATGGCATGTGCAACTAGGCGTGGCACTTATCAGCTCCGCCAAAACTCGTTGAAATCTGGCTAGGAGTTCAGAAGATACTAATCTGGACACAGCTTGTATATTAAAACTCGTATATGGTCATAACCCTGCCATAAATCATTCAACCGGAACACGGCAGTGATATGCACAAATAGGCTTGATACTGATCATCCTTGCCAAGTTTCGTTGAAATTCGGCCAGGGGTTCAGGAGTTCAAGTCCAGACAAAGTGTTTGTAATAAATCCTTTTAAGGGCCATAACTCCGCCAAAAATCATTCAAACGGGAAACGGCGACTATATACACAACTAGGGCGGTACTGATCAGCCCTAACATTTTTCGTTAAAATTCCGCCAGGGGTTCATGAAAAGTAGTCCAGACAACGTTTGTGTATTAAAGCCGTAAAAGGGTCATAACTATGCCAAAATCATTCAACCTAACACGATAACGATATGTATAACTAAGCTAAGTACTGATCATCCCTGTAAAGTTTCGTTGAAATCCGGCCAAATGAAGGCCCCATCGTCTTAACGAGGCAAAATACAGCATTTGTTAACTAAATAATTCAATTCATATCTCCGTAGTTACTAATCCGATATGTTTGGTTTTGAATCTTGTTCAAGTTTTCATTGATAATAAATAACATTCTGGTAAAGAGTGGTAAAGACTGAATAAACAATGAAGGCCCTATCGTCTTACCGCGGAAAAATACAAAAAATTTAACTAATTCAAGAGCCATAACTCTGGCGTTACAGGTCCGATCAGGTTGGTTTTCAAACCCAACTGACCACCTATTATTTATATAAACAATCTGGTAACGTTTGAAAAAGATCCAATTAAAAATGAAGGCCCTGTCTTGTTAACGATGCCAAATTATAGCATATTTCAGAAAAATCAAGGGCAATTACTCCGGTGTAAAATAGCAATTTAACTAATTCAAGGGCCATAACTCCGTTGTTACTAATCCGATTGTTTGGTTTTCAAAATCGTCTGAGTTTTCATTGATATAAACAATCTGGTAGAGGTCCGAACTGGCTAGTTTTCTAACTAGCCAGTACTTTCATTGATAAAAGTTTGAAAAATATCGGATGAAAAATGAAGGCCCTATCGTGTTAACGAGGCAAATTATAGCAACTTTAACCAATCAAGGCCCATAACTCCGGTGTTATAATCCGATTTTTTTGGTTTTCAAACTTGTCCAAGCTTTCGTTGATAATAACACTCTGGTAAAGATTAGTAAATATTAATGAAAACTGAACGCCCTATCGTCTTAACGCGGCAAAATACAGCATTTTTAACTAAATCAAGGACCATAACTCTGGTGTTGCTGGTCCGATCAGGCTGCTGAGCCTTTATTGATATCAACAATCTGGTAAAGTTTGAAAAGGATCCGATAAATGAAGGCCCTATCGTGTTAACGAAGCCAAATTATAGCATATTTCAGAAAATCAAGGGCCATAACTTCAGTGTAAATGCTCCGATCTCTCTGGTTTTCTAACTCGTCTGAGTTTTCATTGATATAAACAATCTGGTAGGGGTTGGTAAAGGTCGGATGAAAAATGAAGGCCCTATCGTGTTAACGAGGCATAATATAGCAATTTTAACTAAATCAAGGGCCATAACTCCAGTATGACTGGTCCGAACTGGTTAGTTTTTAAACTAATCCGAGCTTTCATTGTTATCAATTATTTGGTAAAGTTTGAAAAATATCAGATGAAAACTGAAGGCCCTATCGTGTTAACGAGGCAAAAGTTAACGGACGGACGACGGACGAACGACGGACGACGAACAACACTCGCCATCCCATAAGCTCTGCTGGCCTTCGGTCAATAGAGCTAACAACTGCTGTTGCATTTACATGGTGTGTGAGAGATACATGCGAAACTGGTAGACATTTAAGTCTTTACAAATTCTATTTTTGAAATTTAAAATTTGGAGAGAAAAAAAATGTGGTCACTGTTACATTGCCCTTAAACGTGACTATTGCATGTTATTAAAATCTGAAAATTATAAAACAAACAACACCCTTTTTGTTATATCGATGAGTGGCGACCTGAAAGAATTGTGAGTGTCGACACATGATTATGGGTCATTTTTGAAGGTCAAATCGCCTCCAGGCCCTTTGATGTTGGAACCAACGTAATATTTATGCCAGATGCATTACTATTCCAATTATTAGGAACAAACACTAGTTTATTGAACCAATTTAAATTCAAACTGAGAGAAGAGGAACTCTATAAGATTTATTATTTCGTTAAAATCCTATTAACTATGCACGGTATTATTTATATGTTGTAAACATGTTGAAATTAAAAAAATATCTTAAAGCCAAACTAAAACGACCATTTTGCTGATAGTTTAGACCTATTACGTTAATTAAGTAATTGTTTACAGTAATTGAAATTTTATCATTTTATTTTGACAAGAATAACAACAACAAATGCATGTTTTTCTGTGTCAGCTATATACACGTAATATTCGTTTGATAGACGAACATTTATTTTACACTTTTCAAAAAAAAAAAAAGCACAGTGTATTGCTAGAATGTTTTCGATTCAGAGACTTTTCAATTTAATATTCACACAATTGAAAGGTCACGCGTCTATATCGGAACTAAATGACCTTACCAAGTATTTATTTAATCATCACCAGTCAATATTACCATTAATCCATTAATCGTTAATTCATTCCGTCGTTCGTTCGTTCGCTCGCTCTCTCTGGTTCGTTCGTTCGTTCGTCCGTTTGTTCGTCCATCCCTCCCTTCCTTCCTTCCTTCCTTCCTTCCTTCCTTCCTTCCTTCCTTCCTCCTTCCTTCCTTCCTTCCTTCCTTCCTTCCTTCCTTCCTTCCTTCCTTCCTTCCTTCCTTCCTTCCTCCTTCCTTCCCTCCTTCCTTCCTTCCTTCCTTCCTTCCTTCCTTCCTTCCTTCCTTCCTTCCTTCCTTCCTTCCTTCCTTCCTTCCTTCTTCCTTCCTTCCTTCCTTCCTTCCTTCCTTCCTTCCTTCCTTCCTTCCTTCCTTCCTTCCTTCCTTCCTTCCTTCCTTCCTTCCTTCCTTCCTTCCTTCCTTCCTTCCTTCCTTCCTTCCTTCCTTCCTTCCTTCCTTCCTTCCTCCTCCCTCCCTCCCTCCCTCCCTCCCTCCCTCCCTCCCTCCCTCCTTCCTTCCTTCCTTCCTTCCTTCCTTCCTTCCTTCCTTCCTTCCTTCCTTCCTTCCTTCCTTCCTTCCTTCCTTCCTTCCTTCCTTCCTTCCTTCCTTCCTTCCTTCCTTCCTTCCTTCCTTCCTTCCTTCCTTCCTTCCTTCCTTCCTTCCTTCCTTCCTTCCTTCCTTCCTTCCTTCCTTCCTTCCTTCCTTCCTTCCTTCCTTCATATCATTCATTCATTCATTCATTCTGCATTGCCTGTTGGAATGTCTAATGATGATCCCTCCCCTTGATATTAAACACTTAATATTTTAGAGACCACCACTCATCTATTATTCCATTTGGTTAAATCTATATTTCAGAAAGTGATAAATCAATGAAATGCAGGGTGTGTAATATCGAAATTATTAATATAGAACAGTGTTTACAGCGTTTGTTCGTGTATTCTGTCACGCCTTGTAAACAAGCAAACTAAACATTGTACAAAAATACGAAATAAATAAAAAACAAAATATTATATTCGTTGTATATTATTTGTACAATAGAATGTCCCACAGTAGGTGTCAATATAATAAATGTGAGGGTTTAGTACTTAATTATATTCATGTTAGTATATATACATATCAGTATACAAAAGACAGAAGTAATTAATTGTTTTCCGAGAGAAGTAGCATGTTATATACCACTAGCCATAAACAAAAAATACTTTGCCAATGAGTTATATAAGTTCAAGCTGCAGTTGACTACGGGTGATATAATACAAGCTACAGTTGACTACGGGTGATATAATACAAGCTACAGTTGATTACGGTGGCATAATTCACGCTACAGTTGACTACGGTGGCATAATTCACGCTACAGTTGACTACGGGTGATATAAGTCAAACTACAGTTGACTACGGTGGCATAATTCACGCTACAGTTGACTTCGGGTGATATAAGTCAAACTACAGTTGACTACGGGTGATATAATTCACGCTACAGTTGACTACGGTGGCATAATTTACGCTACAGTTGACTACAGGTGATATAAGTCAAACTACAGTTGACTACGGTGACATAATTAACGCTACAGTTGACTACGGTGGCATAATTTACGCTACAGTTGACTACGGGTGATATAAGTCAAACTACAGTTGACTACGGTGGCATAATTCATGCTACAGTTGACTACGGGTGACATAATTCATGCTACAGTTGACTACGGGTGGTATAACTCGAGCTACAGTTGACTACGGTGATATTATTCAGCTATAGTTGACTACGGTGGCATAATTCATGCTACAGTTGACTACGGGAGATATAACTCGAGCTACAGTTGACTACGGTGCTATTATTCAGCTATAGTTGACTACCCTGACATAATTCAGATATAGTTGACTACGGGTAGCATAATTCAAGCTACATTTGACTACGGGTGATATAACTCGAGCTACAGTTGACTACGGTGATATTATTCACCCTGATATATTTCAGCTATAGTTGTCTACGGGTGATGCAATTCATGCTACAGTGACTACGGCTGACATAATTCAGCTACAGTTGACTACGGGTGACATAATTCATGCTACAGTTGACTACCGGTGATATAACTCGAGCTACAGTTGACTGCGGTGATATTATTCACCTACAGTTGACTACTCTGAAATAATTCAGCTACAGTTGTCTACGGGTGATACAATTCATGCTAGAGTTGACTACGGGTGATATAATTCACGCTACATTTGACTACGGGTGACATAATTCAGCTATAGTTGGCTACTGGTGATATAATACAAGCAAAAGTTGACTACGGGTGGTATAATTTAAGCTACAGTTGACTACGGGTGATATAAGTCACGCTACAGTTGACTACGGGTGACATAATTCAAGCTACAGTTGACTACGGTGAAATAATACAAGCAAAAGTTGACTACGGGTGGTATAATTTAAGCTACAGTTGACTACGGGTGATATAAGTCACGCTACAGTTGACTACGGGTGACATTATTCAGCTACAGTTGACTACGGGTGACATAATTCAGCTACAGTTGACTACGGGTGACATAATTCAGCTACAGTTGACTACGGGTGATATAATACAAGCTACAGTTGAATGCGGGTGACATAATTCAAGCTACAGTTGACTACGGTGAAATAATACAAGCAAAAGTTGACTACGGGTGGTATAATTTAAGCTACAGTTGACTACGGGTGATATAAGTCACGCTACAGTTGACTACGGGTGACATAATTCAGCTACAGTTGACTACGGGTGACATAATTCAGCTACAGTTGACTACGGGTGATATAATACAAGCTACAGTTGAATGCGGGTGACATAATTCAAGCTACAGTTGACTACGGTGAAATAATACAAGCAAACGTTGACTACGGGTGGTATAATTTAAGCTACAGTTGACTACGGGTGATATAAGTCACGCTACAGTTGACTACGGGTGACATTATTCAGCTACAGTTGACTACGGGTGACATAATTCAGCTACTGTTGTCTACGGGTGATATAATACAAGCTACAGTTGACTACGGTGACATAATTCAAGCTACAGTTGGCTACGGGTGATATAATACAAGCTACAGTTGAATGCGGTGAAATAATACAAGGTACATTGACTACGGGTGATATAATTCACGCTGCAGTTGGCTACGAGTGAATGAATTGAATGTTGTTTAACGGTTCATCAACACAGTATAGGTTATATAGAGCCGCCCCAGAGAGAGGGGAAGGATACATAGGAATCCGGGAACCGTGCCCTACTCTTATTATCGAATAGATTCCTATGGTTTTTTCTAACGTGCTCGAAGGATAGACCGATACACGGGACCGCCCGGTTTACGTCCCCATCCGACGGACGAGGCTAAGGGAAAGTGTCTTGCCCAAGAACACACCGACGAAACTCAGTGGCATCACGGAGGATTGAACCCGGGGCCTCCAGTTACAAATGTGCCACGCTACCGACTGCGCCACGCCAGCCCTCTGGCTACGCGTGATATAATTAACGATGCAGTTGACTGCGGGTAAAATTCAAGCTACAATTGGCTTCTTCAGGAAACATACATAAAGTTACAAAAACAAACACACAAATTTGGGAAAAAATTGTTTAAAAGCAAAAACATAAACAAATGTAACTTTATGTATGTATCCTAAAGAAGGCGATTAAAGCTGAAAGCGCTAGATATTTGTTAGTTTAAGCACTGTCTGGTTGATAATTTGTCTCACATTTATCTTTTTAAATACCTATCTTCCCGGAATCCTCGTGATCCAGTGCTCTAGAAAGGATCTTTTAAGAGATGTATACTTTTCTTTACCATGTTTACCGTATATATATATATAAACTTGCGTGATTATTTCTAAAACTATAAACAAATTCTACAATTCCTCCCAGCATGGGTATTTATTTACAAATCCTGTAGACAGCCATATTCAGAATATTTCAATATAAATGTATCTTTACATTTACAAACATACAGAGACGTTTTTGTAAAAAAAAAAGAAAGAAAAAAAAAGATAATCTAAGAGATAAAAAAAGAAAAATACGTTTGATCAAAATGTATTGAACATAAATACATAAATCAGTCAATATAACATTGAATCGCATTATCTTTTCGCGGTGTTGCATGCTATAGGAATAAACGATCACGGTATTTGAATGACAACTGTGTGCGATTAGCCACAATATAGCTGTAAGACGAAACCAAATTATTAAATGGTAAATAGGCGTTTATCTTATTGTGGGTCCTTCACATGAATAAGTTCCTCCTAAAATGAAATAATCATCATAATTAAACTTTGCCCTGACCATGAATGTAAATGTAATTTCTAGACCTACAATCCATTATACCTTGCTTATAAAATTGCACTCAGTCTTCGATTGTTATATATGTTGATATTGTTAAAAGCTTTTTATCGAAGAATATAAAATTAAAAAATGTTTCAATTCATGATTAAATATGTCACATCAATCAAAATATGGTGTTAGCACCGTGTTATTCAGATCTGAAATTTAAATTCATTATGTATTTTGATTTTTAATGGAAACGGTCGTAATATAATTAAATTAACTCAGGTGAGTAACCTAGGATGGTACATATTAGTATTCAGAATGGATTTCATTGTATATAAAGAGTCAAGTTTAGGCTCATTCATTATATAGATTTTCTTTCTTGTCAATTCCAAACAGGACTCTATAACCCCTAAAAAGCCCAATATACTAAACGTACATTAAACTACTAATATATACGAAAAGGAAACCAGACTCGGTGATTTCCGCTATATTGTATGTATAATATACTGTTGTTAATCAAATGGTACATGGCTACATTAGACCTTCCCTTTCCGAAAAAAGACTAAAACAACACATAACACATCAAATGTTATCCCTAAAAAAGCTTCATTCTATATAGAATACGCGTTTGGCTCAAGCAGGCGAGCAAACTTTGGATGTAAAATGTTGCAATCCCTTTTACATTAAATACAGTACTGAAATGACTCAATTATTCAAAACACAACTTCAACATTTATTACTTTCGTGTTATAAAGTGTACTGTGATTAGAAAGTCTACAATATCGCAGTTGTGTCCTTTCTCTAACTAGCTGAAACTTTCTTTTTTTACGAAACGTCTTGAGATTACGTGTCATTAAGTGTGCAGTATATACACTATACTGTTGAGTTTTTTCCCCTTTAGTATACAATAAATAGAGGATCTTAAACGAGTTTCCATTTCAAATAAGATTTATGAAACGAGTTATGAATTATTTTAATTTTAACGAGCCTTTTGGCGAGTTAAAATTAAAAATAATTCATGACGAGTTTCATAAATCTTATATGGAATGGGAAAGAGTTTAAGATCCTTTTTATCACATAACGTTGCAATCAAATTAGTGAAAAATAATTCAGATGGACATAGAACCGCCACGACGTCAGACACACTTTAGCGCCAAAACGTCATAAAATATGTGACGTCGTAACGTCGCACCTCACACGTAACGTTGCGTATAAAAGAGTTCGTGTTTTACCTCTTTACAAAATAGCAGTTTACGCCAACTTTTTAACAAACCAACAACAACGCTTTGTATAACGTGCATTATTTTTTATAAGCTACCACAAATAATAAGTTTATGGCTCAAATCTGGGTGAATTTGCAATAAATAAAATAGTTTCAGTTAATAAACTTGCGTAGTGTTACAGGTTTAACTCAACCAATCAAAATCGTTCCGGGTTGTATTACACGTATGTCATACTATAGGTTATTGAATTTGTATGGCTAAATATTACTTGGAACGAGTTGTTTTGGCAAAGGACGACGAGCTTGCGTTTTATAGTTAAAAATTATAAATCATAAAAAAAAGTTCCGGTGCAATATCAATGTGTGCAATATCGTAGAATATTGCACACTTAGCTCAATGCAAACTGAATGGGACAATATGAAAGTATACAATAACGTAGAATATTGCACACATAGCTCAATGCAAAGTAAACGGGACAGTATGAAAGTATACAATAAATGGTGAACCACACTCTAACAATGCTAATAGGACCACACTGCCTTAACGTACAGTCATAAATCATAAAAAAAATCAATCAGTATCTTTTGAAAGCAGTTTACAGTTGTTATATTGTTTTCGATCAATGTTAATTGTATGACTATTACTTTTCATTGTATTTGTGTTAATTTTATAGCTTTTGATAGAATTCCTATCTTGTCATTCAGTTTCATTTTGTGTGGATGATTATTTTGCGAGAAAAAGTTCCGGTGCAATATCAATGTGTGCAATATCTTAGAATATTGCACACTTAGCTCAATGCAAACTGAATGGGACAATATAAAAGTATACAATAACGAAGAATATTGCACACATAGCTCAATGCAAAGTAAACGGGACAATATGAAAGTATACAATAAATGGTGAACCACACTCTAATAATGCTAATAGGACCACACTGCCTTAACGTACAGTCATAAATCATAAAAAAAATCAATCAGTATCTTTTGAAAGCAGTTTACAGTTGTTATCTATTCAGCCGACGTCGTTTGTAGTTAATATATGGTTAACTGTATTTATTTTTATTTTATTTTATCACATAACGTCCCTTGTTAGCAGTGTCGAACACCCATTTAATATTCTATTTTATTGTATACTTTCATATTGTCCCGTTTACTTTGCATTGAGCTATGTGTGCGATATTCTATAGAGTCGTCTTGCGCCAAAACAACGAGTTCCAAGTAATATTTAGCCATACAAATTCAATAACTTTTTTATTGTATACTTTCATATTGTTTTCGATCAATGTTAATTGTATGACTATTACTTTTCATTGTATTTGTGTTAATTTTATAGCTTTTGATAGAATTCCTATCTTGTCATTTAGTTTCATTTTATGTGGATGATTATTTTGCGCGAAAACGACGTCGACGTCGGAATACGTCATTAAAAACGTCAAGCGATTTTCTAACGTTTGTTTGCCATTCGATAACGTTAAAAATAGTGGGTGAGTGACCATTTCAATTATTTTATCAATTTCTGCCACAAAAGATTGAACAAAAACACATCGTTTTTTGTTGACACTATAGGGAGGATTCCGTTGAAAGTAGTTCCTTATTTCTATTTCGATGCTCTTAGCAAGCGCAAGAAAAAGTTACGGTGCAATATCAATGTGTGCAATATCGTAGGATATTGCACACTTAGCTCAATGCAAACTGAATGAGACAATATGAAAGTATACAATAACGTAGAATATTGCACACATAGCTCAATGCAAAGTAAACGGGACAATATGAAAGTATACAATAAAATAGAATATTAAATGGGTGTTCGACACTGCTAACAAGGGAAGTTATGCGATAAATAAAATAAAAATCAATACAGTTAACCATATATTAACTACAAACGACGTCGGCTGAATAGATAACAACTGTAAACTGCTTTCAAAAGATACTGATTGATTTTTTTTATGATTTATGACTGTACGTTAAGGCAGTGTGGTCCTATTAGCATTATTAGAGTGTGGTTCACCATATATAGCTGGGGAATGTATTTCTTCCTTACTGTGCATCTGTTCATGAAACATTATGTTTAGATTGCTTTCAAATCAAAGGATCGTGACATAGCATTTCAAGTTAACGTTTTTAAAAGTAGTATTTGAGTTGATTACTTTTTGCTTGTTTGCCTTACGAGAGAATGAACCAAAGTTAAATAGTTTCATGAACTTAGCCAAATTATTTGCACACACAATGTTGTAAAGTGCCATACGTTTCCGAAAACGTTTTTGAAGCATGACCGTCTTTTCCACATATTGCTTTAAACGTTCTAAAATAAAACTGCACGCGTTGTATACTGGATTCCTATGATATCAAGGGTTCTATGGTATCACGGTAGTGTCCAATCTATAAAACAGTATGCATTTCTGCTAAAATATGATAATTATTTTTATAGATGTGATGACTTTAGGTACAAATAATCAAATAATTGAAAAAGAAAAGTATGTTTATCGTAAATAAAAGGATATTTCAAAATAATGCAAACATGTTGATAATTTCCTCACGATCTTTAAAATGTATCACCCCTAGTCTCCATAAATGTAGTTTCCATTACCTTGAACGTTATAAAATTAGTTTTTAGTCTGATGAGTCTGTTGTACATTATTGTTTCTAGAAATGGTCACTCATTGAATCTTATACCAGTTACTAACAAATACAGGCTACTCAATATGTGCATACCTTGATACCATAAAACTTTTAAAATAATAAGCTCCGTGAGGGTACCCTTCTTTTCAAATCTAAATCTGACATTTTTACGTAAAATTGATTACATTTTATATCATAACAATTTAGTAGAAGGGTCACAGAAAGCATTTGAGTTTCTTTTTTCTTTAAATATTGTTTATTGTTTATTTGTTTCGTCAAATCATTTAATACCGGGATACCATAGAACACCATGCTACTTCACCCATATCCTACACAGGTAAGTTGATTTTAGTCCAACGACTAATCTGTATTTTTCATTTGCGTATTTTTTTGTATCTAGTCATCAAAATGACACTATTGATGATTTTAATGTTTTTATAACTAGTCTGCATCTGCAGAAATCCCATCTTTCATTTTGAAGATCACAGGGAGGTTAGTTTATTGTGGTGGAGGAAAGACCCCCCCCCCCCACACACACACACACACACGCCCACACCCCTCTTTTCCTGGCTTATACCCATAACAACCCTCCAACCTCCGCAAGTGAACTAACATACTTTTTCACATACCAACACATTTTCACTCCAACATAGGAACCAAAGTAAAATTGATAGTGGGTAAAAGGCGAGTGTCAGAGTCAACGTGCTAGACCTCTCAGCCACAGAGACTCAAGCTCTCAAGCTCTAGGACTTGTTTAAGGTGGAGAGAATGAAAGCTACATTGTATCAACCACAGGGAGTCCGACACCCGCGCCATAATAAACCGGCAATTGTCAACAAACTTAACACCGAAGATAATAAAACAAAACACTGTAACAAAACAATGTTCGTTTTACATGAAACATTAGAAGAAGAAGAGAAAAATACCGATGGTGCTCGTTGTGCTAATCTAACTGAGATTCTTGTTATATATATAACCCAAGGCAATGTTGATATCAATTATAAACATGTTTTTCTATTTAAAGCGCCTGCTTCATTACTATAGAGACTCGTTAACCTCTGCATGCATGACCAAAATGCCCCCACCCCATCTCTTGAATATACTATGTTCAAATAACATACCTGGTCTCAAAACAAGTTAATATCTCTTTAAACATTACATTTATGTCCGGTAATATATTCCAACAATGGGACATATTAATAAACAGTAGCCCACGAAAGGTCTTCAATGGTCTTACTTCATACAAAGCTCTAATAACCAACCCGACGTGAGTCTAGCATCCAAACATCTTAGGCATCATAATCCTAAACAATCTAAGACTCAAATCTGGGAATCTATAACAGTTCTAGTTGCCGCTTGCTTAGTCAAAGCCGAACAATACATCACCAATGCTATATGTTTTACTTCAAAGCCGGCTTTTTACTAATCAAAACACAGAACACCCGTATAAAGGGTTATCGAAAAGCAAATTAAACTTGTTCCAGACATAAAGCTGTCCGGTTGACCTAATCCTACGGTGTCCGGTTGGGGCCAGATACAATGTCGCATTGTCGTGGGCGACAATGCGACGCCCGACAACGCGACATCGCGACATCGCGATACGACAGTGCGACATTGCGATACGACAACTCGACAATACGATACGACATTGCGATACGACATCGCGACAATTATGTCGTGATGTCGTATCGCAATGTCGCGATGTCGTATCGCGATGTCGCGATGTCGCATTGTCGGGCGTCGCATTGTCGCGTACGACAACGCGACATTATGTCGTATTGTCGTAATGTCGCCCACGACAATGCGACATTCTTTCAATAGTCGTAATGTCGCCAACGACACCGCGACATCGCGACATTACGACAATTGAAAGAATGTCGCGTTGTCGTTGGCGACATTACGACAATTGTAAGAATGTCGCATTGTCTTGGGCGACATTACGACTATGCGTTGTCGCGCACGACAACGCGACGCCCGACAACGCGACATCGCGATACGACATCGCGACATCGCGATACGACATCACGAAATAATTGTCGTGATGTCGTATCGCAATGTCGCGATGTCGTATCTTAATGTCGAGTTGTCGTATCGCAATGTCGCATTGTCGTATCGCGATGTCGCTATGTCGCGTTGTCGGGCGTCGCATTGTCGCCCACGACACTGCGACATTGTATCTGGCCCCAACCGGACACCGTAGAATCCACCTAGCAGTATTGCAAAATATACATTATATTATCAGAGAGAATATTAACACTTTAATTAACCCAAGATATGATATGACCTATTATGAACATTAATACAATATGTGTTGTTTATACTTGTCAATGCTTACTTGTCGACCCTAGTATCCGTAAATCATTTGCTGACAACACATAGTAAGGAAGAAACGTACAATCACGATTAAAAGTAAGGAAGAAAGGAACAATTACGATTGAAAGTAAGGAAGAAACGTACAATTACGATTAAAAGTAAGGAAGAAACGTACAATTACGATTAAGTCACAACGGGTCCAATGTGTTGTCCCATATATATACTGAAAGGAAAAAGAAACACGACAGGGGAATTTCCGCTATATATTGTATATACTGCACACTTAATTCCATATATATTCCAAGGAAATCCCATGATGTTTTGTAAACAAAAAAGTTGCAGTTAGTTAGAGAAAGGACACAACTGTGATGTTGTGGACGTTTTAATCACAGTACACGTGGTAACAAGAAATTCATAAATGATGAATTTCCTCTTTGAGAAATTGAGCCAGTTCAGTACTGTATTTAACGCAAAGAGTTTGCAAAATTGCGCATCCTAAGTTTGCTGACATGCTTGAGCCAAAGGCATACTCTGTCAATAATGAAACTTTGCAGGAATAATATTTGCTGTGTTACGTGTTGTTTTAGTCTTTTTTTCCGAAAGGAAAGGTCTTATGTAGCCATGTATCATTCGATTAACAGCAGCATATTGTACATACAATATATAGCGGAAATTCCCGTGTGGCGTTTCTTTTTCCTTTCAGTATAATTAATTCGTGAATGCATTCATTATCAGAACCGTTGGGGGCGTGTGGATGTGTTAGTGGAGAATTGTATGCCATGCTATTTGTTCCAATAGGAGATTTCTTTAACCTTAAATTGATCGGTTATGACTGAAAGATTAATATGGATGTGGCAAATTGGGTCCGGTATATAGAATTTCATTATTCATCTATAGCTATAGAATTATAAATGACAAACTAAATAATGCAACACCGTTTTAATGTCAGTTTATTGTATATTGAGTATATTTTAATGTCAGTTTATTGTATATTGAGTATATTTTCAATTTAGGTTGATCGGGCTTTGTCAATTAATAGTTGTAATCAATACATCTAATGCTATGTAATTCTTCTTCTGTCTCTGTAGCCATTATACTAGGTCGTGAATAATTACCCGCGTTTGAATAGAGGGCTGATAGTCTAGCAACTTTCTCTCTGTTGTCGGTATCCCGATATTTATATACAGATATGGGTGATACACTCTCAAATGCTATTATTTTCTTACTTTAATTTCGAATAGGTGGTTCCACTACTCCAGCATGTAAAGGTTCTCATTATTTTTTAATCGCGTAATAACCCTTAGGATATGTTGTCTGCTTTTTTAATTTAGTATTTTGACTGTTACTTGTGATACGCAGACTTTACAACCTCTGATAAATTCCATTTTGTTTATTTCGCCCATCGTTTTCTCGTTTAGAGCAAAGCAATTTGTTAGAAACTGTGAGCATACGCCGCTAACCAGGGCATGATATGAAAATACCACACTGAAGGTTACATGTTCACCGTCATATGCATACCATCTTCGAACGGCTCAAATGTTCGAAATATTGCCATTTTGAATATTGAGTTCTTCTCATCCCGGGAATAGAGGGCGTGAACGGTAGCAGGCAGTTTTCATTACACCGTTCACGAAAAGTCTCAATTAAACCGAGACTGCAATATTATTTGTATGATGTAAAGGAAATTTGTATGATGTAAAGGAAAATGGTTTAAGACGTGAGGTTTTGTTCACGACGTTTATCTTGTCAACACTTTGCATGTTTCCACATCAAAGTCGATATCCCGGTAGTTGATATGTTACATTAAAAACAGTATGTCAAATATTCCGTTGGATTATTATTAACACAGCATGTAGTGTTCTTCTTTATCGATATGCTATCATAATAGTTCATTGTTTAAACGTTGTTATTATATACTTTACAGTGAAATAGTGGATTTTATGATTAAAATAAAACCTTATATTTTCATTGTTTATATTTCACATATGAAATACCAAAAATGACATAATGCCGCTGTTGCCGTTGTTGACGTTATCGTCAGTGTTTTGGCGCATTATGTTTTTTCCTGCATACGTTTCAAATTTGTGAGTATATAATAATATAATAGTTGTTGGTTTGTCGTGAATATAGGATTTATTTTTATCTCGAAGTTTTCTCACTTCTCGATTAAAATAAATCCTATATTCACTTCAAACCAACAAATATCCTCTATATATTTCCATGTATGTAAATAAATGACAATATAATTAAATAAAATAAGTTTAAAGAAGAAGCAAAAGAAGATGTAAAAATATATACAGCTTCATAAGTAATTTGAATCTCCTCTAAATACTCTAAATTGTAATTGTTGAAGCAAAGGCGTAGCCAGGTTTTCAAAATGTATACGCACTCCGAAAAAATACGTTTGGGGGCGGGTGTGGGAGGGGGGCAAAATAAGGAAGGAAATTGTGCATTCTGGAGCATTCTGAGGCACCTTTCTGGCGTTAGAAGTAATTGTTTTCTCTAGTCTATTATGCTCGGCATTTTTTGTATTACGCACGTGCGTATTGTGCGTATCTCTGTCAACGTTGCTTAATGACGCAGTCGAAGCAGTTAATGCATGCATGCTGATGAACACCTCAAATTGGATAGCGTAAACTATTATAATGAATGCTAAATCACACGTACCGGTACATTTATTGTAATGTACCATGTCTGCATGTAGCAACTGCTTGTAGGTAGGGTCAATCCCGATTGAATACATTTATACACATGAATAAACAATTGATATAATACGATTAAATGTGTCTGTTGAAGAAAATGACGTATTAGCATTCATATTCTGAAGGAATCAAACAATCTGATTATAAACATATTATTAAAAGAGTATGAGAGTGGACCTTTGGAAACGGCCGAACACGATAAATACGAAATAGTGCAGTCTCGGTTTGATTGAGACTGTTCATGAATGGTAGTGAAATATGCTTGCTACCGTTCACGCCCCCTAGACCCGGGTTGAGCAGAACTCAATATTCATAAAATCAATAGTACAGAATGATAACTATCCCGAAGATGGCATGCATATGGCGGTGGACATGCTAATTTTACTGTCATAATTCAATGTCCAGTGGCACACACACACACACACACACACCATCTGATATATTGACTCCTATTTCGTGTTTATTATTTACTCTTTATTGTACGGTGTGATTGGGGGCTGCATCCCCGACCCTCACACACATATGACAGGAAATTAAATAAATAACTAATAAAAAAATGATAGCGCAAATAAATGACATTACCCTTAGTAATGCATGATGAAATATGCGTATGAAAGATTAAACGTTCAAATAAAGACACCATATCAATAAATTTTGAAAACAGAATGATAGGTTGTCATGTGTATATAGATATTTGTTCCTATACATGTCTTTGTTTTAGACATTCATTCCTCTATGCCTTTGTTTAGAGTTTCTATATTATTTTTTTGTCTCTCTGTACTTTTTATTATATAATAATAAGCTCTATAAAGAAGAGGAAACACTAATGTAACTTTACATACAATAAACATGAAGGTTAATATACCATGCAAAAACTACATACTTACATATTAACACCTTCAATTATAAAAGGAAATTAAAATAAAATCATCCATATACAAATATCACGTCAATACGGCCTACGTTCCTATAGACTACCACCATATATATTCATACCCGACACTACAGTGATCTCTCTAAATTGATATCTGGCTACAGCATAAGTGGTATAACCCTATGACTAAATATGTTACATTTATATCACTTTACCACTTGACTTAATCACAAAACGTTATCTGCACACGGCTTTGTTGGTTGATACTTTACTGTTTTTTTTATTTAAGGTAATATAATTCATTAATGGTAACAATTAATTTAAAAGATCGACTATCGGGTAATCACATACACATTTCAATCGAAATATCTAGCTATAAGGGTCGATCACTAAACTTTATGTTTATTTTGAGTTCGACCATTTTAAGCAAATATTTTCTTTAAAATAAATAGTGGCAGATGACACATTACGGTTACGACGTAATAATTGACGGCGAATACCGGTATGAGTTCTCCAAACAAGTTTCCTATCTATTATATGGTTATTTTTTCTTGCCACTAAGCCAGAAATATGCCTCAATTGTTATAAATTAATAGTTTGTGTTGAAAAAAATAGAAGTCATACAACTATTACATCTGATCATTTTGTATGTTAATTAATTGTATTACCATATGATACAACATTGAGAAAAATCTTAAAATTACAAGAATGGCGGCAAAGTTAAGTTGAAAGAATGTGTGTTATAATTGTTTCTAATGATAGTAGCACCACTTGATAACGTCCACAGTTTAAAAGCTGGTCCCAATCAACAGTCATTTGTATTGAATTCTAATACGGAACAACTGACTGAATTAAACTGAACCTTGAGTAATAGAATGTCGCTTTTAAACAAATCTGAAAACGTTTCGACATCACCACTTTCAAGCGGGTTCGAACCAAATGCTCTAAGATACCAACGACGACTACTCCGCCTCAGTAAGCGAGGCTAGTACATTTAATTGAAATACACTCAGTGCATTTGAAAACGCAATATTTGGTAGTTTTTAGAGATGTAAAAGATGTTACATGTAACTGAAAGAAGTAGAGCAAATCTTATGCAAATGTTAACCGCCATATGTTAACGTTTGGGACAAAGATACTCGAATACTAACATAAGATCCAATATTATTTGGAAAAAAAAAATAAAAAGAAAGAGGACTAAAATAATCCAAAAACAAAAACGTTGCGTTCTGAAATGTACTGAGTACATATAAAAGTGTAAAGTTTAAAGCAGAATTCATATAATACTGACCAACAACTACTGAACGGGAGATCCTTTTGAAGCAATATTCCAAAGGACGAATAAAAATAACAATACATTATTACAGCAAACTCATTAAAAAACAAATAATATGTCTGATAATTCTACTTAAATTATGTGTTGACAAAGAATTCTCCATTTACCATTTTATTTATCTATGATACAAACGTTCTCATACAGGAAATCAAACCCGCCATTTATCCAGTGTGTTCTTGATGCGTGACTGAGCACATATAAGATACTAATGTCTTTATGTTTTTGCAAACAAAGCAAAACATATGTAGTCAAGTAAATAGATGGTAACACAATATATATCAGTGGGAAACAGTGACCAATATTGACATTTAACCATCATAACATGTCTAGCAAAAACAAAAAATACCTTATTATGTTTTATGAAACTCGAATATATTATTTAGTTAGAGTAGAGCAGGTTCCAGGATTCCCATGCATCCGTCCACTCTCTCTGTCTTGGGCGACTCTAAGTAACTTACGTTGATGAGCCGTAAAACAACATTCAATTCGCTTTAACTCGAAACTCATATAGTATTGGCAACTCATGACAAATTATGGAGATTTACATTAAAACATTTTGTTGAAAAACATACAGAAAGTAGAATGAATTGATTTGTTGTTTCACTACGTATCAGCACATTATCTGGGATTATTTCGATCCGCCTCAGATTTACCATCGCATAGATTTAAACGATCCTTCAACGTTCCCGGGGGATTGACTTTGGATTGCCCAGTTAAAGTCCCAATCCGAAGGACGATGCTAAGTGCATTGCCAAAGAAACCAAGTGGCACGAGTGAGGCTCAAACATGATCTCCGGCATCAGAGTTGAAAGTGATGTCTGAATCACCGAGTAACGTAGTTTACAGTCGATTTCTGTTTCGTGATTCTAGACCGTTTACAGTTATAACCAGCCCTCACATCGCTATAACATTTTTCGATCTGTATCATTTGAAAGAAGTTATTAAATTGTAAAGCTATTCAGTCAGTAGTCTTTTGTAGTCTTTGCCGTAACTACCATTAGTTTATAAAAACGACAAAAGGTCGTACATTACACGCCATTTAATAGTTTATACATTTGAACGCACGAACGGTATATTTCTTTCGCAAAACTATTCAAAGAATATCTCAGATATAAGGCTACAGTACAGACGACACAATTTAGGTATACATATCAACTTTAAAATAAATAACTTAAAATATAAAATGTTAAACTCTTTTCATAAACACGTTCGAAACGTGACATAAATGGAGTTAATTCTTAAATTAACTAAACACACTTTATCTTGCGAAGGATGATACAAGTAAATAAAAGTAATAAGTATATATATGAAAGTTAGTTTCGTTCGATGTATGCTTTTCTCTACCATAATATATATTCTCCATTTTACTCAATCATAATGCAGCATAATGCAGCAGTCTCTCAGAATTTGACAGAAAGAATACATTCTGCAATATGTTGTGTCTGTTATGTCAGTTCGGACTTACATATAATAAATAATGGACGAAAATATAAATAAAGCATAGTTTTGTCATATTTACTTAACTGATGAAATCTTACATAGTTCTCAAAATGAAAAATAAGCCTGTTTTCCTTTCCCAGACAGGCCTGGGCCTCTCCACAATTTAAATATTGAGTTCTGCTCAACCAGGGGCTAAAGGGAGTGAACGATAGCAAGCACTTATCACTATCGTTCATGAACAGTCTCAAACCGAGACTGCAATATTTTTTGCGATTTCCAGATTTTTCCTTTCATGATCTTGTTATTTATCACAGTAGCGTTGCCTGTATATCACAGTAGCGTTGCCTGTATATCACAGTAGCTTTATCTGTATATCACAGTAGTGTCGCATGTGCAGTGTGGTGGCGGTAAAACGTCTCCCCGTGCTTGCAATCAGAACTGTTATTCATTCCGATCTTTGGAGATAGCTGAGCTCGATATTTATTTACAGATATCAGCGGTACACTCTCCTTAATTTCGAATAGGTGGTTCCACTAATCCAGCCTTTAATGGTTCTGAGTATAGTTTAATCAACTCAAAAACCTGCTTTTTAATTTAGTCTTATGCTTGTTGTTTTTTTGTGATACGCAGGCTTCATAACCTCTGCTCCCAACTAAATTCCATTTGTTTATTTTGCCCATTGTTTTCTTGTTTAGAACATAGTATTTTGTTAGAAACTGGGACCATACGACGCTTGCCATGGAATGGTGCGTAAATACCTAATTGATGGTTCCATGTTCACCGTCATATGTATACCGTCTTTGGGATGGCTCAAATTTCTGTACTATTGACATTTTAAATATTGAGTTCTGCTCAACACTGGGCTAGAGGCCGTTAACGGTAGAAAGCACTTTTCACTACCGTTCATAAACAGTCTCAGTCAAACCCAGACTGCAATATTGTTTGTATTTATCGTGTTCGGCGATTTCTAAATTTGTCCTTTCATACTCCTTTTGTGAGAAAAATCCCTGCATCATAGCAACCACATATAATATATTTACGAGTTCATGCCCTCATAGCAACCACACATCCATTACATGTTGATGTCCTTATAGCAACCACACAACCATATGTACGAGTTCATGCCCTCATAGCAGCCACACAACCATATTTACGAGTTTATGCCCCCATAGAAACCACAAAACCATATTTACGAGTTTATGCCCTCATAGCAAACACACAACCATATGTACGAGTTGATACCCTCATATCAACCACACAACCATTACGAGTTTATGCCCTGATAGCAACCACACAACCATATGTACGAGTTGATGCTCACATAGAAATCAAACAACCATATTTACGAGTTTATGCCCTCATAGCAACCACACAACCATATGTACGAGTTGATGCCCTCATAGCAAGCACACAACCATATTTACGAGTTTATGCCCTCATAGCAACCACACAACCACATGTACAAGTTTAGGCCCGCTTAACAACCACACAACCAAAGCAACGAGTTGATGCTCACACAGCAACCACACAACCATATTTTCGAGTTGATGTCCTCATAGCAACCACACAAACTGGATTTACGATTTCATGCTGTATAGCAACCACACATACTTATTTACGAGTTGATACCGTCAGTTCAGTGCTGGATGTGTGTACAATTTGCCACGGACCTGCCTCCGCCCATATTAGTATACTCGTTAAGTTGTTGTTAAACTTTCATATTAACATCTCACTTGACATAAAATACTAGGTAGATCTTTCCCAAAATTATATTGCAGCAAAGAAAACCCTACAGGAGAAGTACAACATCAACCTAACACATTTCTTCGACTAGGACTGTCAAAGCGATTAGTTTATGGAGATCAGGGTGCATATTCACAAAGCTTCTTAGCAATATCTTAACTTAATCAGGTAGGCTGGGAAAGGACGTAGTGGTGAGATTTGTTTTAAATTCATATTTAAAGCTTCTCTGATATCATTTAGATGCAAAGTTATCAAAACAGGCTAGTCACCACACTTTTTTTCCACTAGACGTCATTGAAGTAGGCACATATTTCTAACATCAACATTTCACTAAAAAGAGGAAAAATATAGTCATTGAACATTTTCACAATTGTTTTCATAACATTACGGTTATTGAAAAACAACAATTAATTTTCGATTGCATATATGCATATCTTTCAAATCATGCAAAAACAATTGTAATCCTCATTCGTCTTTTTGCTTTAAAAAGCAAACATATATGGACCGTACCCCACCCACTTTTGCTTTTACCGAAAAATTAATTCAAGATAAAAAGATGTCAAAACTTGCCCAGCCAACATCCTTAAGTCAAATTTTATAATTTGTTAACTCTTTTTTCTAGCGATTGAAGAAGTGTTCTTAATATTGTTAATACGGGTATGGATAAATAAAACCTACAGCTAAATATTTATCTTAATATGGATGGTGTGTAGTGTCCTTGAGAGGTTTATATGGATATTTAAAAATATGTAAAAAATCTTAATATGTTACTCAAGTAATATTTTCCACTTAAGTTGCTTTATGAATACGTACTCTGATCTGCAAACTTCATAAGCGTAAGTGGTCTGACGGGTTCCTTGACCACTTTACACAATAATCAGGAAATTCGGCAGAAAAGGATATGACCCTTTAATATTTAAACGCACTTCATATTTATTCAGTCATAACGGTTCACTTTTTATTCGCATGCAGGGAAACCGAGTGAGTGGAATTCTTTGACTGCAAACCCTGAAAAGGAAGGTGAGTGCATGAACTTTCGCCACTCAGATTGTTTTGGTCGTACTCTAGATTTTCCTTTCTTTGGCTGTTGTAGCCAAAGAAAAAAAAATCTAGGTTGTTGTTGTTCAGTACATTTCTGATACATCCTGAAGTGTTTCTAGTTATGTATTTTGACATTTTTTACAACAACATTTAAGTGTATCGTTTGGTAATTTCTTTTGACGTTGATTTTATTGTTAGACATTTCCTTTTGATGGGATGTACTTTTATGCCTTTTTAATATGAGCACCGAAGACAGGAAAATGGTGAGAGTCTGCTCACATAAAATTGATTTAAACTAGTACATCGTATTACCTACTGATCGTTCCAATTCGGTACCTCGGTGTTCACCACTCTGCATGCTTGAATGGCTCATTTGCTTTAATTAGTGATGCAGTGCGGACCTACAGTGCCATTACGTTTGCGTGCCTTGGTTTCTATAGGACCGTGTTCTCATTCTTGAAACACATCGTTATAAAAATTAAAAATACTTTGCTTTTACCAAGTGAACCCTGTTTTTGAATACGCATATGGTTTTCTTGAGTCAATGACTGGCTTTGGAGACATGTTTTTCAAACTCGTAACATTCTTTGATTTTTATCCCATTCATACATTATTTGTCAAAACGGTCAGGAATTTTAAATATAAAGTTATGTTACTATTATTTTGCAACGCACTGTATGTTTAGTAGTTGGCCCATGTAAAGTCCGGGACTACGTTTTTCTCTTTGTACAATTACCGGACCGATTGGGTACCCTATTTTGACGTTTACCTCCATCATGAAAAGGACCTGCCGGGTCACAGAATTCATAAAAAACATGCTAGTAACTCCCTTGTTTGCCGTTCACTATATAAAGGGCTGTGCTTGGACTGGTCGTAATGGTGTCAGTGTAATGGGTCTGGGTATATATCATAGCATGCGTCTATGGCATTGTTTACCGGTACGGCAGCACTATAAAGGTGAGCATTGTTTTTGTATCTTCTATCTTCCTGTTTGTTTACGGGTTATCAGGTTTATTATTACATCACTTGCATATTAATCTGAGTATTATATCAATATTCTGATAAATTCGAAATAAACTGATAACTTTTGATAACATCAATTGGAATGTATGGCTAATCTTCTAAAATAGGATGTGATAGATAGATATACACTTTTTTATACTGACAAATCAGTTGCTAAAAATAATAAATAAGAACGGATCTTAGTTATAAACATACATATAACTGCTTAAATAATAATTAAGTGAATGAATTAAGTTTACAATTTAAATAAAGAAGATGAATACACTTTATGTTCTGCTGTTTATGTGTATTATATGTTGTGGGATTTGTTCAGCGTTCTTAGAAAGTGCGGGTTCAGGCAAATTATACACAAACGATCTTACGTTTCAGTTGAGAGACGTTAAATACTTGGATGCAGTAAAGGAGTATACAAGCAATGAGGGATTTACATTTGAAGGAAAGGTAAGGTGTAGTTGTGTTTTAAATATATATATAGTGGATATATTGTAAATTGCTTCTTAAATGTCATTATTTAAACTATGCTTTTAAATGAATGTGCCTGTTTTGGGCCAAAACAGCGAAAATGCGAAAACAAATATTATACTCGTTTTCCGCTAGTAAGACCAAGTCGTCGGCATAAAACAGATGATTCAGTATTCTATCGCCAATGTCTAAACCAGTATTACACTCTTCAAGAACGTTGCTCAAGTCATTGATGTAAATATTGAACATTGTTGTAGACATTAAACATCCCTGTTTGAGACCAATCGGCACTCCAAACCACTCAGTCATTAAATTATTTATTTTCACAGCACATTTGACGTTTGAGTATAACGATTTGATAGCGTTAATCATGTTACCATTTTCCTCTAGACCTACATCTGATAATTTAGACCACAACATAGTTCTGTCTACTTTGTCGTAGGCCTTCCTAAAATTTACATATGCGACAAACGTTGACTTTTTAAGTTTCTTGCGACACTCTATAATGATTGTAAGAGTTGATAGTTGGTCAATAGTGCTGCGTTCTCGTCTAAATCCATTTTGAGAATCCGATAGTACATTATTGTCCTCAACCCATTTGACCAATCGATCATTTAGAATCGAGCAATACGCCTTGTACACCGCAGACGTGACTGTAATCCCGCGATAATTGGCGGGGTCGCGCGTGTCACCTGATTGGTCCTTAATAACCGGGGTGATAACTCCATATATCCAAGATTCTGGTATTTTTCCCTTATTAAAACAAACACAGAAAAGTTTATGAAGGTAAGTAATACAAAGTTGTGACTGAAGTGCTTCCGATGGGAGTTCATCATACCCTGGGGCTTTTTTTTTTTTCAAAGAGCGCACAGCCTTTTCAACTTCAAGTATATTTATTCCTGCATTCAAGACATCAGTATTTATGTTTCTAATGTTTGCACTTGGGTTGCTTATTACTTCAGATTCAGTAAAAGTGTTAGATGTCGAAAATACGTCTTTAAAGTGGGACTCCCATTTGTTCAAGATTTCCGGAGTTGATGTGCTAATCGAATCGTCTTCTCGTAAATTTTCCATAGGGACACGTTTGTTCCGCTCATTTCCTATTCCAATATTTCCAATTGACTTCCAGAAATCACCAGAGCTTTTGCTGTTACACGATTCCAGTAATTGTTCTTGCATTTCGTACCAATATAGTCTTTTTCGTTTTTGAACCGAGCTGTCAAATAGTTTTCTGCTCTCAATATAAATATGTTTCAGGTTGATTTTTCGTGATCTCTCTGTAAACTTAATCCAATTTCGTTCATTACAACACATATCTTTCCACAGTTCATTTAAAGTGTCATTTCACCAGGGCTTTCTATGTTTCCGCTTATTATATATTATGCGAATTGCTCATGCTACCATGTTAGAAAAGGTTCAGTACTTAAGAATTAAAATGTTCTGTCTTTACTTTTATTCCAAAAAACATCGAAATGGCTCAAATAATAATGTATGTATCTTCAGATTGTATGTACAAACTACTTATTCAGAAAAAGTGATATGATATCCAATGACGCAGGGTATCTTGATGAGCTGCAAAAGAAACTGGACAAATACGTAAGCACTTTTCCACGACATCATATATGCACTCGAAGACATAGATTGTTACACATCGTTTAGGTTGCAGTTTAAACTACCGCAAATGCTTTTCGGAGTCCCGATGAAAGATCAGAATGTCGATTTCAATCTTAAATATGCCCGTTCTTTAATAGGCACCCTCACAAATGTATCCCAACGTTACTCTTTTTGACTGGCGACCACTGGCATTTAAAATGTTTTTGTTTTTAATGAACATGAAATATAATTAACACATTTAAAGCATTCCTTAACGGTTTATGTTTTTGTATTAATTTATTTAAGAATAAAGTGCAAGATGAATGTTCTCTTAGACTAATTGTCTAATAAACAGTCTGCTTACTTATGTCATTCAAATTGGACTAATGTCTTAAGTAAAACAACAAGGACAATCTGATTTCAATGAGCAACTATTATTAAAATGCCTCTAAAATATAGTTCGTGCAGCACGAAAAGCTTCTCGGTAGCTTTAAACTACCTAAAAGTTATATATACCCCAATGAAAGACCAAAATGTAATATTCAATCCGTGTATAAACATTTTGAAAGAAAATCGCTACAATAACTAAAATTGGTAATTCTGAATTCTGTTGGAACGGCCATAGACCTAATAACAAACAGATTTGACACTACTGTAAAATGTATCTGAATTTCACGTGGGACTGAGAATATTTGACAAAATGTTGCCCAACTTTAAACACTTGTATCTTGAAGAGTTTTATAGATACACTTATTTAATTCTCCTTCTAATGATAGCATTTTCTTTACTCTACCGTTCTAAACAAAAAACGATTTCAAAGGAAACTTGTTCTATGTCGTCAAATCTTGATTTTTAAGAGAAAAGCCAACACTTATTAGATGTGTTATCTTTAAACATAATTCTCATCAAAATCAACGAATAAACGAGAGAGGAGATAGAAGGAAAAGTTAAGGTGTCACGTGATATGTTTGGCTACTTCATTGGTTCAGATAGAAAGTTTCCTATTTGTGTATTAATATGTCTGTGGAACGGCGAACTGAATGATTGAACGTGCTTAGGTTCAACTAGCGGCAAAGTGCGCATGAACTTCGTTGGTTCCACTACTCTTCTCAGTCAAACCGAGACTGCACTATTTCGTATGTATCGTGTTCGGCCGTTTCCAAAGGTCCACTCTCATACTCTTTCGTAATAACAAAACAATTATGGAACAAATGCAATCACGTTTATGGAAGCCACGCTCATGTAACACTTGTTTGTTTTTCATCGAGAAATGAAAGCAACAATGTACATTAGGCTGATATAGGACGAGTGCAGTTGAAATGTAGATATAAACAGGTATATACTTTTAAAGACATTTTCTATAGTTTTTTCTGCATAACAGATTTTCTTTAAACTTTTTGTACAGTAAGTCTGTTATATATATATAGACAGAAAGGGCAAAAATAATGGTAGGTCACCATGCTTGTTAAAATTTTAAAAAATAATTTGTAATGCCACCGTCATGTCAATCTGTCCAAAAAGTTGAACAAGTCCATGAAATAGCTAAATAAGATATTTTTGAAGTCTAATTATTTATTCATTGGTCACAATTCTGCTAAAATTGTATTAAAGTAAAGAACATTTAATTACAATAACATTTAAAGCTCATCTTTATGTAAAACCTATATTTTTTTACAAAATCTGTTGAGACCATTACCACAATTTATGCACAAATTAGTCCATAATGATACAATTTCCTTTTTTTTTTTGTATGTTCCCAATAGCAGAATTTTTTTAAACTTTCTAAGCACATAGTTTAACATGTATAAAAACAAAATGTACAATAAAAATGATAGGTCCCTATGCTTGTTTAGAAAAAGAATTTGAAACCCTACCCCTATGCTAAAATGCCAAGTTTTGTATGAAATTATATAGAAATAGTATATTTTCCTTTTTTGTTCCTAATAACAGAATTTGTTCAAACTTCCTAGGCACTTATTTGAACATATATTTAGACAATATATTCAATTAAATTTATAGGTCACCATGCATATTGAGATTTAATACTGGTTTTTGGAACCATACCATTACGCTTAATTTTTTTAATTTTTTTGGAATTATTATTAAAAATGCTATATGTTTCCTATTTTATGTATCTAATAATAGGCTTTTATTTAAATAAAGACAATAAAAAATAAAAAATAAAAATTAAAAAAAAATTAAAAAAAAATAAAAAAAAAAATAAAAAAAAAAAGACAAAGAATACAACTAGACATCAAAAGCAACATTCCTGTAAATTTGTAGGAAAATCCATCCAATAGTTTTAGAAAAGAAGTCGCCCAAAAAAGCTGCGCATGGAAAACTACAGCAAATGCCTTTAAATATCTAGTATGATAATATATAACAAAGTGTTTTTTCTTTTATTTATAAATAAAATCAAATGTAAGCACATACTGACATAATAGAATAAATAACTAATAATTATGGACAACGCCTACTAGTTGTGGATGCTAGCATTTGTACCTACAGCTTAATGAAAGATCAAAGTCAATCTAGTATCTACCAGGAGTGGGTTCTATCATTCAAACTTGCATCCATGTAGTAATAAAGCTTTTTGTAATACAGACTTCAGTCTAGACTCTACCATGGATAGCAGCTAACAACATTCTTGATTAGTGTTTTGACATCGAAGTCACATAAAGCTACATTGATGCCAAACCCGCATTAGATGGATGCTTGAGCGATTACTATATATTGACATTTTAAATATTGAGTTCTGCTCAACCTGGGACTACCGTTCACGAACAGTCTCAGTCAAACCGAGACTGCAATATGTTTTGTATTTACGATAAATATCGGCGATTTCCAAGTTTCTCATTTCATACTCTTTTTATGGACTCCAAATGTGTAGCGCACATCAGATGTGGAGGAAGTGAATGTAGTATCTGCCATTCAAGCATGTCTTAATATATATATTGAAACTATTGAACCAGCATACAGTGCAGTTATTATATTACTAGTATGCGATATTTTAAAATTTTATATAAATTAAAATACAATGCAACAACTTGACGTTCTTAATATTGAAATTGTGTGTTTTCCGTTAATTAAGGACATATTTCCTCATACTTGGTCATTGAAAAAGCATGGGAATCTTGTTTATTTACTGACTGCATGCTCCATGACCGATCAACTCCGGTATATAAATTGAGGTCCACTTGTAGTTTTTTCTTTGTGTTACATTACTATATAAGATATTGTCTTGGGTAAGAAAAGCTAAACACAACTTTGTAATTAAGAAAAGCACATTCATAATTTAGCTAGTTTAAATACAAAACTTGTCTGATATTTCTTTAATGTTTCTAGAACAAGAATGATAGCAAAGCATTAAATGAACAACTTTATGTTGTGTGTTTATATTTTACTGCACAGAAAAAGGCTTTATTAGAAAAATTGAATATCACAATGTTCTCATGAAATTGCATGGCTAACAGTGATTTACAGTTACCTATAGAAATTCTCTCACCCCCAACTCCCCCTTGGCCAATCTCTCTCAGCCTGCCCCCCCCCCCCCCACCCCCACCCACCATTGGCCGATGTTATTGACATTTTGTATGATGGAAAATAAACACTTTGAATGTAAGGCACGCATTTTACAAGTATTGATATTTAAATTGTAAAATACATTACATAGGTGGTATCGATCACACGAGATTATGAACGGCCAATCAACTTCGTCTATTTTTCAACGTCTAAAGATTCTAAAAACAGCCATGTTGAGATAACAACTTCTGGTGAAGGAATCAAGACATCAGAGAAGGGTGTAATATTAGGGAATACCATTTCGATCGTTCAGGTAATGCATTTAATAATATTTACAGGATAATAATAATCATAGTGAAAATAAAACAGATGATCATTATACTGATTGATCTGCAGGGAGGTCAGACATATTATGAGCAACGCAAGCATTGTTTAACCATCTCAAAACCACACATCATCAAATAATATCTTGCAGACACTCAGACACTTGGCGTCGTATATCGGTCATTTGACGAGGCATTTGTGCAGCCCTCAGCATAAAGAAGAAAACCGAACATTGTGTTACGTGCAGGAAAAAACAATTGTCTAAGCCTGATTGGTTTAAAACTGATAATTCCATCCAACTTGCATGGAACGTCATAGTAAATCAACTGATATAGTTGGACTTTTCTCGAAACAAGCGAAACTATTATTATTTCATTGAAAGCGAGGTCTGATTAAAATAGGTTCAAGTCGTATTCACTCTATTCCGTTGAATCGAACCTTTTATTAATTCAGTTGAAAATATTTTTACTTCAATTGAACCTCTCCTGAATTGAAGTTGACCTATTTTCAATTTAAAAACTTTCACATATCTATAAATTAATTAAAGAGAGATTCAAAAGAATTAGCCCTGCCCTTTCTTTAGGCGAATTAATGAGAGGTTCAATTCAAGTTTGTTAAGTGCTTTTGTAAGAATAAAATAATAACTGCTCTCCACTATGCCGGCCCTTTAAAATCAATGCGCATGTGCAATATGGATATACAAACTATACCTTATTTATGAAATCAATTTTATTGAAGAGAGGTGCAATTCATTTAGCATTCTCTTCAATGAAATTGAACCTCTCTATGTTTTCTTTACATAGAATGATAATTTTTAATAATTGAATCTTCATCAAATCAAGTGAAGGAGATTCGTATGGAATTGAACCGCTCTTTTTTCGAATTAATCTTTCTACAATTGAATTAGACCTCTGTTTAAATGAATTAGACCTCTCTTTAAATGAATTTATGACAGATACAATTCAATTTCAGGTAGCAATATTTATTTAAAAGGCGAATGATGTGAATATTTAAACATATACATATCATATAGCCACTTTGCATACAAATTAAAAGTAGAAGTATAAAGTGAAATATATTCTTACTCATATAAATGGAATCATGCGTGATAACATATGAACAATTAAGAATCCCAGCCACTAACATACATACCAGTATGTCCTTACATGGACTAGCAAGACACCATTAGCTCTATACAAGTGTCTGCTATTTTCTTTTGTTTGTGTTCATTTCTTCCAAATGATATACATTCCAATAGTTGTAACCTAACAAACAGCAAATAGTTCAGTTTAATTTTTGTTATTATCCGATGCTCTCTAACACTTAGTAGCTTCTACATATTTCAGATTGATGTAAATGGTCTTCTTTTTTATTATATACACTGATGTTTCTTATAGAACGCAAAAAGTGCACAAATCATCATCGGGACGTCAGCGTGTCTAAAACCAGTTGTTATTACAAATTGGTATATACCACTCGTTATAGTTTAGTCAGGGTTTACCACGCATAAAGTGCATAATGGACATCAGTGTGTCTAAAACCAGGTGTTTTTACAAATTGGTATATATCGCTCGTTATAATTTAGTCAGGGTTTAGCACGCATAAAAGTGCATAATAGACGTCAGTGTGTCTAAAACCAGCTGTTGTAATGTGACAAATTGGTATACATCGGGGTGTTTTTTATATATAAATCCTGATTTAGTTTATTGTATAGTAGTGTATATTTGCCTTTAGTGTTGTTTTTTTAATTAATCACAAAACATATATTGTCAGGGCTTTACATCTGCAACTGAACGTTCACCGCCGACCAGACATGTACGGGTGGGTGTCGTCGACGCTGGATTCCAAATAGATCATAGAAACCTGGAAGATGCTGTTGTAAATATTAAATATCGAATTTTCTTTAAAAAAGATAAAAACGAGCATATTACAAAACAGAAATAATAGAGAACAACAAAAAAAATCAACGTTTAAATCAATAACAAGAACTTTGGTTTGTATTTCCTTTAAAGCGATTGCCTTACAGTTCCATAAACGTTACACAATTGATACTTTAATAATATTCCTTTCTAAAATAGATACCAAATTTAAATATTAATTAACATCGGCATTAAAGGGACACACGACAATCTTGATTGTTTTAAAATAACTCACGGTGTCCCGTTAGTTTTTTCCACATAACTTGCATCTGCTTAATCATTAATATTATTTCTAAGAATAGTATAAATCAAATTGCTTTCTCATATTATTAATTGTTGATTATATAGGACAGGTAATATGTTTAAAACTTTGAAAAAATAATAAGAACAAAAAAAAAATAAATCAAAATTGTATTTAATTACATGCAAGCAGTTTTAAAGTAAAAAAAATATAATAATACTGGATTAATAAATCCAGACGCTAATTTTAATGCTTGATAAAAAACGTCAAGATAACCAAAATACTTTTTCCTCACAGAACAAGGAACTGAGCTATAATTTCATAAACAACGATAATGACACAGCTCCAAACAACGAGTGCTATGAAATGAATCCTACAGATCCAAGATTTAGGTGAATATGAATCTGTTTTACTCATCTTTTATTTTGACATTTTCGAGAGTTTATAATTAGATTTACTCAGTTATTCTAGTATTTGGACATAAAACATTATATATAACTGAGTAAGTCATTATGGCATTTCGTAAATCTCACCAACAACAGCCAACTTTTACAAACGATGTACACCGTTTCTAAACCTACTGACGACGAGGTATATATATAACGTACATATTTTGAGAATCCAAACTCTATTGACACAACATAAACGGCTTTAACCAGACGGACCAAACCACAAAACTGGTTTTGACAATTAACAGTTACCAACTCATAATTCATGTTACTCATATTCAATCACGGGTATCTTAATAACCTGTCAATAACCCTATACATTTAATCGTTTTGTATTGTAATTTTGTCGTTATTTGGCTGATTAATTCCTTTAATTGCAGCTGTTCTGACAGTGACGCACAAGATTTGTCCTTTAATTGCAGCTGTTCTGAGCGTTTGACAGTGACGCACAAGATTTGTCCTTTAATTGCAGCTGTTCTGAGCGTTTGACAGTGACGCACAAGATTTGTCCTTTAATTGCAGCTGTTCTGAGCGTTGACAGTGACGCACACGATTTGTCCTTTAATTGCAGCTGTTCTGAGCGTTGACAGTGACGCACAAGATTTGTCCTTTAATTGCAGCTGTTCTGAGCGTTGACAGTGACGCACAAGATTTGTCCTTTAATTGCAGCTGTTCTGAGCGTTGACAGTGACGCACAAGATTTGTCCTTTAATTGCAGCTGTTCTGAGCGTTTGACAGTGACGCACAAGATTTGTCCTTTACTTGCAGCTGTTCTGAGCGTTGACAGTGACGCACAAGATTTGTCCTTTAATTGCAGCTGTTCTGAGCGTTGACAGTGACGCACAAGATTTGTCCTTTAATTGCAGCTGTTCTGAGCGTTGACAGTGACGCACAAGATTTGTCCTTTAATTGCAGCTGTTCTGAGCGTTGACAGTGACGCACAATATTTGTCCTATATGTAGTGGTATTCTTTATAAAGAACTTCGTCATCTTACTTTCAATTTGATTGATATTTATAAAGTTTGTGTTTTGATATTCATGTTGATCCTAGCGAACTTTATATAGAGTTATACTTGGACTAAATGTTTAACAAACGTCTTTACTGATGTCTTTACTAATGTCTGCTGAATTCTGCTATAGTCCGGTTCGAACAAAATATAGTTGGCTCTGTCATAATATATGCGTTGTTTTACAAGAGAGAAACAATTCACAAACACAACTTACATGTGTGTTTAGAGTTTATTTTATTAGTTTCGTTTTGAACCATATATTTTGTACATTTTATATGTGTAAATATTCAAAGTATATGGTTCAAAACCAAACACATTTTAAGTACTTTCAACAAGTGGCTGTTCAGCTTTAGTGCAATTTTCCACCTTGTTGATGGATCAGTTTATAGTGAACATTTCAAATGAATATACATGTATTATTTCATTTAGTTTTTATTACATAAAACATTTGATACTAACGCTAGTTTAAGTGTTTTTACATTTAATTGCTTTTATATAGTTTGTATTAATGTCTCACTTGGTCCGTCATATACACAAACTATGAACAAAAACTGATTTGATGGAAAATATAATATACATCGTTTACCCGTGAGATACAAACATGATAATAAAAACTGATCGATATTGAAATGTTAAGACATATGTTAGCAATTAGACAATATTGATATACACATTACTATAGCCTTTAATATAAGCCAGACTTAATAATGTATTAAAAATAAATAAATAACTATCTCCATACCGTTAAGCCATGGTACCAGCTGCATGGGCCGTATCGCGGCTAAATGTGAGAACGGTTGTGATCCAGGTGTGGCACCAAATGCTAAACTTGTTGGTATGTAAAAAAAATAAAAAAAAATAACAATAACTTCATGAGCAAAAGTTTTAAAGGCGTATATCTAACCCGATATAAAACTCAAATGTATCAAATAATTGTTCTTCATTTGATTTACATATGCATGTTTTGTCTTAATTATAAATCCTTATTCTAAAAAAAACCTTCGCTTTAATTAATAACATGCTAATTATAGACAGACTACTAGACAACTTGATATATATATACAGGAGATTGTTACCAGTCAAGCATTTGAAAGTGTTTCTTGTTGTTTTTTCTATTTTGTTGAACTGTGACTTAATTATGAAGAAAGAACTAACTCCTTGAAAGTGCACGTTTGTTCTCAACCAGTTGAAGCCAACGAGACCATACAAATTATAACTTTTAAAATTACACAGACATGCTTTTATATTCACATATAATCCTCTAATAATTTAGAGCCCGTAACAGGCTTGTTTTCTTTAACTATCATTTAGGTTTGCGAGCAATCAACTGTAAGTTTTATTTTAACGCGTTCAAGTGGAGCGTAACTGATAGTGTGGAAGCCAAAGCATTGGCGTACAAGCCGAATGATATCGATGTGCTCTCGTGTAGTTACGGGAATCAGGATGGTCACGGATTCTATGGTCCCGGTGTGAACTCTCAGTCCGCATTACAAAACGGAGTCGAAGAGGTAAATTAAATATTTCTTTCTAATAGCATGAATTGAAGAAAAAATATATTGGGAAATGAATGATTAAATTAAAAAAAAGGCAAATCGCTCATTCACCTAAGACAACATACGGTGACCATAACGGTTACTTATTTTTCATGTTGTGATAACCACCTAATTATTTCAAAAATTTACTGTAAAATATGTCATTTTGGGCGATATCATGCTCTTTCAGCCTCCTAATATGAAATAAATAAGTATAACAACACAATGTCGATGGCCTCATCGATCTGTATCGATCTAACATGTATCGCAAAGCCTTATGTCTTTAAACAGGGCCGCGAGTGTCGAGGAAGAATATTTGTTTACCCAAGCGGCAACGGTGTAAACGACAACTGCAACTTTGATGGTTACGCTAATAGTATATATACAATTACTGTCGCGAATGTTGACACTAAAGGAAAACTGCCGAGCAACAAAGAAATATGCCCTTGTGCTATGGCTGCAGCTGTTGGTGACGGATTTGTGAGTTTCTTTTCGGTTAATAACTCTTTGATTCTTACATAGTGGAGTCCTATTTAGTGGGGGTCCCAATTTTTATTTTTATTCATATGGCATATGGCATAGTTTGGCTATATACCATATGGAAACGAAATAGGCTCAAACTTATGGCATATGGAAAAATATAATGGAGGCTTATAGTGGGTCAGACTTCAACAGATATGCTCGCAATTATCTTGCCTGACACATTTAATTTACTATTCTTATTAATTAAATTATTATTATCATGGGGCTGCTATAAAGAGCTCAGCCAGAAAGGTAACGGGCTCCCCTTTTTATATATATAGCCTTTCACACGTACCACAGGTAAGTTGCAAGGTATGTTCCTTCAACCACAACTTGCCATCCACCGTTAACCGTATCGATTGCAGATTCCGACTACGACTTGGACATTACTGCATCTTCTCTAACAATTTGTAGCCACTCCACCATCTCTGGCGTCAGTTGCAAAATGATCTTCTCACGAACTCTGGAGATACCACCAGCTCCTGCTATCCGTATCTATTTTACTGGCATGTTCATCCAGTTCCTGCGTTCTGAGTCGTCATCGGCCCCCTGGACTGCTTTACGGCAATTACGGCTGTGTGACTGTAGTTTAAGCATACTGTATTTCTGAAATAAATTGCTAAAATAATGAACACCTTGCACATTACATTAAAAAAACTTTTTATTTTCATATGCATCCATCATCTATTTGAACACTCTCGTATTTAATCCAGAGTTCGATCCTCGCCTTGGCCATGCAATTTATCCTTGAGCAAGGGACTTAATCCACATTTCTTACTACTGGTTCTACCCAGGAAGTTTTCGAGAGGGATTAATTTCAGTTACAAGAACACGTTTCCCAATCGATGTAAATTAATAATTTTAAGTCAAGTTACAAAAAAAAAAAATCTTCTTCTTCTTGTTCTATTCTCAAATGCACCCCTGGCACGCCTCCGTAGCTCCCGATCCGCCAATGACTACATCAGCATAACTGTCCGTAACATATACAACGAGATATTGAGATTGTCTTAGCAGACTCCTGATTAGACTGTTTCACTGCGCATTTCCGCTAAACAGTATGGAGCAGTCTAACACCTGCTCCGTGATCGGTTCATGTTCGCCTCATTCAGACAGTGATGTAATTATAAACTGATCTCCGAATGAACTTCACCTAAACTACGAGATGAGTTATTTTAGATCTAGCTCAGCTTTTATCTCCACTCCAATTCGATCATACGTTGACTTAAATATTAAAAACACAAAGACAGACATACATTGACGTAAATGTGTAAAACACAAAGAAAACAAGTCACAAATAATAACAATCTATGAAGTAAACAATCTAAACGAGTGTTGAAATTCGACAAGCAACAAATAGTTTAATTGAACCTGTCAATGACCATATCCATAAACCTGTCCACTGAATTAAAATCTATATTAATCCTACAACATCGGTCATATGTTTATTACAAATTTACATTAAATAACAACAAAGGTATACACTTTCAATATGTACATAATTATTTTTTATAAATGACCGAGATACATGCTATACTTTTGATTGTAATCTCCCATATTAATATACAACCATCTGCCTCGACGTCATTGCGAAAGGCATGATATATGGTGTAGGGTATAAATTACTAAATCGTAAAACTAACAAAAAACAGGAGGGCCACAAACTGTGCATCAGAGTGACCACAAACTCATGTTCTACAATAAAAGGATTTATGTCGATAATCAACAAATCCCATTATGTGTATATTATCATGTATGTTTATGTGTATTATAGAGAACCACAGCATTACGCAACACGTGTATAAGTGGTTTCCAGGGATCCTCCGCTGCCACAGCAGTCGCTGCAGGGTACATCGCGGAGGTATTGCATGTCAAGTAAGTCAATGTCAGCTTGTTCTATTTAATTTAATTAAAATGTCACACATGCAACAGGTGGCCTAAATTTCAAATACAATATGTTTAATGCTTTTGTTTTCTCCTGATTACCCTAGAATATGGACGTGACTTTGTATTATGTAAATCAAGATACTCATTCAAGATAGACCATTTCTTCAGTTTCAGTCTTTTTGACACGTGGAAAATTCCACGTGTCACTGGCATATAAACATACCTAACACATACGAATCTGAGATTTATATATTCATCAGTGTATCTGATATAACTTTACTAAATATGTTATTGTACAAAATTAGTAGCTAGGAATGCCTTATGTTGAAAAATGTTTATTATATTAATGCAAAGCAAAAACATTTAGATTAATTAATAAAATAACATTAAAAAGTATTCCAAAATCAGAGCACCACGTGCTATAGCTAATATGTAGTATTTAACGCGATAAGCTTCCAGTTACACGGCCAGATTATCAGGAATTGTTATTTTGTTTCCAGTCGGCTATTATCCAAGAGAGATATTGAACACATTATTGTACTGACAGCTTACAAACCTGCCCATGTTACCAACTGGAGGAGTAATGGGGCCGGGCACCAAAGTAAGTTTCTTCTGTGCACAATAATTGTAGAACAAATATAAGTTAATAACTTGTTTATGCTTCGTTTGTTCTTTTCATGTCTGTCACTTTAATACATTCACTAATTGGACGTTTTATTGTTTATTTGCAGTTCATGAGCAAATTGGTTTTGGACAACTTGACCTAGACCGCATGAAGGAAAGGGCACAGTCATGGCCATTTCTACCACTTAAGCGAACATGTATCGTTCTAGGTGAAGAAACGCACGTTAAGTACGGACATTTTCGTATATGGGTAGACAGTGATAGTATGTATGACCATCACAACATACACACGATACAGACATTTATTTTTATATGACATATACGCAATATATTCATTTTTGGTTTCGTTCTTTTCAAAGTTTTAACAGACGTGTTCAAATGTCAGGAATGTGATGGGGTATTTAAAAAACACATATTATTAACATTTTGTCAACATTTTGAACTCAAAATAAACATATCCAAATGAACCGCAGTAACAACCAGCATAGTTTTAAAAAAAAAAATATGCTATCAACAAATCACGATTATTGCTTTAATGCATTTTCAGAATTACTTCCGGAAAAGACGCTGCCATCATCGAAAAACAACTAAACAACAGCAATTGTCGCAACTCGTCTCAGAATGTGCTATACCTTGAACACGTGCAACTTGAATTAAACTTAAGTTGCTCGAATATGTCATATGTAGAGATTCATCTTGTTTCACCTAATGGAACGCGGTCGCCATTGTTGACAAGCATTACATTCGACAGCGATAGTAGTCCGAGGGTTGAAGGACTTCTATGGACGTTCCTGTCTGTACACTTCTGGGGAGAAAATCCGCTGGGTGAATGGACTGTGCAGCTGACTATAAACAATGCTATACACAATGGTAAATATCGTGAACTTGTCTAATAAGCTCTACTGGTCATATACCGTATGCCTTGGCGCATCACCCGACCATCGTCTGCACATGTATTATCTTAACTAAGCCAATGGCCAAATAGTATCAATCTCAGTAAAATCAGACCCTTTTATCACGCTACGATACTCGACACTACTATAGCGGAGAGTATCAAAGCGTAATTAAGATATGATTTTAATGAGATTGGTTTACTATGATCATTTTCCTTGCGACGATACGTCCATCCGCTTATATGAAGAAAAAAACAAAACATTCTTTTAAACAAAATGTCCTTCACACATACAAGCTTGTATTACCAAACGTTGCAGGTATAATCTTTGCATTCACCTTTCTTACTCTTAAGTTCGTGCAAACTAATTCTTCTCACGAACCACTGAGCTGATTCAGACAAGGTGTTGTATAACGATCGCCTTATACAATAATACAATAACAACAGCAGAGTAGTCTTCTACTCGAAAACCATACATTTTATATGTTGCATCGTATTGCCATGCGTCGGACTCAATATCGAGAGGTCCTTGGTCTCGATTCTCGCCGTGGCCGTGTTATTTATCATTGAGCAATATAATTGAGCAATATAATTTATTCACATTGTTTAGAAACGGTTCTACACAGGAAGCCTTTGAGAGTGATTAATATAAGTTGCAAGAACCTGTTTCGTAATCAATGTAAAAAGAAAAATAATCAGTCATGGGAATCCGTTTTAGATAGATAACGTCCAATCCTCCTTAACTTTATTAATTGGAACCACTGCAAACTTTCGGTTTCGAGAAAAAACAGTCATACTTCATGTTGGAATTCCCGATCTTCACCGTTTACCCATGTTTATACTTTATAAATGCAATACAATGAATAACATACAAATGAATATACGTATAATTGCTTTTATTAGTGCGTTGCATTCTTCATTGTGTGTCTGACGGTCTATGGAGCGTATATTAATATTATGTGCGGAATATTTCAGAAAGCTGTGTAATGCTTATTAAAAAGCTTATTCTGCATGGTACAACAGAAAACCCAAAAGAGGGAGGGCATCCTGTAAAGTGTCCACCAGGTAAGTAAAAATAATTGTATTAATAATTTAACAACAAAAGACAAATCTGAAGAAAAAAATAATAGTTATGACAAAAATAAGTGTAAAAGTCGAACAGGAATTGATGAATGAATTGTTGGCTGTTTGACACTCAAATACTGCAGACGACGACCATGTACAAAATAAATTGATCGTGTACGAACTTTTAAGACAGTCAGCCATACAACTAATCTGACCATGGTAAAGTCTTGTCAAAATGAGAAAATTTGCCCTGACCAAGCATGCATATAGAACATTTTAATTATGTATTGCCCCACAGCAATCGTTTTTGACAACTATCTTAACTAGTAGGAGCTTACACTTAATATTTCTCTGGTCATTAAAACTGTTATTGTATTTTTCCTATTTACTTCAGATTTCGACTCGAACATTGACCCAATCATGCCAAAGACATCTTCCTACACATTCGGTATTATATTTGGTAGTGTAGCTGTTACAGTAGTCGGATTGGTAATTGTACTAGTCGTACTGTATTTTTACCGCACTCATGCAAAATACCAACGAGCACAAACAGACGAACCACTTACACAAACCTAAACAAACAAGGTTTAACAGCACAGTTTAGAACATGTTCGGTATGTGATTCAAGGCTTTAATGAAAAATAGGAGCAAAACAGTTTTGCTCAATCTCTGGATGTTAGCAATGTTTGTAAATATCGAAAGTGTATATCAAATGTATGAATATAGCCTATTTAAAAGACTGAGCAAAACAGTCTGATGACATGGAGAAATACTCCAACACAGGTTTCCATAAGGAAGTTATGAATATAATGCAATCTATTTGGTAATGTGTATGCTTAGTAAGTATTTCAAGAGAAAAATAAAAACAATATTAATTTAACAGCACGCGCATTCTACAGGTCGATCATCATGGGAATAAACAGATCACTGCTTCTGATTTAAAAAAATACCATCCAATTGGAAATCACAACAAACAATCACGACGGTTTCTAGATACCACACCAAGAACACGATATGTACAAAATACGCATACGTATGAAACGACCTAAGGAGTGGAACATTATTTAGGACTGAACATTTTACCTGCTGCGTTAATGGGATTGGGAGAGGGTTAATAAAGTTCAAAGGCAAATCTGACTCTTGAATTGTGATGGAAGACAAAACAAATAATGGTGATGCATATTTGAATGGGCGGGTATGATATTAATTAGAAGAATTGCTGTTCCACTTTTATTGTGTTCAACGATTTGACATAGTGCTCTTTCATGATAATCAAGATATGATTATGAACATAAAGATAGATACAGTTTATGTAGTGTTGTGTATGATAAATTGTTAACCAGTTCTTTGCAGCACATTGCAATAGTACATGATATTAAGTTTGTTATTTATGATAATATTAGTCATAGTCTATTATTACCACATAGTAAAGAAGATCATTATCTCCATTACTGTTTTTTAAGCTTAAAACATGTTTTGTTTCAATATTAAATAAAAGATAATGCATATCATATAGAATATTTACACATTATTCCTTTTTAGTTACATTACTCCGTTGTAGTTTAAGGAGTTTGAAGAATCTGCAAAAGCAGAATAAAGTTGCTTATTTTGAATGTATGCTATCGTTAATCAGCCCATGAGAGACAAACTCATTGTCTACAGTACTCCTACAGGACCTAAAATCGGAATGCGTTTCCACATAGGTAATTGTCTTCCACCCAAGCTGTTAGTTGAGCAAAAAATAGTTAAATAAATGCGCCTAATGGCGTTTTATATATCTCCTGCAACTCTCCTGTACGTATTTCATTATTTAAAAATATATCATTGAAATAAAGTACCCATTTTTCAATCCAAAAAAAACAACAACACATGGATATTCGGGTTATTCCTTGACTAAACTATAAAGCGCAATTATCGGCATTTAAAGTTTGGCATTTTCAAAATGGCTAAAACAACAGAAAAGACAGCATTCATATAGCACAGTTAACCGAAAACACGAAATCAAAACAAAATGACAGGCTTTAAAACAGGGGTACCGCCTGAGAACGGTCAGTTGCAAAGAGACCACTGGGTCGGGAAGATTGTATGGGGGATGGGGTAGGTAAATTAGAGTGTACCGTGCATCAAACCTTAATATTACCCCATTGTCATCCCAATTACTAAGGGTACAGTGTATATCAAGAAAGCACCGCCAAGGTATATCCTATTACAAACTAGGCAGCATAATTTTAAGGGGAATATAAGTAAAATAAATATAAAAAAACAAAGCCAAGTAAGTTATAAAAACAAGTACTCGATGACTTTGTTGAAGCCAGAGCAACTAGATAATAAACCATTTAGGGAATGACCATGGTGACAAGACAAGATTGAAGTCGAACATTAAACATAACTATCTCTTTCATGATTTAGGCGCCGTCATAGAATCCACAGTCTGTCCGATCATCGCACATTCTGGAAACGACAAAGGCATAGTGGAGAACTGTAAATGGGTCAACCACTAGACGCGTTGTAAATTGATAGGATCGTAACTTCTAGCAAGTTTATTAAAGATTGTATGAAAGTGGTCATGCCCTAGGGTCCTACCAAGTTTGTAAATAACATCACCACAGAAGTCAGGTTGTGACTAGTCCTAGTCGAAGAAGAGTTTTTAAATTACTTTTATACTTTGAAAGTTGATCAGAATTCAATAAAACATGGTCTGCTACCTTTCTCTCTTGTTTGTGTCGATTGCTTCCTTGGGATCACCTTTTCAGTATGTATTGACATTCACACCATCGTTTGTTTAGTGTTGTTTGGCGACTACAAATCAGTAGTGTTATTACCTACTGGTCCTTTGAGATCATCAAGCTAAATTCGTGTGGCATAAAAGTAGACTACCATTTAAACCTGTGCTAGAGATTTGACGGGTGTTGCAAATTATAATTACTCTCATGAACAGGCTCAATAAAATCGGAGATATTTCGAATGCATGACTACATAAACGACTTAAAATATCTCATCGGAGAGTTAAACTAACTAAACACGAAAAATCGGTTTTATTGAGTCTGTTCATGAGAGGTAATATAAGATGCAACAGCTCTCTCCCTCCCTAGCACCGGGGTATTATAAGCGGTATTCTTCTATACAGCCATAGTTATTGAGCTCGATGATCTGACTCAAAACAAACATAAAACTATTAAATCATACTTACAATTAACAGTATATAATGCAAGAGAATCACAATGGTACGACTGGAGGACCGTTGTGACTTGAAATGTGATAATGACAGTTACATATGATACTCTGAACGGTAGAACAAAAATATGATACTCACTGCCTACTGCCGCCCGCCAGACAATGTCGATAAAGACTACCTCTCTAATACTCAAGAAGAAATCCCCAACCGCAAGGCCATCCAAAATAATTCAATCTACAAAGTTGGCAGTGACGTCCGCGTACCTGATGTAGGCTATGGTAGGTATACAGTCACAGAAAACACGCTGGGCATTGCCCTAGACATGAGTCTGGAGCAAATGGCAGGTTACTAGGTTACAGAAAACACTTGACATCCTCTTCACCAATCACCCAGACTTCAAGTCAGGCATAAACTTTTGCCACTAAATGAACAGAAATGTAATCACTACTGTGTTTTCTGTGACAGTACGTCTGTTCTGGGATCCCCAAATGGAAGATTTACATATGGAAGAAGGCTAATATCGAGGTTTTAAGTTTAACTCTCAAACTAGTGTAGGCAGACTTTTTATGCCCCCACCACCGAATGGTGAGGTGGCATATAGTCCGTCCGTCCGTTCGTCCCGAAAAGTTTGTGTGTCTATCTCCTTCCAAATGTTTTAATCAATATTTCGAAACGTTACAGGATGCTTACCTGTGTGGTAAAGATTGAGCGTCAAAGGCAGTAGTGTTATTACTTACTGGTCCTTTGGGATCATCAAGCCAAATATGTGTGGCTTTAAAGTAGAATATCGCTTAAGCTTGTGCTAGGAGGCGTGAGAGGTGTTGCACTTTACATTACCCCTCATGAACAGACTCAATAAAACCGAGTCTTCTACTTTTATCTCTTGTTAGTGTTTGTTACTTTCAACGGATCCCCTTTTCAGGATTTATTTTTATTACTGGCGTTACGTCCTTTTTTTTCAAATTTTAGTTAAAGTCTCCTCCAACAGTTTTCAATCGATTGTATCAAAACTTTACAGGATGCTTACCTATGATGTTTAGATGTGCATATCGATTCAATGTCAAAATCGACCTTGTATTACCGGAGTTACGGCCCTGTTTTGTCACATTTTACGGTTTTCAGTGGGAGCATCCGTTTCCCATTGACACATTTCTAGTTTTAGTATATATTGTTACTTTGTTATATATTTTTAATTGTTTTCATTCAATATCAAATCAAAACCAAGAACATGTTTCCTGAACAATACAGTGGGGAATTATTTAATGTTAGGGCAAAAAAGGTGGGTCGACCATGTAATCGGAAACACACCCGTATTATGATATTAATATTTTTTGGTCTCTTATAAGAAATTATGTAAGAAAACTGTTAATCCTAAACTAGTTATATATTTTGTGTGCATGTTAACAATGTATCTCCCTTTTTGGAAGTTGAAACTTTCATCTACAGCGAGTATATATTTGTTCAGATGAAAAGCAACACTTTTTAATATTAAATCGACGTAAATTATCATTACTAAAAATGAAAATGTTGCATTGCTTTCATGAGTTATTAGCATTATCTGCACGGGGGTCATGCTAATTATTTAATTTATTGAACTCTTTGGCAAAAATGATATGATGATAGGCTAGCAGTGACATTTAATACATGTATAACTAAACGAGCACCTACTTTATAATGTGTTCTATAGGACCCTATATATCATTTTGACTAACACCAATATTACAAATATGAAGTATCGTGATTGAGGATGTTGGTGTTTTTTTTTAAAAAATGGCGACACAGCGGTTGTGTTTATGATTGAGATCACTTCTTCTTTCTCCGAATTTATATGTCCAGTTTATAGATTTTACCATTTATAAAACACTGGCTTGTTTGTCGTGCCAAAATAGGCGAACAAAAGGAAAGAGAAATTGAACAAAAATAAATGTATGAAAGGAGAAAACATCTGCCTGTGGGATTTATTTACTATTAGAAAATATTAACCAGTAGGAGCACTGTTCCTCCGTCATAGTAACATATATTGGTAAATAACGTCATAGTAACATATATTGGTAAATAACGTCATAGTAACATATATTGGTAAATTACTGAAAGACAATTTGGAGAATATTCCTATCAAACCCTCTTTTGACTCCAGACCTAAATATTGATAAGAAAAGTATTAAAATTAGCGTACCGACGTATTAATGGACTATAATTTTACTTTAAACCTGCTATCATATAATTAAGAAATGAGTTTTCATTGTTTCTTCTTATTCTACCATAGGTTTAAATATAGTATTGGTGCAATCTAATCATTAGTTAGTAGGGGAAAAACATTTAGCGTTATACTATTCTTATCATTAATATTAACGAGACGACACGAGTTTTTTAAAAATCAAGATTGCGGTGCACGTGTGACCCTCTGAAGATGCGAGATAGGATATTCCTTCTGGAGGCAAGTGAGGACCACATACTCATGTATAGTTATTCCATATAAATATATATATAGAGTTTAATTAACATTTTTGAAGTGATACGGGAAATAATTCCCGAGTGAGAAAGATTCTTGCGATATAGAAACGAGTGCGTTTTCGCACGAGTTTCTATATCGCAAGAATATTTCTCACGAGTGAATTATTTTCCGTATCACGACAAAAATGTTAATTAAACTATATACTATATATTCTGTGATGAATTTCTTTCCAATCATCTTTTGACACAAGTATTCCTTCTTCTGTCACTCCTTTGGCGACAGCACGGAGTAATATCATGACGTCAATTCGTGACGTAATATCGTGACGTCTATCGTTTATCATAACATTTGGCTACTGTGCTATATTGCACACTAGGCGAGATAGCACAGTAGAGGAAGGGGTATGTTATAGATTTTCTCAAACTGGGAAATTTCTATAATTCATCACAGAATATATAATATATAGATATATATTCTTGTATCTATGGTCTAGATAGCCTAATTACAATATCAACTTGCTCGACGTTTAATTTTAAAAAAAAAAGTTATAAACTTTTGAATTTTAACTAAATAAATTTACTGAACATATTTATTAAGATCATTTAATTAAAGTCGTTTTAACAATTTCTTTATACAACATTTGTTGTATAATATAACAATTTATAGGTAGTTGTTTAAATAATTAAACTTCATAATGAATTTAATATAGGAGTTTTATACGGAAAAATAGTCGAACATATTAAAACACTGTAACGTAAGCGTACGCTCTTTTAACGTCAACGTTAGATTCATTAGGCCTAAATATTAGTCTCGATTCATTAGATTTCTTATATAAAACAAAAATGTTTTAGCTAAACACGCTCCAATTAAAACTAAAGGAATAACAACTAGAACTCTTCCAGGATGGTATTCTGATGAAATTCACAATGCAAAAGTGCTCAGAGATTTAAATCATCAATTGAAAAACTAGGATCAATTTAAAATGTGGAGAAATAAAACATCAATTATTAAAAAAGAAAAGAGACTTTTTTTCCCACAAAGCCATTCTTAAAAATAAGGACTCAAAATATATTTGGGAAAAACTCAAAACAGTTTCAAACACTCCTGACAGTGAATTAAATGTACCTAAATAAATTGTTATCGATGGCAAAATAATTGAAGGACTTCCCAAGATAATGAATGCGTTTAATGAGCATTTCGTTAATGTCTCTAAAGTTGTTAACACAGTTAAATACTAACCAGAAAACTTTGATAAGTTAAAAAAAAAAATTAAAAGAAGTGTTAAAGGGTTCCGTTTTTAATATAGAGCTTATCACACCATTCGAGGTAAACAATTACTTGATAAATAAGACGTAAATAAATCTGCAGGATTAGATGGAATAGGACCAATAATTATAAAACTAGATAGAGATAAGTTAACTGCACCAATAGCTTCCTTGATAAATAAATGTTTGATTCTTGGAGTTTTTCCAGATAAACTTAAGGAAGCATGTGCTCTTCCTATACCTAAGACGGGTAACAGAGATGATGTAAAGAATTACAGACCTATTTTAATACTTCCAACAATATCAAAACTATTTGAGAGATGCATTGCTAATCAAATTCATATCTACTTCAAGAAGACAAAACTAATATATGAACACCAATCAGGTTTTCGGAAAAATCAATCATGTCAAACGGCACTTATATACATTGTTGATAAATGGCTCAAGGAAATAGAATCAGGAAATCTTGTAGGCACACTTTTCTTAGATCTTTGTAAATCCTTCGATTTGGTCGATCACAAAATTTGTTAAAATCAAAACTGTATCATTTTTCAGAAACATCAATTAAATTAAGTAGTTAAGATCGGGGACTCAATTTCAAATGCTCTTCCAATTATTTCTGGGGTACCACAAGGTTTGATCTTAGGTCCGCTACTCTTTTTGTTATATGTTAATGAAATTCCCTTGTATACTGAATAAACCAATGTAGATATGTATGCGAACGATACAACATGCATTTGAGAAATCAGTTTCTTGTATTCAAAGTAAATTGCAAAAGCTTTAAAAAATGTTAATGATTGGTCTACGATAAATAATATGATTATTAATCCAATAAAGTCAACGTGTATGATATTTGGTGCAAACAAAACAAAATATTTAGCAAACTGTGCAGAATTATTTCTTAAAAGAAATAATACAGCTACAGCTATTCAAAATGTAAAAGTATAAAAGTTACTAGGCATCTACATTGCTGAATCATTATCGTGGAAAATCCATATACTAGTATCTAAAACATGCAATAATCTTGTGTAAAAAAATTATCTATTGATAAGGATGTCTTACTACCTAATCTATATGAAATGAAGAAACTTTTCTATATATCTTATATTATGTCGACCTTTGATTATGGTTGTACAGCATGGAGCCAAACAAATAAATTCTCTACTTAAAATCCAAAAGAGGGCCGCACGAATCATTCTCGCGAAACCTGTAGAAACACCCTCTAAACTAATGTTTAAGGAACTCCAGTGGCTTACCTTTCAACGCAGATGTGATTATTACACAGGAGTTATGATTTATAAATCACTTAACAATATAACTCCGGATTACATAACCAATAAGATCTGCTGCTAGGCAGGATATAGCTCATTTAAAACCTAGAACAAATTTTCTTAAACGTACTTTTGGATATTCAGGAATGGTAGTTTGGAACATGATTCCCGTTGACATACGAGCTTCACATTCTTTAATTACATTTAAAATTAAATACAAATGCTTTCTTGTAATGAAAGAATGAAACTTTTTTGTATTTTGTAACCTTACTTTACAAGTATGATAAATGTGTATGTCTGGTTGAAGTTATATAATGATGCATGTCCTGTTTTATCTTTCACTATATGCATTTATTGTAACATTTTGTAGTTTTATAGATGGCCATATTGTATACAAGACTTGTATTTTTTGTAAATGCTATGTCTAAATATGTTACCTTTTTAAAATAAAGTTATTATTATTATAGTTATTATAATTATTATTATTATAACGTCAATTTAAAATGTCAGCGTTTTTAATTTTAAAATGTCAGCGTTTTACATAACTGACGACGTCATTTCCATTTTTTTAAACAACTTTTGACGTTTTCGACGTTCAATAACTGTCTGAATATGTGTTGCTTTCTCGGCGTTTATAGCGTTATATAATTACACTATTATTTATTATTTTTATTGTAAATCTAAATGGGCCCCATTTGTGGGCATTCTCTTCCAATATCAGAACATTTTAATCATATCTTTATGATCATGTGTACATTTTGTTTATCGATTTGTTTTCATTGCAATCGTTGTTTAAATGGTTTTCTTGTAAATATAGTATGTCTGTGTACTCCTGAAGAAGGCGTAAAGCCGAAAGCTCTCATGATATGAAGAGCCTTGTAAGTTAGTGTTTATTTGTTTCGTATTAGTTCTTTTCATGTCTGTACCACTGATGAAGGCGTAAGCCGAAAGCGCTTGTGTTTTTTTCAAACTATAGCACTGTAGAAGGTGTTTTCTCCATCTATTAATTCATTCTAACATTTTCGTATTGCCTCGGGGAGCCAGTGCTATTTTGTAGATGTATGTATTTTTTCATTGTTATATATATATTTATATATGTATATATAGCTGTGTGTGGTTGAATGGCGTAAATGTGATCCCACTCTTATGAGCTATAATGGTATGTATATATGTGTGTATTTGTTAATTGTGTCTCAAGACGAGTGTGTTATGATGTAGAGATACAGTGTATCAGCGTGTGTTGCAGCTATCCTTTTCAGGAAGTGAATGCATACGTTTGATTTATGCGTGTCTCATCATAGTTAGGCGACGTGCCATAGTTCGTCCGAAGGTTGTCTGTCCTCGGTAGTTCGCAAATATTTCTCCCTATATATGTAACTTTAAAGACATCACAAAAGCCTAATCCATCCTATAGAAATAGTGGGGGCATACTTATGATTGTTTTTTTCATGCATTGTGACAAGTACGAGAATTTCATGCAAAATTGGAGATTGGTATTTACTGTTATATTATGAGGCCCCGACAAACAATTTTAAATCCGATTTAATTATTTCTAAATTTTATGTGTAACAGTACCAGCATGATTTAATTTCAATATTTTTAGTATTGATTTTGGTTAAGTTTGAGACAACATATATTATATTGTTAATTTAATAATAATTATGTGTAAACTTACATTAATTGGGTCTTCTAAAATGGTTTCCAAATACAGTCTTTGAACAATAAACTGACACATTTTAACCAAATTCGATTTCGGTATCCATAGGATGATCGACGTGCGTTGTCCAAACTAATGTTTTCATTCCAATGACACACAGCTAAGTTTGTTTTTAAAATGTACTGTATATCACAACAAGAACCTATCCTTTTGTCGTGAAAAATGTTTAGTGTGTTATTAAAAGATTCCACTAAATGTTTATCTTTCTTTCTCCATGCTGAAAATGTAATTCTGGGGAGTTTTGTAAACGTCAAAACTTTTGATTGTCGATAATAAAAGCTGTTTTGCAAAAGGGTCTGTTATGATAATACGACTTGGCTCATACTTTTTATCTGTTTTACATCTGGATGCTGGTTCACACTTTTCATGTTTGTTCTCATAGTGTGGCACAATATTCTCTAACATAGATTTTAATTTGTCTTTATCACCCTTGAATTTCTCATTGCATATTGCACGTGAGTTTTTACAGGTCCAACCTTGTCATACAATTGAACAGACCAGGTTTTGCCGTGCCTACATTTAGCGCCTGAAGATATGTTTTTCAATTTTTTTCCATAGACACAGACACGTGCCACGTGTTTTTTTGATTTACTGTGTCTTTTCTCTGCTGGCGTACACATTTATTTATGATTGCATTTCTATCGCGTACATGACGGCGCACTTTAATTTTTTATATTATTTCAGTCTATACATATTTGATATAATAAAATAAATTGAATTTGCAGATTTTACCTTTGTAATCTGCCATATTTAAATGTTTCTATTCGAAACAGTAAAATGAACATTTAGCAATTGTAAGAAACATTGCACATTGTAGTCTTATATAAAATTATGTCAGGGCCTCAATAAATATTTTTCACAGTAGAGGATTAACCAGTTCATGATCGTCTCTAGCTGTAAAATGTCCGTGGTCACTTGATTCTGGTGTGATGTCTTTAAGCAATAAATGTTATTTCCGTATACAGTATTGAGGTCTCATATTAAAGTTCTGCTATTTTGTGTGAATCCGACTATCAAATAACGAGTATACGAGTGTCAGATAAACGTTCGTTAACGAAACCAAGCGTTACGTTACGTTACCAGGGCAACGATGTCCTTCAATGGTCCTTGCACACACATATTCGGTAGTTATGAAGACCCCTAATGTTCACGGTCGTTTCGCGGTGGTTTTTGCTCAGGTGTGACAGTGTTTACCTAGGTATACGAGACGAATATATGCGTAATCTTAACGTGACGTAAAACTTAACGTCCTTGGTTAGGACGGTTATTGGTCAACACAGTCTCTCCTAGACTTTAAAACAGTCTAAAAACTCTGGAGAAGTTCTTGACAAACTACGGTGTAAGCATTTGCATTCCTCTTCTCTAAGCACCTACGACTTTTCTACACTGTATACTACACTACCACATAATCTTATCAAAGAAAAATTGCTTCAGCTTATTCAGAAGACATTTGCTAGAGAAGGTACAACTTTTCTAGCTTGTAATAATGTCAGGGCTTTCTTTACTAACTCCCCCATTGATAAGTATACTTTGTGGACTTGTACTGATGTTTGCAGAGCCTTATGTTTTCTTTTGGATAACATCTTTATAAGATACGGTAAAACTATTTACCGCCAGGTTGTTGGTATTCCTATGGGTACTAACTGTGCGCCACATGTTGCAGATTTGTTTTTGTACTGCTATGAAAGAGATTTTATGTTGAGTTTGTCACCTGCTAGCCAGGGTGAAATTATTGATGCCTTTAATAATACTTCTCGGTATCTTGATGACATACTCAATATTGATAATCCGTTCTTTGCTCATATGGTTACTAACATTTATCCACCAGAGCTCACGTTGAATAAAGCCAACAGTTCGGATACAGTAGCAGCATTTCTCGATCTTCATCTCTCGATTTCAAATGATTGTATTCATACTAAAATCTATGATAAGAGAGATGATTTCAATTTTAACATCGTTAACTATCCACACCTGTATGGAGATGTACCTCGTGCTACCTCGTACGGGTGTATATCTCCCAGCTCATTCGATTTGCTAGAGCGTGTAATGATGTTATAGACTTCAATGATCGAAATCAAGTTATTACAAGTAAACTTCTTCAGCAGGGTTTTCGTTATCACAAACTACGTAGATCTTTCTCTAAATTCTACCGCCGTAACGAGGGCCTGCTGGAAAAGTACAACACCAACCTCCAGACACTTCTGCGACTAGGCATATCACAACCCTCATTTTATGGAGATGTGGTCTATAAACTTCGAAAGTTAAAGGGGTCTGACGGGTTTCCTGCCCTCTTTACAAATTTAATCAGGAAGTTCCTCAGAAAAGGATATAACCCTTTGGTTTTACAGCGCACTGCATGTTTAGTAATTGACCCCTCTACAGTCAGTCATTACGCTTCACTTTTCACTTGTGCGATGACTGGACTACCTCTTGGGACTCTATGATTGTACCTGCTGAAACCCCAACTAAGGGAGGTGGGTGCATGAGCTTTCGTCCCTCGGGTTTTCTGGTCGTACCCTTGATTGGTTTTCTCTTTAGCTGCAACTACTATGGTTGTTCAGTACGATTCTGGATACATCCTGAGATGTTTATTATTTTGTATGTGTCTTTAGTTAGTTTCTCAGGATGTGGACTTTATTGTTAGAGAATTCCTTTTGATGGGATATTAGTTTTGTTTACACTGTCTTGTCTATTTGGGCGTTGAAGACAGGATAATAGCGAGGATTGTGCGCATATAAAATCGATTCAAGCTAACCAGTAGGCCTTATTGCCTACTGAAGGCCTACTGACCGTTCCAAGTCGGTAACCCTGTCTTCACCACCCTTTCTGTTGTTTTTTGTCTCTTTCATTGTATTGTCAAATCCTTGTTTGCAGTACAGTGTGGACCTACGATGCCATTGCGCTCGGACGCTGTGGTTTCTATAAGACTCTATATCTCATTTTTGTTATGGTGCATTGATGCACGGCAAATGTGTCAGAGGTCATACGCTGTGGAACTCCGTTCAACAGCAATATTAACGCATCTTCACGTTGTTCTTTGCGTAAACGTGACTTAAAAAATACGTCAACAAAGGGGAAAATCTGGATTCCTTATAATGGATGACTTGCGACAAAATTTAGACAGAACATGGCACGTGTTCACGATTACATTTGCAATGACCAACGCATCACGTGCTTTTGCTATTTTTTATTTCATGATTAATCTGAGAGAAAATGTTAATAGAAAATATGTCGGAGGCATCGGTCAAGATGTTCGATCACTAATAAATGTAAAACGGATTATAAGGAAAAAAAACTTCATATATATTAACCTTAAAAAAGTTGCGTTTCTTTTTTCCTTAAGTATATATATAATTATCTAGAACACCGTTATAATGACATCACGTCTATATTTACCTGTATATATCATTATAATTTTTAGTTTTTGATAACGTAATCGAATAAATAGTTGATACTCTCGTAATCTCTAGTTTTTACATAGAGCTGATGTCATATAGACAAAATATATAAATATACATACAAGTATTGTTATGTAATCATGACATTCAGTTGCAGCTAATTGTGACTATACCTCAGTGTGTAGAAAAAAGATGAAGATACTTAAGCTGTTGCTGGTTGTTTGTGCTCTGTATGGCGGAAATTCTCGCGCGTCCCGTTGGGGTGATGACAAATCGTACACGAATGCTTTCACGTTCAAATTAAGGGATGTTAGGTACTTGGATGTCGTGAGGGATATGGCGATCAATAAAGGTTTTTCATATGGAGGAAAGGTTAGATGTGTTACTATAATTTAATTCATTAATTGGCTATTAGAAACGTTTTTACATATGGATGAATCTTCCTCAAATCGATATCGACTGAAAAAAACAACAATAATTTGTTTGGGTGTGGGGGGGTGGGGGGGGGGGGGGGACATAAAACAGTAAACAGTACATATCCATAATATTAATTATGTATACATGTTTAGAATATAATTACCTGTCTTTAATTTCAAATAACAGTATTTACATGATATGGAGTGTTTATCGTGAAACTCTAAATGCACTTTAAGAAATTTAAGTAAAACAATTTTTTTGGAAAAATCAATGAACAGTACATATCCATAATATTAATTATGTATACATGTTTAGAATATAATTACCTGTCCTTAATTTCAAATATCAATATTTACATGAAATAGTATACATTATTATAAACAAGCTTTTAATAAGTTGTAACTGAGAATAGTTTTTTTAAAGTGTATTTTTTATTTAAATGGCACAATGAGATAATAAGGTATACGGACAAATGCCCCCCCCCCCCCCCCCCCCACCGGACAAATGCCCCCCTGCTCATTTTTGTATAGGTGGACAAATGCCCCCTCATGTTTTTGTATAGGTGGACAAATGCCCCCCTGAACTTTTTACAAGATGGACATAAGCCCCCCCTGATAATTTTGCAAATTAAATTCATACAAAAGAATAATCACATAATTCACAGGTAATTCCCAGTTTGTAAGTATTCAGAGCTATAAAAAAAACAAAGTGTGACCAACACAAACAGATTAATTACTTAAAAATTGGGAATATGTATCAGGGGGGCTTATGTCCACCTTGTAAAAAGTTCAGGGGGGCATTTGTCCACCTATACAAAAACATGAGGGGGCATTTGTCCACCTATACAAAAATGAGCAGGGGGGCATTTGTCCGGGTGGGGGGCATTTGTCCTAGATTCAGATTATAATAGTGAGACATTCTATAAAAAGCTGTTAAAAGTTAAAAATACCATCATTTTTGATATAGCAAAAGTTTTGTTCTAACTCCTGTTTTGCCTAAAATGTTAAAGAAAGGGAAATACCATCATTGGACAGAGAAATACATGTGTAATGGATTTTTGCATGAATTAAACATTTATGCATACAACTCTTCGTGATATATGGGTGTAAAGGCAGCAGCATTTTGTCAAATGTACGCACTGTGTCACGTGAAATAGATATCAGTTCACAGTGACCTGTCTATTTTTTATTAGGTCTGTTATTTTTTAATTGCGCATTGAAAACTATTTACAATAAAGACACATACGTTTATGTCGAGCTTAAATAAGATAAGATTAAAAGGAAAATTCCTCAACAATTAATAACACAGATCTAACTACAAGGTCTGTGTTAATAATTAGAGATCGACACGTGGACTAGTTTCACGTTTAAATATTTGTTTTTATGTACAACTGTTAGTTTTTGAAGTAATATGCCTTATATAAGGCATATATTTTCTAAATGTCACGTTTGGATAACATGTCACTTAACATATGTTCACGTTCAACTCTCGATATATAATAGATAATATCGGATATCGTACTTCTAAATTAATCGATACCCTAAGTAAATATAACGCATAGAATTTATTTAAAGTAGCTTTATATTTTTCTCAAACATGCGTACACAACCATTTAAAAACAATAGTTTTTTCATATCAGTTTTTTGAGACTACATGATTTTGACCGAGTTAGTTTAGAACCGACATTTATAGAGTGACTTAATGCAAAACGTAGATTTTCTCAAATCAAATAGGAAACAGAACTAGATCATAGGTGTGAATGTTTGTTCAACAATAATTGGCATGATTGACATAATAACAGACAGACATACAGACAGGCAGGCGGGCGGGCGGGCGGGCGGCGGGCGGGCGGGCGGACGGGCGGGCGGGCGGGCGGGCGGGCGGCGGACGGACGGACGGACGGACGGACGGACGGACGGACGGACGGACGGACGGACGGACGGACGGACGGACGGACAGACAGACAGACAGACAGACAGACAGACAGATAGATAGATAGATAGATAGATAGATAGATAGATAGATAGATAGATAGATAGATAGATAGATAGATAGATAGATAGATAGATAGATAGATAGATAGATATTCTTTTCTTTATATCGCGTTGAAACAAAGCAAATAAAAACATATCAATATACAGGTATTCGACGTAATGAGTATTATCTGTATTACATGAGATATTTATCTGATATACATGAGATATTTATTTCAAGCTGTGACCAGTTTGTCGATTATGTGATATAAATATGTCGATTTAAAATCACAAAAATGATAAAACAATTCGATCTAACGTCATGTCATGTAGAGTTCAACACCTCTCACTCCTCCTAGCACCGGCTTAATCGATATTCTACTTTAAAGCCACATATTTTGGGCTTGATGATCCAAAAGGACCAGTAACTAATAACATTACTGATTTGTAGTCGGGCGACTTTTTACGGCCGCCACACAGCTCTAAATAAACGCTAGTGTAAAGGTCAATAATTACTGAAAAGTGGATCCCTTGGATGTAACAAACACAAACGAGAGATAAAAATAGCAGACTCGGTTTTATTGAGTCTGTTCATGAGAGGTAATGTGGAGTGCGCCTCCTAGTACCTGCTTAAGCGATATTCTACTTTAAAGCCACAAAGATTGGGCTTGATGATCCCAAAGGACCAGTAAGTAATGTCATATTTGTCTTACTTGCAGATATCGGTATGGGCAGGTTAGGCCGATTAAAGAGCCCACTAGCGATAATAGCCGACTGTATTCGCCAGTTTTTCACGCAAATAAAAGTCAACGTTTGCATGACGGTATATTGTAAATAAAGCTACATCAGGATGGGGTAAGGTTGGGGGTAAGCATTGTGCACTTTTAATAGCGCCCTAGACATCTCAGACAAAATTCGTGAAATTCAACCACAGACAGTGTTGGGCTGCAGGGGGCTTCACCCGGAACCTCTAACCAGTGGGAAAATAAACCGTAGGAACCCCTTCTCACTCTTGACTTACACTGGATCTTGACAGCTGTGCAGACGGTATCATGCATCTTACTGGCAAATATCGGTCTGGGTAGATAAGAACAAATAAAGGGCCAACTGTATTCGCCCGTTTTTCACGCACATAAAAGTCAACGTTTGCATGACTTTATGGTTTAAATGAAACTACACAAGGGTGGGGGAGTGGGGTGGGGGTAGCCTTAAAGGGTCTCATAACAGGATAAAAGCAAATTGAATTTGATGATGATAGATAGCAATGAATTAACAATACTAAAAAGAGTTCACAGTAAATAAAATAAAATAGCAATCCTAAAATTTTACATTTTACGATATGTGGTGGAGGGGCAGAGAGAGGAAGATAAATGAATAACAGATAACATTAAATTCACCAATAATAGATAACTAGATAACTATCAATATTATTTTAAAGTAACAGATAACAAGGTATAAATTTCGCCAATTACAGCATAACAAACAGTTTAGTTACACTTGTTACTATCATGTGTTGCTTCTCACAAGTTAAAAGTAAGATATTTTAATTTTAAAACGTTTAATTAACATGAAAATATGTCTATTGTACATAAAATCTCTCAAAGTCTCGCCAAAATCTCCCCAACATTAATGGCAAGTTCAACCATCCATTTTCCCCCAGGCCTTTATGATGTTTCCCCTGGCTGAATATGTGTAGCATATCGTAGCGAAGAAATCAAAAGCAGGCCGGGTGACCAAGGCTAGAATAAAGCTTCTTAAAAAATGTGTACACCTCAAAATAAGGTCATAACGAAAAACAAGTATGATTGATGATTGGTATAACGAAAAACAAGTATCATTGATAATTGGTCAAAGTCAGTTTTTAAATCCTGAAAGGCTGATGGTTACGTTTATTGTTTGTCTTCAATTGTGTTTTGTTATGCCCTTAATGATTTATTCTCTTGTTACTCTGGCTTCTGTAGTCATTGAGTACTTGCTTTGGTTACTTTCTAGGCATAGAAACCTCATGTAGCTGTATTTACAACATAACTTCTTGAAAACGTTGACTCTTATTTGCTTGAAAAACGGGCGAATACAAATCGGCTTATCGCTAGTGGGTACTTTAATCGGCCTAATCTGCCAAGACCGATTTGCAAGTAAGACATATACATCATACGGATTTTGCTGTCCGAGACTAGAATACACGTAACAAAGCGTAACAAAGAAATCAGAAGCAGGCCGGACGACCGGGGCTAATCATTCCGGTGTAAGTTTGATTTAATTAAATAATGACGTCCAATAACCTAGCTGTTACCTTGTGGACTTGTGAGGCCCGCTTTAGTGGGTTATATAATCAGAGTAATCAATATCGTTAATTACACTATCACAAACAATAAAATCGCACCTATTTGACACTCTGCCATTACAATCACCTGCAATAAATGTTTTACCTAAAGATTCATAATAATATAGATAATCTTGCAAAAGCTGAAAAAATATCAGTATATATTGCATTAGCTGCGGGTGAATCGTCAGTCCATAAATAAACTCCACCTAGATAAATGTCATCATCATTTCCAAAATAACGTTTATCCAATTTTAACCATATAATAGTGTCAAGGTGTTTTTTTACAACAGATCTTCCATTTTTGATATTGTTTTTAATATATATAACTATATCGCCACTGTTGCGTTTTGCTTTTCTATGTCTAAATTTTCTATATAAATTAAAACAATGATACCCTGAAAATTCTATTTCACTGTTTTTACACGTCCATGCTTCAGATAAAATAATTATATCGTTTTGCTTTAAAATGTTCACAAACTCTGCATTCTGTCTCTTACTCTCAGACAAACTATTACAATTCCAGACAATCGCTTTAAGTCCACCCTCGTCGTTGTCCCAGTCGCCCTTGCTCGGTTTTCCGTTGATGTAAAGCGTGTCATAGCTTATCCATGCACGATGGCCCTCTCGCTTCGCATCTTTCATTTTGGGAGTCAGTGCAAATCATTGTCATGGCAAAATTGAGTAGAAAAGATGGGACTGTCTTTAATGTTCACAGTCTTAATCCCCGGTCTAGCAGATCATATATGTGTAAAGTGTGATCACAAAGTGTGAACGTTCCGTTAATTAGCATAATTGACATCATTTATGCGAATAATTGTCAATAAATCTGTTTGAAATGCGATGAATTTACAGCATAATTAAGTCTCGTTAATTACTTTCCAGCAGTTATTATCCTTCAGACCACTGTACTGAAAAAAAAGAAGAAAAAAATATTTGCTGTTATAAATATTGAATTGATTGTATTTTTTATTAAAATATCATCTTGGTTTACAGTAAACACAAACATTAATAATACATCATAAACACTAAAAATAGCTGTGCCATTCTAACAAATGTATGAATTATAAGATATTATAGAAATAAAACTCATTTAAAAATTAACTTATGACATCAAATTGCTACAACATCAAATTTACACTTGTTAGATTTTTTTATTTTCAATGTGTGTATACACAATAAAACATATATGCATAAACAATCGGATCAAATGAACAGTTGGATCGATAAACTGATACCGCCTTGGGCCGTAATATATTTCTCCGCGTCGTTTGCTTAATGTGCAAATAACAATAACAACAATTTAATAATTTAAAAAAACTATATCAAAATAAAGATTATTGTTTCAACTATTTAGAACCGTTTGCACCTAAGGCTTCAGTTTCGTCATTATGCGATATATTTACAATTAAAAGACACATGTTCGACATTCTTTTGTATGAATTTAATTTGCAAAATTATCAGGGGGGCTTATGTCCACCTTGTAAAAAGTTCAGGGGGGCATTTGTCCACCTATACAAAAACATGAGGGGGCATTTGTCCACCTATACAAAAATGAGCAGGGGGGCATTTGTCCGGGGGGGCATTTGTCCGTATACCGTTCGACATATTTTAAGAATTTTATATAGAACATATAAAGACACTAGATGGTGTATTTAATCTCGAAAACAGACCAAGATCATTTTAACATAAAAATATGAAACGTATATCAAAACATGGATATACAGGTACCCTGGATTTGAAACTCCCTATACGCCCCTTGTTAATTCTCGATTTATCCGCCGATTGGTCAATAAGCTGGTTCCCTGATTATTCTGCAGTAAACAACAGGGTTCCTGCCAGGGTAACAGGTGCGCGGTTTTTGACGCGATCGATTATCCTGAAATGAGTTGATGCTGACATAAAGTTGAATTATTAACATACTACTTCACGATCTATTTCAAATATCGAGGTAAGTTATTTAAATCTGCATGTATTGCTTTTAATTTATTGAAAGAAATTTTGGAATTCATACTATAACTTGGGTTTTAGCGTCGAAAATACGCTCGATAGTTGTGTTGATTTTCTTTTTTCTACAGTTTTCGCCATTTGCGGCTTGAGATCGAGAATGTACATTTTTTGAAAATTTATCTTCTCTTTCATTTACGTTACGATATTCAAAGTAATTATTCCTTCGTAATGCCATTATTGTGTAGAGTTGCTTGGCGGTCTTGGATTTCTGTATAGCCTTTGTTTTGTTCGCAAATTACGCAGTTGAAATTGGTTGAAAATTCATCAATAAAATCGCCTTTATTTTTCATAAATGTATAAACATTCTATGTGAAACTCCTGTTTTATTTATGGTTCGATATTCAAAATAAGTATTCCTTGGGTATTGCCGTAATTGTGTAGATTGTGTAGATTTGAATGACGGCCTTGGATTTCGGTATAGCCTTTGTTTTCGTCTCAAATTTTGCTGTTTAAGTTGGTTAAAAAATAGTATTACGATGCGATACCTGTGTATTCGGTATGACACGTTTTACTTTTGGGGTACTTGCGTCCAATAAAACAGAAATATTATATCGATCACCAACATCCTGTTATTTGGAACACAAAAAAAACCTTTGAATTACATCTGTTACCGCCCGTCTAAGGGGACAATATGCCGAAATATCGCGCACGACCACCTTGTATATTCGGTATGACACCTCTGACTTAGGAGTGAAAGGGTGTAATAAAAACAGACACGTCGACCGCACTGTATATTCGGTATCGAACGGTGTTAATTAGAAGGCGCCAGATGTGCAATATGGAACAATAGACCACTAAATCCATCACATGGCAACTGAAGCCAAAATCAAGTCGAATTACCTAATGCGCCAGCGAACTTATGTACTTACATGTATCATTATGCATGTATATTTACAATTTGCAGAGTCACATGATCATTGTTGCAGTTTCACCTACGGTCATATTATTTATTTTGTTTATTAAAGTTAAATTATAGAATGAAGAATAATCTCTCAGCTTGTATTTGAATTAGCCAGCTAGTTTAAATACTTTTCCCAGAAGAAATAATACAGCAACGATATATATATATATATAATATATATATATATATTTTTAATTTGTCGAGTCACGTCACTGTCGCAGTTTCACAAACGGTCAAACGAACGTATTTGTTCTTATTTAGTTCGTTTTTAGTAAAGCTTAAACAGACATATTTATTTTGTTTATTAAAGTTAAATTATAGAATAAAGAATTATCTTTCAGCTAGTATTTGAATTAGCCAGCTAGCTTAAATACTTTTCCCAAAATAAACCAATCAGCAACAATATGTATATATATATAGCAACAATATGTATATATATATATAGTCACGTCACTGTCGCAGTTTCACATACGGTCAAACGAACGTAATTGTTCTTATTAAGTTCTTTTTTAGTAAATCTAAAACAGACATCACTGTATAGAATATATAATTATCCTTAAGCTCGTATTTGAATTAGTAGCCAGCTAGCTTAAATACTTTTCCCAAAATAAACAAATCAGCAACGATATGTATTTTTTTAAATTTGCCGAGTCACGTATTCACGTATCTGTCGCAGTTTCACATACGGTCAAACGAACGTACTTTTTGTTATTCAGTTCGTTTTTAGTAAAGCTAAAACCAACATCACTGTATAGAATAAAGAATTATCTTTCAACTCGTCTTTGAAATAGCCGGCTATCGTAAATACTTTTCCCAAAACAAATAAATTAACAACGATATGTATACTAGGTTTTCTTACATTTTATCAATTCGTAAGACGGTGCGTAACTTTGCGCAAATACCTTACCTGTACGCGGAAGTATTCATGGGTAAATTATTATTCGGCGGATAAATTGGATTTACGACATGTTTCAAATCGAGTGTATGTAGATCTATGATCAAAATAAAGATAATAAATTGTATTTTAAGAAATTGTTTGCACCTAGCGATCACATTTATAAAATTTCTACAATTAAACAATAATGAAATTTCCCCCTATACGCTCGATGTAAAAATCTGGTGGCTCATCGATAACATGTTTGAGGAAGATTCTTCCATATGCTTGTGATTGGATATATGTCCGTAACATTGCTATAGGAAAAACTCAACAAATTTCAATAACTAAGCAGCTTTACACATTGTTTGCTCTACTACAAAAATAGTCCAAAGATATTTTTTATAATGGCAGTCATTTCCGTGTAACTTTTAAAATCCATTTCAAATCATTGTTTGAACAAAATGTACAATTCGCTGTGTTTTTCTCTTGACATGTTTACATTTGCGAAGGAATATCTTGTGAATCGTTTTACGATGCATTTGTGTTGGTTGTACAGTTAAAAGTAGTTCCAGCAGTGCCAACAATAAAACTCTATATTTCACACGTATGCAATACCGCTTTTATTTCATTGCTAAAATTCACTATTTCACTGCTAAGCATCAAATAAACTATTATGTATTGTCTTTATATTTCGTTGAGGGTTATGAAGCGGTCTTCGCAGTTTGCCTCTACAAACTCACATTCTACTTTAGAGTTCCATGTTTTACAATTAACCCAAGAGCAAATTTGGCAGCCCTTTTTGAATAGTGTTTTAAGACATGAGATGCGCTTCATTCCCCCAAAGAGACACTACATAGATAAATACGTTCCATACCATGGTTTTGAGCAGACAAATAAAATACCATTGAATAGTGGGGTTAGGAAGAACAAAGAAGACACTTTTGTAGATATTTGGTTTGTTTTGATGCATAGATATGTTTAAAACTGAACGTATGATTGCCATGTTGTCCATTTAACTATATACTGAGTATGTATCGAAGTTGCTTTTAACCACAACTGCAGTTTCATACATAATTGTAGAGTTTGTATTTTCAGATAGTGTCAAACAATTATTTATTTATAAAAGAAGACATCGTCAAAGTATTATTGATAAATCCTAACTTTGTGGAGGAAATACAACACATGCTGGCAGATTATGTAAGTACTAATAGACTATCATTGAAAGCATGTACACGCTAAATACGACACATAGCGGAACTATAAATGTATTGCGATCTCTTAGGTTGGTGTAGGAATATTATACGAAACAAAAAAAACAAGTTAAATAAGTTTGTTATATATAGTAATATTCTATTTTAGTAAACTTTAAGGATTTTTAATCTTATATACAGTTTTAAGACAAACTGGAGATTTAGTCAACTTTAAGAATTTTTTATTTGATATAAAAATTTAGGCCAAACTGGAGATATTATTTTTATTATTATTTTGAGCTTGCAAATATATAAAATCAATTACAATCGCTACATGTAATATTCGAACGCGGGTATGTCACACTATTGTGTGCAAGGGGATATTGATTTAATTTGTTTTAAATGCATGATTTTGGCTTATTGCGTTCTGTTGAAGCTACATTTTTCTGTTCTACATTTTTATTCTTGAGTACTAAAAATCCATTAATCTGACTAACATTGTTCTTAGTCTTCATAACAACATATATCTCATATTTTCTGACAACGCTGTTGTTCATTTCTTGCTTGTTTATATATAGGTTGTGTCTGTTGAACGTGACTATGAACGGCCAATCTTTTCAAGCTACATAGGACCTTATGCCTATGAATATGAGGATACCCCTGTTACAGATGATGACGAGTATGAGAGCAAGGAGGAACCGGAACAGTTATTATCAAATGGGAATAGCAAGCACTCCGATGAAACAGAACCAGATATCTTGTTCGGGGTAAGGCGGACTGAGTAAAGTTGTTTTAGTATTGTTTCAGTAAAATAGTAAGAATCTGCACAGACATATTAGGTCTGTGGAATCTGTTACATTTAATTGAAAACCAAAGATAGCTCTTTAATATCTAAATACTGTATATGTTTAGTTATTGTACTTACTTTTGACGATTAAATTTGTTTTGACAATTATTCGGGGTTTTTTCTTTTTATAATTATTCAATGATGATCGAACTCGGGTCACCTCGGTAGAAAGCGGACACCGTATCCATTGTGTTCTTCACTCTTTACAAAAATAACTGTTTTGTATTTTCAAACAAAGCATGTTTACATAAATAACATTTAATTAATAATATCTTTGATAAACGAGTTTTATGTTTATCAGTAGTGATAATTTAACTGATATTATTAAGCATACAGAGGAATAAAAGTCGATTTGAAAGATAAAAAATACATCTTTAAAATTCTCTTTAATTATGGCACTCTACTTATCCAGGAACCTCTTTCAGATTTATCGTACGATATTGTGTATTATCGTTGAAAAGTTTGTTAAGTATTTTGATCGTCTTTTTTAATTTTCAAATATGAAGTTATTTGAAATTACATAGACGTGACGTCATTTGATACTCCAGTTGTGTAATGCTCGTTGATGTTTTTCTAGACGAAAACTATTGTGTATATAGTATATTAGTCTAATTAAAGCAGGGTCCAAATGATCAGTACACGAAAAATGCTTATTAATAAATATTATTAAGTTTTTTGCGTTTGTGTGATCAAGATCGATTCAGGACGTTTCGGCACCAAACCATTTCGACACTTAGACGAATCGGCACCTAGACGTTTCGGCATCAAACCATTTCGGCATCTATTTTAATTTTTACCCTAGACGTTTCGGCACCCATTTATTTTTGAGTATTATAATGAAGTAAAGAAGTAAAGAAATTAAATATTTTCTATAAGATCACTTGTAATTCATTTAAAATGCAAAGTTGATTGCCTTAACGGCAACTTTGAGCCTGAATACAACTAAAACATGAACATAAATAGGACCCATATCATAATCACTTGTAAAATTTAAGTAAATATGACTTTTATATTATATTGTAGCATGGTCACTGAAATTCCCTTTGTAATAGCTCAGGTGTAAATCGTTTAATTGAAAATACTTGAATATGTTCCCTTTAACATGTATAACAATGTATACCTAAAACCAAATAAAAACTTATCTGTATTCATACAGTATCTTTTAATTCTTGACTTTACCTTCCTGTAATCTCCATATCGACGACTACAGGTATGTGACTTGAACAAAGCCTCCACAAACTAACCCATTATTAAAAATCGTCTACATATAACGCATGCGTTATACTTTTCTTGTTTCAAGATAAATATTAAACAGTGTGTAAACTTTAAATATGAAAGCTCTCTTCTCATTTAATATATCTTGTTAATGCATAATGAATGCTGCATGGATCGTGCTGGACATATTTAGTAATTTGACAACAATTAATATGACAATTTCATATTAACAGACAGCTTCAGCTGCAAAACCGTCAGCTGCAGAACGTTGTAAACCTTCAACTAGACCAATACGCGTTGCTGTCGTCGACGCTGGTTTCAACTTAGACCATCCGAACCTCAACAACAGTATCGTAAATATTATCTTATGAATACCTTTTGAAGGACATGGTTGGTACCTATCGGAGTTCATAAATACAGACAGCAATTGTTCGGGGCGCTTTTTTCAGCCAAATGTTTTTCAGCATTAACATGAGCTATTTTAATATAACGTAAATAATTTATATATCATTGGAACTGAAATGTTTAGTTGTAAATAGTAATGTTTTTTATTTACCACTTAAAATCACTGTTTTATTGATATGCAACTTATTTAGGTACTAGCTGAATTTTAGATGAAATGTCAAAAAAAAACGTTGGCTGAAACAAACGCCCCGAACAATAGTTCAACTATCTAATACTCTGGAATAGAAGAATATCTGCATCTGTAAGTATCGACGGCTACATTGATAAATGACGGCTACATTGATAAATAAAAGACTTGTAAATACTTTAAAAAAACACAACATTTGTGAGTAAAATGTGGCAGTTTGCAAATAATTGCCTATGAGTGCATTTCATACCCCATGCCTAAAGTTGCAAAAGACATTGCTACCATATTTAGAATGCTGTGAATGTATTTCATAAACTGAATGTAAACTAGATTGCATGTCGTCCTCGCGCAGTGTATTATAATTGTTTGCATTTACAGAACCTGAATTTGTCCCAGGACTTCACAGACTCAACGAACAGAAAGCTGTGCGATGACTTCACAGACCGGTGTTTCTGTGATTATAAATGTGTGTATAAACAGTATCCAGATTTATACAGGCATCTTAGGTATACTTATAATTAAATGATTTGTTTTGTTTTGTTTCTTTAATATTTTGAAAGTTAGACTATATTTTATCTTTATTAGAAGGAAATCAATGTATATGGTCGGAATTGCAGAGTTAGCAACAACTTTTCAACATAAAAACGATGTGAGATTATTTTTTTCTTTCCTTAAGATTAAACTTGTTGCTCTCTAATATATACTGTTACAAAACTAAATAGATTTTGGGAGATAGTTACAAAGTACGGATTTGTTTCATATAATTTCTGAAGATTTTTTTTCGGAATCGCAGCAATGCTTTTTTTCTCTCAATTACATTCACTATTTCTCAGAGGTTGCCATTTTTCACAACCATTAATACGTCCGACGTCTTAAAAAGTAGAGTTAATAAGAAATGTTCCGTGGAATATTACAATTTAGTGGTTTAAACAATGGTTAAACATGCCAAAAGAAAGAGTAATTTGTGAGCGTTGTCAACTGTGACGTTGAGTTTTGACGTCAATAACGTGCTGCTGTCGTCGGCGTTATCCGCCGACAACGTTCAAAAACGCGAATACTTCCGTATCGTATGTACTTGAGATCAGTCTCGCTCGCTTAAACCGTGTTAACTGTGGGTTTTTTTGTGTGTTTTTTTGTCGTCACACAATTGTTGTAGATACAAGTGTATAAAGTTTATTTGAAGTGTCGAATTGATGATGTGTATATATAACGTGTATATACTACTCTTTTGTAGGCGTATAACTATTTATATTTTCATATATATTGTCTCATGGTTAACGAACGAGAGATTAAAACAATACAAAAATATCACAAAGACTGAGGGGAAATATTGTTACTACTATTATTATTTAATACCATTTAGCCATGGTACAAGCTGCCTGGGTCGAATAGCTGCCAAACGCGGAAATGGTTGTGATCCTGGAGTGGCACCACATGTTGAACTTGTTGGTATGTACTTTACAAATAGCGTTCTGAATATACTGTAAGTGTGCTAAAAATAAACTTGCACACTAGCAATATATATTTTTTCTATTTTCAACTACTATATTTCTTCTACAAAAGTACAAATGTTTCCTATAGCTCAATCCAATATCATAATTTTGATAGAGCATCAAAAAAACTGACCAATCAGTGACCAGAAATAAGACATACAAATACATTCTGGTAGGTGATAAACTCGGTCTTTATCCTTGATGATTAACCAAGTTTACAGTTATAATTAAGGTATCTGCGGTGTGATTATTTTACAAACCTGCATATTTCATGCAAATCATGCAAATTGATTCAATATATGTATCTTTTAAAATCAAAATTTTGAAAATTATCGTCTTTTTACTCTGCCAAAGATTTTTATTTTGCTATAGAACCTAAGGATAAAAACCGAGTAGCACAAATTGTATCACCGTCTGAAAACAAAATAAAATCTCAACATCTCTGCAATGGAAAATGCACATTGCAATGAGATCCACACATTGCCAACGTGTACTTGCTGTAGTTACAGCCTTCACCCAGTACTTAGCAATTAAACGCTAGGGTGAATATAAACAAATACTGATAAGGGATCCCTTAGAAGCAAAAACACATTCTAGAGAGAATAGCAGCAGACCTGGTTTTATTGAGTCTGCTCATGAAATGTAATATGATGCACAATCTTTATGGTTTTAAATCAGAATACCGCTTAAGCCGGTGCTAGAGGGCGTCAGAGGTGATGTACATTATATCACCTCTTATCGTGCTTGAGGTTGAAACACTACTATGCAATTCAGGGTACCTATGCTTCGAATATGAATCGAGATTTCTTTTTTATTACATTCTTTATGTTTTCATACCTGATATGATTAAATAGAATGAAATCGGACGCTCCTGAATCTGTTTTCAATCTTCGCGTAGCCATCCTCTAAGCTTCGCAAAGCCAAATATCCAGTTTGAACCTCCATTTTTACATGTAATTTTATTGACAGCCGAAAACCAAAATGGCGACTACGGAACATTCCATTTTTCTAGGGTAGGGTAACTTAAAAATTCAGTTGACTAACAACGGTGTAAATAAACGCAGTATACTATATTTGCTAGATATAAAGGTTTTCATTCCAAAATAAAGGATAAGTATGATTGATTGCCTGAGGTGCTGAACAATGAACAACAACACCACCCTGCATAACCTACGTTTTACTTGGTACATCCGAACCCTAGAAACAGACAAGCGCAGACGACAATTTCTAAAAATAAGGCCGCCATGTTGTTTTTATTTTTACAATGTAAACAATAGGGTCAAAATGAATTGGTTGAATTGGTTGAATTGGATTTTATAGTCGCACCAACAGCTAAGGTCATATGGCGACTTTCCAGCTTCCATTGGTGGAGGAAGACCCCAGATGCCCCTCCGGGCAACTTTCGTGCACGGGCGGGCACCTGGGTAGAACCACCGACGTTCCGTAAGCCAGCTGGATAGCTTCCTCACATAAAGATTCCTAGGCCCCTGAGGGATCGAACCTACAGCGGTGAGGGGCAAGTGATTGCAAGTCAGAGACGTTAACCACTCGGCCACGGACGCCCCGGGGTCAAAATGAATTTTAGGCTTTGTGAAGCATACCGGATGGCTATGGCAAGATTGTAAACAGATCCAGGAGCGTCTATTTTCATTCTATCTAATCATATCAGGTAGGAAAACAAATAGTAAGTAATAAAAAAAAAATATCGATTCATATTTGACACACAGGCACCCTGTAATGCACAGTAGTACTTTTGCAAATTTTGCTGAATAAAAGATAAATATATATGAACAGACTTTGTAATACCGAGTCTGCTACTTTTCTCTCTTGTTTGTGCTTTTTGCCTCCAAGGTGTTCACTTTTCAGTATTTATATATAATATGCTTCTTTATTACTACACAATAAATATAAAAAAATAGGTGATACGTTTTCAAGAGTTCATTCCTGCTGTGAGGTGAGTTGGTAGTAGTTTGTTATATGTATTGTAACAAATCGAAGTAATCTAACTTGTTTCTTTAATATTTGGAAATTAAGGTAATATCGGAGGATACACTTTGGCCATCTCTTTTTAGTATATAATTTATGAAAATTGCATAACATAATTTGAAACTGATATTGTTTCCATCTAAACACTACACATATTTTGATTATAGAGATACGTTTAATTTAATATCTGATCAATAAAATGTGTTATAACAGATTTCCAGTTTTCTCCAGTTGCGTACAACAAACGAGGGTTCTACAAACTTCTTCGGTTGTAATAACGGTGTAAGGCAAGGTGAAAACCTTTCACCCTTTTTATTTTCAATTTTTCTCAACGATCTTGAATCTTACTTAGATAGGGATATAAATGGTGTGGCGTGCAATGTAAATGTGGATGATATTCATGCCTATCTAAAGTTATTTGTACTTTTGTATGCTGACGACACCGTAATATTTAGTGATGATGAACATGATTTACAAAATGCATTAAACAGCTTTGAAAAATATTGCACCGAATGGAAACTAAATGTTAATACATCTAAAACAAAAATAATGATTTTTAGCAAAGGCAGACATAAGCAAAATCTTAAATTTAGTTAATGAATACGAGTATCTTGGCATACAGCTCGGTCGCAGTGGTTCCTATTTAATTGCGAAAAAACATATAGCTGAACAAGGAAATAAGGCATTATTTGCACTTTTAAAAAAGATACGCTGTTAAGACCTCCCATTTGATATGCAAATTGACCTTTTTAATAAAACAATAAAGCCGGTACTATTATATGGTTCCGAATTATGGGGTTTCGGTAACATCGACATAATTGAGCGAATTCAACTGAAATTTTACAAATATATATTTAATCTTAAAAATGCAACTCCGTCCGATATGATATATGGAGAATTGGGAATACTGCCTCTATCTATCGATATTAAAACACGAATCATCTCATTCTGGTCTAAACTCATTGCTAATGAAATGGATAATAAACTATCCCCCCTAGTATATTCTGTTGTGCACGCATTACATAAAAATAAAATGATAAAGTCAAGAGTGGATAAACAATGTTAAAAACGAAATATGTTTTCTAGGTTTCTCTAGAATTGACGTGTTCGTTGGCGGACGGACTATAAACCTTAGAACTACACACACACACACAGAATATCTTATTCACAGAGCTTTAGTAATGCCAAATGGCTGGTAAAATCATCAAACTAAAAATTGAAGGATATATTTATACAAAAATGGTCATCGACTGTTAATATCTCATCATCGAGTACTATTTATAGAATGTTTAAAAACACATTTGAACAAAGCCCATATATCACATTATTGCCTCCCTTACTTTGTAAACGATTTTTTATGTTCCGCACACGAAACCATAGGCTTCCAATAGAAATTGGAAGATGGCAAAGTATACCTTTAAATGAAAGACGGTGTATGTATTGCGAACATGACGTCGGTGACGAATTCCATTATTTATTAGTTTGTAACCAATTCAAGGAACAAAGAACCAAATATATATAACCGTACTATTTTAGACAGCCAAATGCTATACAATTTGAAAACTTAATGACTGTTAAACAGCGGATTATACTCAAGAAACTGTGTATTTGTATCGATATCATTATGAAAAACTTTGATTAGTATGCAAATTCAAACTGTATGTGATATATAGGGAATTGTTTAGACAAAAGATGTATTATGTAGAAGAAATATTGTTATAAGTTTAAAATATAAACATGTTCGCTTTAAAGTGTAAATATCCCCTTTTCATTTCTTTTTCTATTTCGGTTTTCTCAGAAAAAGTTATGAAACAAAGGACATATATCACTTGTTTACTATTTATATGCTTATCCATCTAACATGTTCCTATCGTTTCGCTTTCGTACGATCAGGTTCTTTGTTAAATGAATAGTAGTTTCACAATCGAGATGTGTTCGCTTACATTGCATATAATATTATATATATATATATGTGTGTGTGTGACTGTTACATAGAATACTGTAAATATGTTTACACCAAACCCAGACTAGGGCAAATATAGGACAAAGAAAGAGAATTACTCACCACAGTGCTAAACGAAATGCTACATTTATGTCCACAAGTGAAAGTGATTACACATGACTGATAGAATAAAGCGGCTACCGTATAAACTGCAATACGCTCGAACATCACGTGCATCATGTGTTTTCTTTGTTTATTGACATACTACAATCTTGTAAAGATACTAAGATATAAGATCGTCTGTGAATTTTTATCTTTCTTTGTCCATACTTTAGAGTCAAGATTGAATCTTGAATCTTGATGAACATATACATTTCTTTTTAGTTTAAGAAAAAAATACAAAACACAAAACTTAATATAGTATCCATATAGTATCCACCAATAGTGTACATAATTAAATCTGCATTAAATTTTATAAATGTGTATGGTATTGAAATGACGGTGAAAGGAACATCAAAACGTATATTTTTGTTTTGTTTTTATAGAATACATTGATATGTATAAATAAACACAATATCTTCCTCTCACCTAATCACATATTAGATATAGACAATATATTATGTTGACTGTCTAGAGTTTGTGCATAGTCTACTTAGTGCAGAGTCTACTTAGAGACCCTTTTTTATTACCTTGCTACTATTTACATTGAATTGTGTTTAAATTGCCATTCCGTCATAATGACATTATTATCATGCATTGACTATGTAGATTCCATTGCTGGTAGCTTAATATGTAAACCTTGGTGAAATAAATAAAGATAACGAAGATAACGTATGCTCTCCTTTCACTTCAGGTTTAACGGCAATTAATTGTGAGCTATCTAAGCAGCCCTTGGAGTTTAAGTGCAACTTAAAGGATGTTAATTTGGGCAAAGCGTTATCCTTACATTTCAATGACATCGACGTGTTCTCGTGTAGCTTTGGCGGTGTCGATAATTCAGAATTCGTTCCTCTGGGCGTAAACACTGAAGATGCTTTACAGCGTGGGGTTGAAGAGGTGTGTTTCTATCCCAACTGTTTTAAAAACAGAACATATCGTAATGTACATGTTTTAAAGTTAGCTTGTGAAAACTCGAAAACAGATGATCTGGTGTTATTTTTTGTTATTTTCAACTACAACAAAATAGTCTCAGACATTAACATATTTGAAAGGAAAAAGAAACGCGACAGGGGAATTTCCGCTATGTATTGTATGTACAAAATGGTGCTGTTAATCGAATGGTACCTGGCTACGTAAGATCTTTTCTTTCGGAAAAAAGACTAAAACACGTAACACAGCACATAGTATTCCTGCAAAGTTTCATTATTGTACGCGTTTGGCGCAAACTTAGGAAGGAACATTTTGCAAACTCTTTACGTTAAATACAGTACTGAACTAGCTCAATTTTTCAAAGAGGAACCTCAACATTTATGAATATCTTGTTACAACGTGTTTCTCTAACAAACTGAAACTCTTTTTTTACAAAACATCTTGGGATTTCCTTGGAATATATATGGAATTAAGTGTGCAGTATATACAATATATAGCGGAAATTCCCGTGTCGCGTTTCTTTTTCCTTTCAGTATATATAGTAAAAATCTTAAGCACTGCGACTGTAAAACGGAGTCGAAGAGAACTTGTGGACGCTAACTATCTTTCTATTTGATAGACATTAATTAAAATCATTTATCACATAACTTACGGTGTGGGAGTGGAAAAACACAATTCTATATTTTCGATATACCACTAGTATGCAAATAAGCCTAGTATGCGCTGTCAAAACAATCTATAATGACTATGATCCAATTCCCGAGGTTTATGTCGGTTTCGCGTGTTAAAGCAACAGGCAAATTGCAATAAAAGTCGATATGTGAGTTAAATGATAAATAGAATCTAACATTCGTTCTCATTCATTATTGAATTTATTAAACTCGTTAGCAAAAATGATATAATGCTCGGCAAGAGCCTAGCATTATATCATTTTGCAAACTCGTTTAATAAATTCAATAACGAACGAGTACTCATGTAAGATCCTCTATATATAGCCGTATTATATTTTATACAGCAAACCTCTCTTTAATTCCTTCAAGACCTAGATTTTTGTTTTTGAAATTAGGATTTCACGAATTTCATAATAAGTTTGTTTTGGTTTCTGCAGATAAAGTAGCTCATAGTGCAATTATTTTTTGACGACTACATACTTAAGGTTTTATTTCTGGAGCTCGGGAGCACTAATTCATATACACCAGTTCAACCTGCAGAGGACGATGTTGTTCCCACGAATATGCAATAACTCAGTGTACCGTTTTCTAAGCTGGGATAGACGAAAAGAAAAAGAAACATTCAACTATGTACTGGATTTCCAAATTACACAAACAACATTATAAAGCCTGTTTTGTTAGCTCTGCTGACCAAAGGCATTAGCTTATGCCATTTATTGTAGTCCGTCGTCCGTCCGTTCATTCGTCCGTCCATCCGTCCATCCGGCGTCCTTTAATTTATGATGTCAACACTCTAGCAACTTCATTTTGCGTCCGATCTTTACCAAATGTGGCCAGAATCCTAATATCAGTGAAAGATGGGACGAGTTTGAAAACTACCAATATATTATAGTATTAACATCAGAGTTTGGTCCTTGATATCAAGGACCGGAACTCTGCTGTTTCTCGTCCGACAAGGTTAGTTCAATTTTGTATTGATACAACTATGTGATACGCTTAAAAACTAGCCATATCTGACTCCCATCCCCTCTCCCCACCCACTCCACACCACCAATTTAAAACAATTATGAAGTTCAAAAAACGAGCCATGCTTGCCATGCCAGACTAGAAACAACAAAGTTATTGCCACTGCGTTATTTAAAATGCTAAACTTTGCTTTATTACTACTCAAGCTCCTTTACACTGTATACAACCACACTACCTTACCAAAGACAAGCTTTATATTGTTCTCATCTATACGACCTTTGCTTGAGAAAAAAGCTACATTTTTGATCTGACACAATATTAAAAAGCATTTGCTACTAACGGCAGTTTAAACAATTATTACTATGCATGGACTTTGTTAAATACGGATGTTACTATTAGATAATATCTTCGTCAGGTATGAAACTACTGTTTATCGACAAATTATTGATATATCAATGAACTGTGCACCTCTTGTCGCACTTTTTTTCGTATTACTATGAAAGAGATTGCATGTAGAGTCATACTCCAGATACTCAGGCACATGCACAATGGCAGTTCTTTCTTTTCTGCTACAGTCAATACTGTCCTATCATAAAGAACTCAACTCAACAAAGCTAATATTTCTGATACTGTCGCTTCTTTTCTCGATTCGCATCTCTAAGATGAAAATGGAGAAATAATAAGCAAAATGTATGACAAGAGAAATGTATGACAAGAGAAATGATTTCAATTTTGACACGGTTATTTATCTCTATATAGGTGGAAATGTTTTCCGAGCAACATCTTTAGGTGCATAGGTTTCTCAACTTATTTGTTTTTTTCCTAGAGTTTGAAGTCGAGTTAAGGACCTTTGTATAAATAAACGCAAGGCCATCAGGGTAACCGTTACCATATTATTTTACAAAATAGTATTATCGCAATCACTACGCTTCACTTTTTTCTTGAGCGATGCAGTACAAACCATTGGGACTTTATGATAGCACCTACTGAAACTAAAATATAAAAGTAATGTCAGAACTCTTCTGCGACAAGGATTATAAAAAACTGACCTTTAGGGTGATGTTATTTGCAAAATAAAGATCCTTGGCCATGATCACTTTTTTACAATATTTATCAAAATGTATCAAAAAAGGTTATGGCCCTAAAGAATGCTAAGTACAGTTCACCGCTGCGCCTTCCTCTTTAATTGTGAGATGACCCACGACGGACTGTTGCATTTATGATGGCGTCTTGCTGTATCATAGTGACGGGAGGGTACCGTTTGATGTTTTCCTTAAATCTTGGCTTGTCATTCTCTTAACGGTTTATTCTCGTGTTATCCATGAAACTGTTGTTTGTTTTGAATGCGTTTTTTTTACGACTGTGTTCTGTGAATGCTAGCTTTCCTGTTAAGACCTTTGTTTCTAATTTTAACCATATGTTCGATAATTACTGATATGCATATTACTAATGAACTCTATACACTCTTAGAAAACATGCTTAGTTTCCTGTTATCCTGCCGGCCATTACGTGGTCCGAGTATTAACTTGCATACCCCATCCAACCCCTGTCCCAAGAAGCGCAATCGGGGTTGGTTCGGGTACGAATTAATATTACTAATGCTAAGAAAACATGCTTAGTTTCCTATTATCTTTCCGGCCATTACGTGGTCCGAGTATTAACTTTCATATCCCATCCAACCCCTGCTCCAAGAAGCGAAAACGGGGTTGGTTTGGGTAGGAATTAAAACCTTAATTTCGGCGTAAACCGTTTGAATATTGTAAAATTAAAACATTTAATAGGTTTCTTAAACGGGTTATCGCATTTTTTTCTGTAAAGAAATGTTTTTACACGTGTTTTATTGTCGAAATATCCGTTAGAAAATCCTGCTACTATTAGCTTTCCCATCGCTTAATGGAATTAAGTCAGGACCACGTAATGAGTTGTTTTATTCCACCAACCAAAACAAATGTTACCCCTCCCATAATAATAAAAACGCAATTACAACAGTAGCATTCACAAAACGCAGAGTAGTGTGTTTTAGATGTACGTTGGTGTATTTATAGTGTAGCGATTATATAATACTTATTAAACGTGTTCTTGATTTAAAATAAGTACCTAACTTGTTTTTCTGCCCGTTTCGGAAACCATACCCGTACTGCATAGGCATAGAGATGACATATTTGCATTTTTATCAAAATTGTTTTTTCAACAATGTAAGCAAATTCAAATTTAACCGATGCTACTTCAGTTGGAAATATGCTTACTTTTAACGGAGTTCTTTATTAGGGGCGTGAGTGTCGGGGATCGATCTTTGTCTACCCAAGTGGAAACGGTGATCATGACAACTGCAATGCCGATGGTTACGCCAATAGTATATACACCATCACGATCGCCAATGTTGACAGCAATGGAAATTTGCCACACAATATAGAAATATGTCCGTGTGCTTTGGCTGCGGCTTATGATAGTGGCTTCGTGAGTATTATACGTTTTTCCTGTTATGCGAGAAACTAAAAATGTCACTACATTTGTTTCTGTTTTATCTCCTGCATCAGTTAAACTGGTTGCCTTTAGTTCCAACTTGCCCATGGCCTTGCGCTTTGTCTTGGTACCATTCATAACGGTCTAGATATGTTCTTAATACTGTTCTATTGCAAACAAACTAACCTATGTTAGTGTCATGTTCATGCGTGTATTTAAATGTTTGTTATACCAATATTTTAAAACGCTCAAATGTTTCAAATAGGATAATAAGTCCGAAATATCACACTAAGCGTATGTAAGTGGATACATGTCCATCTTAATAAATACGCTCGAAACATTACCTTGGACAATTGCATCTCGCCATCATGTTAATGTGCCATTTAATTGCTGTATATTATTTATTACGATAAGGGCAAACTAACTTCAGCATAACACGGGTTATTATTGTGTTATATTAAAAATCATTAATCCTAAAATAAAAAAGTGAATGTATATATTTACACCAACAATAATATGTTTTTTGTTTGTAACAGAACACCACTGCAATGGCAGACAAGTGTGTCGGTGGTTTTAATGGTTCATCTGCAGCTACGGCAGGAGCTGCGGGTTACATTGCCGAGACTTTACATGTCAAGTAAGTTGCTATTCTGCTTGCTTTTTACAAGAAAAGCACACATAATAATATTATTCGATCTTTTCTTTCCCGACATAATCCTCTACTAGTAATTTCCCTTTTTTCCCTATAGGTCTCACACCTCAATTAACTTTCCCATAGGGTTACTGTACAGCCTTTCCCAACATCTGAGCTTCAAAGCTGGGCAGCAGACATTGTGGTTGGTTTAATATCTTCAGTATAGCCAAGACCAGTAATTTAAAACAATAAAATACATAAGTTAGGCAGGTGTTTTTTTTCTCGCTCAAGTTTATGTGATCCCTATGGAAAATACAAAATTCATATTCTATCTAGCTGAATGTGGTGCTTAGGTCTAACACTTCTGAAATTTGAATGAAAACTCATATCAACCTGGGATTTTGCACTGCAGATGTATGCTAAAGCAAAGAAAAAACTATTTTTTAAATTAAGAATTGCCTAAAATTGAGGGGAAAAAATAGAATTAGTTCCTGTTTTCCTTTTGTCTTTCGAGGGGAAAGACAATAGAGGTGTGAGACCTATAGACGCTATAGGCATATGTTGCAAACTGACTAAAGTGGATTATATGATTGAGCACAATTGACAATTTGCTAAAGGGAACTCCTACTATATACCTCTCCATTTAGAATATTTACATTTGGAAATAAATGTATATAAACATGAATAGCACCAGTGGACATGCATATTTAAACTCTCACAAAAAACACAAGAAACATAGCTTATACAGTTCCACATCCCGCCGCCCCCCCCCCCCCCAACATACCCGCCCCCCCCCCCCCCCCACGCCCCTCCCCCACCCCCGAGTTTTATTAGCGATCTATGGTCGAAGTCCAAAAAAGTTTATGGCATGGCGCGTTGTCCATCGTCCGTCATCCATCTGTTAATCCCTCCCTCCGTCATCCATCTGTTAATACTGCCTCGTTATCTCTCTAGTTTCATCAGATGTCATCCGATCTTTAACAAACTCGACCAGATTGTTGATATAAATAAAAGCCCGTAAACCCAGCTATATAGAGCGGACTACCAACACCAGAGTTATGGCCACTGATTTAGTTAAATAGTCTTTAGTTTGCCTCTTTACCACTCTATTTTTTTCATTTCTTATCGGATCTTTATCAAACAGATTGTTGTTATCAATGATCTCTTGGACACATTTGAGAACAAGCTAGATAGAATAAATAACACTGAAGTTATGGCCCTTGATTTTATTAAAAATGGTATATTTTGCTTCATTGGCACCTTGCTTTCGTTTTTCATATGCTCTTGATTAAACTAACTTTGGCATGATGTTTATATCATTAAAAGCTCAAATGAAAAAATAGACATATCAGACTAAAAATATAAAGGTTATTTTCCTTGAATTATTTAAAACGGTATAGTTTTCCTTGTAAGCGCTCTAGAACCTTCGGTTTTTTTCGCCAGATCTTTACCAAGCTTAGTCCGAATGTTTGATATTATTGAAATAGTCTTGATTTATGGAAAATGCTATATGTTGCTTTGTTATATCTCTGGCTACCTCATTTTTCATCTGATCTTTACCAAACTTGGTCAGTGTGTTTATATTATCATATATTATAAAAGTGCTATGTTTTGCGTTGTTACACTGTTGGCCCTTTATTTTATAATCCGATCTTTACCAAACTTGTTAAGAAGGTATATATTCCAATAAAACCTCGGATAAGTTTGAAAACCAGTCATATCTGACTCAATCCCATTCCTCTCCAACATCACTCCCCCTTCCCAAACTCCCCCCCCCCCCCCCCTTCCACCTCCCAACCCACCCTGCACATTTTTCTTCTGTTTAGAGCATGGAAGCTTTGTGTTTCACTCTTTTTCCACCAAATTCGTCTGAAGATGTTTATCAGTTAGATAAAATCATTAAAAAATACATTATGGACACTATACAACCTGAAACCAGTAGAGCAATAAATAGAGAATAGAAAAAATAGCAAGAAAAAAGAAACTAATAGACAATGTTTGGTTCACATTCTGTATAAAGCATCTTACCGACAAGAAAAAACAGTTGAGCCTTTCAAGCCCATCTGAAAATCTTGGCATTATAAAATACCTATCACTGGCATCCACAAGCCTTACGCTTATGATAATGTTCAAGTGTTGTTGTTTTACATATTTGTATTCAGTCCTTGTTTAACCAAGCGAGATATGGAGCACATCATTGTACAGAGTCTACGAAACTTGTCGACACCTGGTGTAAACGGCTGGACACGAAATGGAGCTGGAAATACCTGTAAGTGTTTCTTTAATATTTTGTAAAAGTTCTGCAACTTAGTGTGTCATAAGTCACGGTTCATATATATCTAGAAGATAGATTTATGTAGCATTGTCCGGCCAGTTAGCTCAGTCAGTAGAGCATCGGAACGCTAGTCCGAAGGTCACGGGTTCTAGTCCCGGTCCGGCTGCACATTTACTACCGCTATAGCATTGGCGCCTTACACAAATAACACTAGTTAGGAGATGTAAATACTGTACTTATTAAACAGTTCTGCAATTTTACACAGCTGCGTTATTATTTTGTTAATTTAAACATATTTTATTGCCAATAATGTGTTACATACAGAATATTATCCACATATATACAATAGAAATATTATATAAAAATATTATTTTGTTATTAAAATATTTCTGACCATCCGCATTTAGTTCGTCGATATAATGATGAAGTGTCCCTCTTGTTATATATAAATTTATTGTCTTTCTGCCTTTCTGTATATATATAGCAGGTGTTCTTGTCTCAGCCAGTCTCTGGCTTGAAATCACTTGCCCCTCACCGCTGTAGGTTCGATCTCTCAGGGCATAGGAATCTTTATGTGAGGAAGCTATCCAGCTGGCTTGCGGAACGTCGGTGGTTCTACTCAGGTGCCCGCCCGTGCACGAAAATTGCCCGGAGGGGCACCTGGGTCTTCCTCCACCAATGGAAGCTGGAAAGTCGCCATATGACCTTAGCTGTCGGTGCGACTATTAAATACAATTCAATTCAATTCAATTCTTGTCTCAGCCAATCAGAAAACTTACCAGTGTATCGGCAAAAATCAAACTTTGCTCAGGGGGACTGTTCTAGACGTTTGTCTGGAAAACAAGCAAGCGTCGCAGATGATCTAGACTAAATTAAGGTGTCACCTTTTGGTGAAAAAACAATTTCATCTTAAGGCGAGTGCATAACATGTTCTTTAATTCAAAATGGCCACCACAATTTTATTCCTTTAAACTGCGCTTATCTGCTGAAGTTTTGGGATATAAAGCGGGGAATATACGTCCGTCTGTCTGACCGTCTGTATACGGGAACGTGGGTGCTCTTAACTTAAAACGGATGGAAAGAATTGATATTGGTACACATATACCGTCTGTCGCGTACTAAAATCAGGCCCGTACCTTAAAAATCAAGATCATAATTTGGGTTCCAGTATCATAATAATTATAAACTTCTGTGAATGTCTATGCATATGTGTGTTTATTATTAGATATGTCAACATAAACGCTTAATTACGCTTTCCCAATGACCAGGATAATACAATGCATGTTGATTTTGTATGTTTGATGTAAGAATTTTGAAGAGTATATATAAACAAGTAATACAGTTATATTGACAAAAAATGGTATGGGCATATTTTATAACACTGTGTTGACAGCTTTAATAACTGGGTATTTTGGAAATGACGAAACCGATCTAGCCTAATTACGTTTTGTACTAAATATGTGTAAGAATAAAGATTAAAAAGTATATTATTTGTTCACAGTTTTTCGTTTCTGGATACAAAAAGATATTTCATTCGTACTTCGGGTTCGTAAACTTATGTTGTTTACAGTTACAACTCCTGACCTATGTATAATACTTGACGCACACTGTAAACGAGAGTAATACGAATTTTAAAATAAATATAAATAAACAGATATGAAAAATTTCACTCATTTCAAAACTATACAATTACTTGTTTCAGTTCATAATCAGATCGGTTTTGGCATACTCAACCTAACAACCATGACGGAATTAGCGTCGTCGTGGAACAATGTCCCGGAGAAGCAAATCTGCGTTGTAGATTTTGAAGAAAATCACGAACAGTAAGAACGTTTCTTGACATTTTATTTCGTGTATATACTCGTATACTTTCTACTAAGATCAGTACTTCACATTGAACTTCACATAGAGAGAGCGAGAGATCAGTACTTCACATTGAACTTCACATAGAGAGAAAGAGAGAGAGATCAGTACTTCACACTGAACTTCACATATAGAGAAAGAGATCAGTACTTCACATTGAATTTCACATAGAGAGCGAGAGATCAGTACTTCACATTGAACTTCACATAGAGAGAGAGAGAGAGAGAGATCAGTACTTCACACTGAACTTCACATAGAGAGAGAGAGAGAGAGAGAGAGAGAGAGAGAGAGAGATCAGTACTTCACATTGAACTTCACATAGAGAAAGAGAGAGAAAGAGATCAGTACTTTACATTGAACTTCACATTGCGAGAGATCAGTACTTCACATTGAACTTCACATAGAGAGAGAGAGAGAGAGAGAGATCAGTACTTCACATTGAATTTCACATAGAGAGAGAGAGAGAGAGAGATCAGTATTTCACACTGAACTTCACATAAGTATAGAGAGAGAGATCAGTACTCCACATTGAACTTCACATAGAGAGAGAGAGAGTGATCAGTACTTCACATTGAACTTCACATAGAGAGAGAGAGAGAGAGATCAGTACTTCAAACTGAACTTCACATAGAGAGAGAGAGAGAGAGAGAGAGAGAAAGTTCAGTACTTCACATTTAACTTCACATAGAGAGAGATCAGTACATCAGAGAGAGAGAGAGATCAGTACTTCACACTGAACTTCACATAGAGAGAGAGAGAGAGAGATCAGTACTTCACACTGAACTTCACATAGAGAGAGAGAGAGATCAGTACTTCACACTGAACTTCACAGAGAGAGAGAGAGAGAGAGATTAGTACTTCATATTGAACTTCACATAGAGAGAGAGAGAGATCAGTACTTCACATTGAACTTCACATAGAGAGAGAGAGAGAGATCTTAGTACTTTACATTGAACTTCACATAGAAAGAGAGAGATCAGTACTTCACATTGAACTTCACATAGAGAGAGAGAGAGAGATCAGTACTTCACATTGAACTTCACATAGAGAGAGAGAGAGATCAGTACTTCACACTGAACTTCACATAGAGAGAGAGAGAGATCAGTACTTCACATTGAACTTGACATAGAGAGAGAGAGAGAGAGATCAGTACTTCACATTGAACTTCACATAGAGAGAGAGAGATCAGTACTTCACACTGAACTTCACATAGAGAGAGGGAGAGATCAGTACTTCACATTGAACTTCACATAGAGAGAGAGATAGAGATCAGTACTTCACATTGAACTTCACATTGCGAGAGAGAGAGAGAGAGAGAGAGATCAGTACTTCATATTGAACTTCACATAGAGAGAGAGAGAGAGAGATCAGTACTTCACATTGAACTTCATATATATCGAGAGAGATCAGTACTTCACATTGAACTTCACATAGAGAGAGGAGAGAGCGCGAGATCAATACTTCACATTGAACTTCACATTGCGAGAGAGAGATCAGTACTTCACATTGAACTTCACATAGAGAGAGAGAGAGAGATCAGTACTTCACACTGAAATTCACATACAGAGGGAGAGAGAGAGATCAGTACTTCACACTGAACTTCACATAGAGCGAGAGAGAGAGATCAGTACTTCACACTGAACTTCACAATGCGAGAGAGAGATCAGTACTTCACATTGAACTTCACATTGAGAGAGAGAGAGAGGTCAGTACTTCACACTGAACTTCACATTGAGAGAGAGAGAGAGAGAGAGAGAGAGAGAGAGAGAGAGATGGAGAGAGAGAGAGAGAGATCTGTACTTCACGTTGCATTTCACATAGAGAGAGAGAGAGAGAGAGAGAGATCAGTACTTCACATTGAACTTCACATAGAGAGAGAGAGAGAGAGAGATCAGTACTTCACACTGAACTTCACATTGCGAGAGAGAGATCAGACCTTCACATTGAACTTCACATTGAGAGAGAGAGAGAGAAAGAGAGATCAGTAATTCACATTGAACTTCACATTGCGAGAGAGAGATAGAGATCAGTACTTCACATTGAACTTCACATATATATAGAGAGAGAGATCAGTACTTCACATTGAACTTCACATAGAGAGAGAGAGATCAGTACTTCACATTGAACTTCACATAGAGAGAGAGAGAGATCAGTACTTCACACTGAACTTCACATAGAGAGAGAGAGAGATCAGTACTTCACATTGAACTTGACATAGAGAGAGAGAGAGAGAGATCAGTACTTCACATTGAACTTCACATAGAGAGAGAGAGATCAGTACTTCACACTGAACTTCACATAGAGAGAGGGAGAGATCAGTACTTCACATTGAACTTCACATAGAGAGAGAGATAGAGATCAGTACTTCACATTGAACTTCACATTGCGAGAGAGAGAGAGAGAGAGATCAGTACTTCATATTGAACTTCACATAGAGAGAGAGAGAGAGAGATCAGTACTTCACATTGAACTTCATATATATAGAGAGAGATCAGTACTTCACATTGAACTTCACATAGAGAGAGGAGAGAGCGCGAGATCAATACTTCACATTGAACTTCACATTGCGAGAGAGAGATCAGTACTTCACATTGAACTTCACATAGAGAGAGAGAGAGATCAGTACTTCACACTGAAATTCACATACAGAGGGAGAGAGAGAGATCAGTACTTCACACTGAACTTCACATAGAGCGAGAGAGAGAGATCAGTACTTCACACTGAACTTCACAATGCGAGAGAGAGATCAGTACTTCACATTGAACTTCACATTGAGAGAGAGAGAGAGGTCAGTACTTCACACTGAACTTCACATTGAGAGAGAGAGAGAGAGAGAGAGAGAGAGAGAGAGAGATGGAGAGAGAGAGAGAGAGAGAGATCTGTACTTCACGTTGCATTTCACATAGAGAGAGAGAGAGAGAGAGAGATCAGTACTTCACATTGAACTTCACATAGAGAGAGAGAGAGAGAGAGATCAGTACTTCACACTGAACTTCACATTGCGAGAGAGAGATCAGACCTTCACATTGAACTTCACATTGAGAGAGAGAGAGAGAGAAAGAGAGATCAGTAATTCACATTGAACTTCACATTGCGAGAGAGAGATAGAGATCAGTACTTCACATTGAACTTCACATATATATAGAGAGAGAGATCAGTACTTCACATTGAACTTCACATAGAGAGAGAGAGATCAGTACTTCACATTGAACTTCACATAGAGAGAGAGAGAGAGAGAGATCAGTACTTCACATTGAACTTCACATTGCGAGAGAGAGATCAGTACCTCACATTCAACTTCACATAGAGAGAGAGAGAGAGATCAGTACTTCACATTGAACTTCACATAGAGAGAGAGATCAGTACTTCACATTGAACTTCACATAGCGAGGGAGTGAGGGATCAGTACTTCACTCTGAACTTCACATAGATAGAGAGAGAGAGAGAGAGAGAGAGAGAGATCAGTACTTCACATTGAACTTCATATTGCGAAAGAGAGAGAGAGAGAGAGATCAGTACTTCACATTGAACTTCACATAGAGAGAGAGAGAGATCAGTACTTCACATTGAACTTCACATAGAGAGAGAGAGAGAGAGATCAGTACTTCACATTGATGTTCACATAGAGAGAGAGAGAGATCAGTACTTCACACTGAACTTCACATAGAGAGAGAGAGAGAGAGAGAGAGAGATCAGTAATTCACATTTAACTTCACATAGAGAGAGATCAGTACATCTCATTGAACATCACATAGAGAGAGAGAGATCAGTACTTCACACTAAACTTCACATAGAGAGAGAGAGATCAGTGCTTCACATTCAACTTCACATAGAGAGAGAGAGAGAGAGATCAGTACTTCACCCTGAACTTCACATAGAGAGAGAGAGATCAGTACTTCACACTGAACTTCACATAGAGAGAGAGAGAGAGAGATTAGTACTTCACATTGAACTTCACATAGAGAGAGAGAGAGAGAGATCAGTACTTCACATTGAACTTCACATAGAGAGAGAGAGAGAGAGAGAGAGAGAGATCAGTACTTTACATTGAACTTCACATAGAAAGAGAGAGATCAGTACTTCACATTGAACTTCACATAGAGAGAGAGAGAGAGAGAGATTAATACTTCACATTGAACTTCACATAGAGAGAGAGAGATGAGAGAGAGAGAGAGAGAGAGAGATCAGTACTTCACACTGAACTTCACATAGAGAGAGAGAGATCAGTACTTCACACTGAACTTGATATAGAGAGAGAGAGAGAGATCAGTACTTCACATTGAACTTCACATAGAGAGATAGAGAGATCAGTACTTCACACTTAACTTCACATAGAGAGAGGGAGAGATCAGTACTTCACATTGAACTTCACATAGAGAGAGAGATAGAGATCAGTACTTCACATTGAACTTCACATTGCGAGAGAGAGATCAGTACTTCATATTGAACTTCACATAGAGAGAGAGAGGGAGAGAGATCAGTACTTCACATTGAACTTCATAGAGAGAGAGAGATCAGTACTTCACATTGAACTTCACATAGAGAGAGAGAGACAGCGAGATCAATACTTCACATTGAACTTCACATTGCGAGAGAGAGATCAGTACTTCACATTGAACTTCACATAGAGAGAGAGAGAGAGATCAGTACTTCACATTGAACTTCACATACAGAGGGAGAGAGAGATCAGTACTTCACACTGAACTTCACATAGAGCGAGAGAGAGAGATCAGTAATTCACACTGAACTTCACATTGCGAGAGAGAGATCAGTACTTCACATTGAATTTCACATTAAGAGAGAGAGAGGTCAGTACTTCACATTGAACTTCACATTGAGAGAGAGAGAGAGAGAGAGAGAGAGAGAGAGGGAGAGAGAGAGAGAGAGAGAGAGAGAGAGAGAGAGAGATCTGTACTTCACGTTGAAATTCACATAGAGAGAGAGAGAGAGAGAGATCAGTACTTCACATTGAACTTCACATAGAGAGAGAGAGAGAGAGAGAGAGAGAGAGAGAGAGAGATCAGTACTTCATACTGAACTTCACATTGCGAGAGAGAGATCAGTACTTCACATTGAACTTCACATAGAGAGAGAGAGAGAGATCAGTAGTTCACACTGAACTTCACATAGAGCGAGAGAGAGAGATCAGTAGTTCACACTGAACTTCACATTGCGAGAGAGAGATCAGTACTTCACATTGAACTTCACATTGAGAGAGAGAGAGGTCAGTACTTCACATTGAACTTCACATTGAGAGAGAGAGAGAGAGAGAGAGAGAGAGAGAGAGAGAGAGAGAGAGAGATCTGTACTTCACGTTGAAATTCACATAGAGAGAGAGATAGAGAGAGAGAGAGATCAGTACTTCACATTGAACTTCACATAGAGAGAGAGAGAGAGAGAGAGAGAGAGAGAGAGAGAGAGAGAGATCAGTACTTCACACTGAACTTCACATTGCGAGAGAGAGATCAGTACTTCACATTGAACTTCACATTGAGAGTGAGAGAGATCAGTACTTCACATTGAACTTCACATTGCGAGAGAGAGAGAGAGAGATCAGTACTTCACATTGAACTTCACATATAGAGAGAGAGAGAGATCAGTACTTCACATTGAACTTCACATAGATAGAGAGAGATCAGTACTTCACATTGAACTTCACATAGAGAGAGAGAGAGAGATCAATACTTCACATTGAACTTCAAATTGCGAGAGAGAGATCAGTACCTCACATTCAACTTCACATAGAGAGAGAGAGAGAGATCAGTACTTCACATTGAACTTCACATAGAGAGAGAGATCAGTACTTCACAATGAACTTCACATAGAGAGGGAGAGAGAGATCAGTACTTCACACTGAACTTCACATAGATAGAGAGAGAGAGAGATCAGTACTTCACATTTAACTTCACATTGCGAAAGAGATAGAGAGAGAGAGACCAGTACTTCACATTGAACTTCACATAGAGAGAGAGAGAGATCAGTACTTCACATTGAACTTCACATAGAGAGAGAGAGATCAGTACTTCACATTGAACTTCACATAGAGAGAGTGAGAGAGATCAGTACTTCACATTGAACGTCATATAGTGAGAGAGAGATCAGTACTTCACATTGAACTTCACATAGAGAGATAGAGAGAGATCATTACTTCACATTGATCTTCACATTGCGAGAGAGATCAGTACTTCACATTGAACTTCACATAGAGAGAGAGAGATATCAGTACTTCACATTGAACTTCACACAGAGAGAGAGAGAGAGAGAGAGAGATCAGTACTTCACATTGAAATTCACATAGAGAGAGAGGTCAGTACTTCACATTGAACTTCACATAGAGAGGGAGAGATCAGTACTTCACATTGAACTTCACATAGAGAGAGAGAGAGAGAGAGAGGTCAGTACTTCACATTGACTTCACATAGAGAGGGAGAGAGATCATTACTTCACACTGAACTTCACATAGAGAGAGAGAGAGAGATCAGCACTTCACACTGAACTTCACATTGCGAGAGAGAGATCAGTACTTCACATTGAACTTCACATTGAGAGAGAGAGAGAGAGAGAGAGGGGGGGGAGATCAGTACTTCACATTGAACTTGACATTGCGAGCGAGACGAGAGAGAGAGAGAGAGAGATATCAGTACTTCACACTGAACTTCACACTGCGAGAGAGAGAGAGAGAGAGAGAGAGAGAGAGAGAGAGAGAGAGAGAGAGAGATCAGTACTTCACGTTGAACTTCACATTGAGTCAGAGAGAGGGAGAGAGAGAGAGAGAAAGAGAGAGAGATCAGTTCTTCACACTGAACTTCACATAGATAGAGAGAGAGAGAGATCAGTACTTCACATTTAACTTCACATTGCGAAAGAGAGAGAGAGAGAGAGATCAGTACTTCACATTGAACTTCACATAGAGAGAGAGAGATAGATCAGTACTTCACATTGAACTTGTGAGAGAGAGAGAGAGAGAGAGAGAGAGAGAGAGAGAGAGAGAGAGAGAGAGAGAGAGAGAGAGATCAGTACTTCACGTTGAACTTCACATTGAGTCAGAGAGAGGGAGAAAGAGAGAGAGAGAAAGAGAGAGAGATCAGTTCTTCACGCTGAACTTCACATTGAGAGAGAGAGAGATGTATGTGTGTGTTGATCCAATAGATAATAGAGTATGAGTAACGACTTATGTTATGCATGCAAGCCTTTTTAATGATTCATAGAAAATGAAGGACATGTAGATATAATTTCGTTATGCAATGTGTTCTTTTCTTCTTCAGAACTAATATCCAAATCTGACATATATCATCAAAACGAGTATTTACAGTGATGGTGTCTAAATACGTCTGATTTTGTCCGTTACCTGGAGCACGTGCAACTTGAATTAGACCTTCGATGTAACACAGCGGAAGTTGATATTCAGCTCGTCTCCCCTTTGCAAACACAATCGCCCTTGTTGACTAAAATTAAAACGAAAGAAGTCCATGGTTACAGACTTTCATGGAAATTCATGTCTGTGCATTTCTGGGGAGAAGATCCTAATGGTTTATGGACTGTATTGCCGACTGTGAGCAGCCATATAGAAGGTAATAAACGTACTATCAATGTATTCAAACATAGACCGTTTAACATGTAACCATCACAGCGTGCGTACCTTTGTTTCACGTTCTAATCCCACTGGGAGCTCGACTTATAAGTGAGGAAGTGTCGATTCTTACGGATGGCTGGAGGTATACAGTATTGGTTATACCCAGGAAAAGCGGGTGGTCTGTCTCGACCAGAAAACAATCGACCGTCATATATAACCTGACATGTGTTAAAACTGACGTAAAACATCTTACAAAAAAATACAAAATCTTTGTTTCACAAACATAGAATGTTATTCAGCTTGCATTACTGCTATATTCGTAAATCGACCAATCTATCGACACCAATCTATCGACCAAGCTATCGACCAATCTATCGACACCAATCTATCGACCAAGCTATCGACCAATCTATCCGATCAGAAGACGTTTAGGTATGGCACCTATTATGACGGAGTTTACGTACATTCTATCAATAACCATGACAATGTGCACACGGGTGTTTCTCAATCATCGATTTCATTTACCCTAGACAAATGTATATAAAATATGGTATTTAAATATATAAATGTATTCAGTCTGTTATTGATCTATTTGTGTAGTATTTAGGAATGTCTTTGTTTTATTAAGGTCGTAAGTTTTACAAATCAAAATAAAATGGTACTCATCTTCAATAGCATTTGTGTTACACATGTTACTAACTAGTTCGTTTTTCTCTTTTCTTTCTCAATAATATGTAATACCATGTTGTATTGATATGGTCTGTATTGCTTGGTGTAATGTTTAATTCACTGACTACTTCAGACAGCTGCAAGATGACATTTAAGAAACTAATATTTCATGGCACGAATCAAGATCCGATGTCGATGGAAGAACGATATTCGAAGACATGCAATATTAATGAAAGTACTAGTAAGTATTGACTCTCCCATTGCTTCTCTGTTAATGTATATAGTAAAATCATTATTTGTACATTTATATTCAAAGCTATTAAGGGTAAAATTAAAATGCGACGATGACACGGAAATTCACCTCGATCAAATGATCGATGGACGGATTATCGATATAGATATAAAAGTCGAACAGGAAAAGCAGCATTCAAGGACGACAGTCAACCACAAACACACACAGAAACAAAGAACAAATTTAAAGATGAATAAAAGGCCAAATAAGACATCACAAACACAAAAGGGTTGACAATAGGGCTACCGCCATGGAACGGTCAGTGGCAAAAAAGGCCGCTGGGGGTTTAAACCAGGTAACATTGTGTTAGACGTTCCAAAAACATATATGCATAAAAAGACATGATATTATTTACATTGTGTTCGTTCTTAAATTAGTACTTATGTTATATGCAAGGGATATTCCTACTGACTTTGAGATTACTAAGTCAAGTGTTTTCAAACATAGATTTGTCGTGCCCGTGAAATATCTGTCTTTAAATTGGATGGATCTTAAACCAGGTCTGATTTACCAATCGTTGTGACTTTATAGTAGCATACCACTTAAGCAGGTGCTATTTGGCGTGACAAATGGTGCAAATTATATTACCTCTAATGAACAGACTCAATAAAACCGAGTCTGCTACTTTCCTCTCTTGTTTGTTGCTTCCAAGGGATCCCCTTTTCAGAATGTCATTTACACTAGAGTTTGTTTAGTAATGTGTGGTTGCTGTAAAAAGTCGCCACGATTACAAATAAGTACTGGTCTTTTGGGATCATCTTGCCCAATCTTTCTGGCTTAAAAGTAGAAAACCGCTTAAGCCGGTGCTAGGGGGCATGAGAGGTGTTGTAAATTATGTTAAATCCCATAAACAGGCTCAATAAAAACCGAGACTGTCTTGTTTGTGTTTGTTGCTTCCAATGGATCATTTTTTCAGTATTTATTTACATATTAGTTGACACTTAAAAAATATACCTTTATATTTTGAAGTCAATGTGCAAAAAACACAACGTCGTGGTTGGGAAAGACAGATTAGCGATTCTATGCATTATCTTCTGTTGAGGTAAATGGACCTCAACTGGATACAATTTACAACTTAAAACTTCTTCTTTTTTTATTTTTATCCTTTTGCTAACTCTGACATTCTGCAGTTTAGAAAGTTACATGGCTCAGTCTACATATGTTCTTGTTTCTATGTGTATTGAGGGTTGGACTGGAATGTTCATTCCTGATGGCGCCATATAGCCGCTGTGTGTATTCAACTCAACTCGTTTTAATAAACCATCCCAACTTCTTTTAATATTTTCCCTTAAGATTTCGTTTCTCCTATTACTGTGTTTTTTGTGAACGGTTGATCCCGTATCCTTTATCTGAATTAAATGATCTTAGATAATTTCTATTTTATTTCAGCTTTCAACCCAGAAACGAAGTCAAATCATACATTGGTTGTTGTTATAGTTGTTGTTGTTATTGTTGGTGGGGTTGGTGGTGTAATACTCTGTGTTTACTTGAAACGCTGTCGTCGCTCAAACCAGTCAAACTCTGAACAAATGCCTGACGTGAGGTACACACCAGCAAACGTAGAGAACGAAGAATAAAAGGTAGCGAAAGTGTGCCAGGAATGGAGTTTCTGATGTTGTCCCCATGCCAAGATTATAAACAATTACACGATGCACCTATACATTTAATCGGTCCAGTAATATTTACATCTATGAAAAATTAACAAATAACATAAAACAAATCTAAACAACAATACAACTTTTACGTAGTTAGACGTAGTTACTTTACTATACAAATTAAAATCAACAATACAATCGGCATTCTCATGAACAATACATCTGTTAAACAAATAAAGTATTGAATATATGACATAATGCAAATGAATAACCGTTATTTGGTTTAAAAAAAATATTTCAGCATGTTAAAATCGTATATATTTAGTACATTACAAACGAAAACAGCTTAGAGTTCCTCTCATTGGTATTCAACAAATGCAATTGATGCTATCGGTAAACACAAATTAACATCGAAATGGCACGTTTTGTAATATAATTATTTGGATAGACAGAAAAAGAAAATGTTAGAATAATAGAACTAGTGTGATGAAACAAATGTGACGAGTAGAACAACAGGAAACACCGGGGTGACGGAGGGACGAGAACATATAGTTGACAAAATATTAACAACTGGCACGTAAACTCCTCAATTAAGGAAGAAATGTAATAGTTTGATAAATTAAAAGCGTTTGCTTGTTAGAAAAAAAATATATTCACAACTCAAATATTGTCACTGACACCGATGAATCTCCAAAAAGATATTGGACAGTTGAAGATAAAGTGATGAGTATTTTCAATTCCGTCACAGCGAAATAGTGGAGAAATCAACAATGTTCTTTAAGAAGCTAGAATTATTTTGTTATATATATATATATATATATATTCACAGCTCAAATATTGTCACTCACACCGATGGATCTCCAAAAAGATATTGGACAGTTGAAGATAAAGTGATGAGTATTTTCAATTCCGCCACAGCGAAATAGTGGAGAAATCAACAATGTTCTTTAAGAAAAAATCATGATTTAAAGAACTACAATTCGTGCGTAGACGAGTAAGGAGTAACTTTGTGTCTACTGCCATGGTAATATTATTTAAGAGGCTGCCTAATGTCACGTTTCATGTATGTTAAATGAATTCAATGAGTCAATACGTTTAACATCCAGTGTGAGTGTTTCCCCTTCACGAACAACAGAAGGGACATCAAAGTTGAGACGATTAGTGTTAGCAAATCAATTGCATTTCATATAGCGGTTGAAATACATTGGAAGATTCGTCGTTTTCGATAAATGTATAAGAACAATGTTCCTTAAAGATGTCAGCTGGGAAAGGATGTAGTGTTCAGGATTTTTTCTAATTTAAATTAGTTTAAAGCTGTTTTGTTGCGCTAGAATTCTTTGTACCTGTTTCAAACTCCAAATTTTCAATAAATATGGGAGATATTAAAACATGACATATTTTCACAATTACTATTCATGAATATAATCTCATTAAAAACACAATGTTCTATTTCATACCTATCTGTCTTTCATAACATATAAAACCAACGTTCATCCTTAACCGTCTGATTATTTTAAAACAAGCAAAACTATTGACTGTAACCCATTCCCTTTTTAAATATGGCTCTGACTGATGTGATAATCATGTAAAAAGTAATGTTGTAATAACCAAACAATTATTTAATACAGTGATAGTATAATTTAATTGAATGTTTTTAACGGCTCATGAACACAGTATATGTTGTTGTTTTGCCAAGTCGTCCCAGAGACAGGAGAATGATACATAGGAATCCCGGAACCAGCCCTACTCTTACTAACGAATAGATACACTGGAATCCCGGAACCAGCCCTACTCTTACTAACGAATAGATACATAGGAATCCCGGAACCAGCCCTACTCTTACTAACGAATAGATACACTGGAATCCCGGAACCAGCCCTACTCTTACTAACGAATAGATACACTGGAATCCCGGAACCAGCCCTACTCTTACTAACGAATTGATATACTGGAATCACGGAACCAGCCCTACTCTTACTAACGAATAGATACACTGGAATCCCGGAACCAGCCCTACTCTTACTAACGAATAGATACGTAGGAATACCGGAACCAGTACTACTCTTACTAACGAATAGATACATAGGAATCCCGGAACCAGCCCTACTCTTACTAACGAATAGATACATAGGAATCCCGGAACCAGCCCTACTCTTACTAACGAATAGATACACTGGAATCCCGGAACCAGCCCTACTCTTACTAACGAATTGATACACTGGAATCACGGAACCAGCCCTACACTTACTAACGAATAGATACACTGGAATCCCGGAACCAGCCCTACTCTTACTAACGAATAGATACGTAGGAATACCGGAACCAGTACTACTCTTACTAACGAATAGATACATAGGAATCCCGGAACCAGCCCTACTCTTACTAACGAATAGACGAGGCGAAGAGAAAGTGCCTTCCCCAAGAACACACCGACGAAACTCAATGGCGCCGATGAGGCTTGAACCCGGGATCTACGGTTTCAAGTCCACCGTGCTATTCACTGGGCCAGGACAAATCCAGTAGAAGCAAAAAAAAACGTCCACACTATAAAAATCAAAGTACTCAACATACTGACAGTCGTGTACAATGTCGTGATGGTAAATAAATGTTGAGTTGGGTGGAAATTAGTTCAGTTATATCGGGTTAGAAGGCAACGCAGTTTGTTTTAGTTTAGTTTATAATATTGAGAGCAGACTGCAGTATAAGTGTGTTAAATCACATAGCATTATGTAAACTTTTAAGTGTCACATTACAGGGAAATTCGCCGAAAATACCTTTTAGTCAGTTTTTAATTAGTTTCTAATTATACAAGGATGTCCAGGATGTTTATTTTTCACGGTATCTTTACGTATTCATTGTTTTATTCATTGAAACACATATTTACTGTTACCTGTTATTGTCTCGTCCTTTTTCAAATCCAATTATTGATATGTTTTATGCTAGCCTGCAATATTCTGAAACAGGAGAAATGAGCTCCACCATTTGCCCTCTGTATAGACCCCACCCCTTAAAATTGGCATTTTAATGTCTAGAAATGGGAATGGACTGAATGTGGTTTTACTCATTTTCCGTTACCTGTTTTTACTATTACCTTTTATTCGTGTTCATAAAATTTAATTTACTGTTATGATTATGCCGCATATTTCCTTAAAGTAGCTATCCCGTCAAAAACAGCCAAGTTTACAACATATGTACACCGTTTGCCGACGAGGTAAATATATAACTTACATATTTTGAGAATTCAAACTTTATAGATACACTATAAACGGCTTTAACCAGCCAGGTCAAACCTCAAAACTGCGTCGAGTTGATAAACGTATTCGGCATTTGTTTTCGAAAGGTCCTAACTATAGATTACCTTCAACTATTGATTTTAATGCCTGTCGTGCCCAGATCGCCCACTCCATTGAAGATTTTAGTATAAAATGGTGTCGTAGAGAACTTGCGGACCCAATCTCACTTTCTACTTGGAAAAAGTCAATACTTAATATTATAGATACACGTATTAACTTTTATAATGCTAACCCCGCTTTACTTCCTCCGAGACCTAGGTTTTCCTTTCGTAATTTAAAATCGGGAATTTAGGAATTTCATAATAAATTTGTTTTAGTTCCTGCAGATAAAGCAGCTAATAATATAATTATTGTTTGACGCCTACATTACGTCAATGTTTTATCTCTGGAACTCGGCAGCACCAATTCGTATACTCCAGTTAATTCTACTGAGTTCGCACATATCACTCGGTGCACTACTTTCAAGGCTGGTGTAAACGATAAGCAAAATAAACTGCCTACTATGTACTGGATTCCTAAATTATATAAAAATCCGTATAAGGCTCGCTATTTCGAATTCTAATGCCTGCACCACAACAAACATCTCCAAACTTTGTCTTACTGCCGTTAAAGATCACGTTAAACTTTATTGTGATAAAACTTAAAAACAACTCTGGGATTAATTTATTTTGGTCTATAAAAAATTCAGGAGACGTTCTTGATAAAATATTCAATAAAGGTCAAGTTTCATCAATAAGCACTTATGACTTCTCTACACTATATAGAATCTTACCACATCACCTTATCAAAGACAAGTTAATTTCTCTTATTAAAAAAACATTGGCTAGAGAAAATACTACATTTTTGGCATGTAATAATATTAAAGCGTTTTTTACTAACGACAGTTTAGACAATTATACTATGTGGACTTGCTATAAAGTTTGTGAAGCACTCATTTTCATATTAGATACTATTTTCGTCAGGTATGGCACCACCGTTTATTGACAAATTGTTGGTATCCCTATGGGTACGAACTGTGCACCACTTGTCGCAGATTTGTTTTTATTTTGCTATGAAAGAGAATTTCATGTTGAGTCTTTCACCAGATACCCAGGCAGATGTTATTGAAGCCTTTAATGACACCCCCCGGTATCTGGATGACATACTGAACATTGATAACCCTTTCTTTACAACTATCGTTAATAATATTTATCCTAAAGAGCTTCAGCTTAACAAAGCTAATATATCTGATAATAACGCTTCTTTTCTTGATTAAGATCTCTCGATTGAAAATGGTGAAATAATTAGCAAAATCTATGACAAGAGAGATGATTTTAATTTTGACATTGTTAATTATCCCCACTTGGATGGGAAGGTTTCCCGAGCAACTTCTTATGGGGTGTATTTGTCTCAACTTATTCGTTTCTCAAGAGCTTGTACTCGAGTTGAGGACTTTAATATTCGTAATCTTTGTATAATTAAAAAGCTACTCAGTCATGGTTACCGTAGCCATAAACTTTGTAAAACCTTTACAAAATTTTATTATCGTAACCCTGATCTTCTTTCCAATATAAAAGTAATTTAAGGACTCTTCTGCGACAAGGACTATCACAACCTGACTTCTATGGTGATGTGATTTATAAACTTCGTAAGATTCCTGGTCATGATCACTTTCATATTATCTTTGTTAAATTGTTTATCAAAAGAGGTTATGACCCTATCATTTTGCGACGTACTGCGTGCTTGGTGGTGGACCCTTTTACAGTTCGCCACTATGCTTTCCTCTTTAACTGTACGATGACCGGACAGGCTGTGGACCTATGATGACGCCTACCTAAAACCCACTGGGACGGTGGCGTTTGATGTTTGTCTATGATCTATCTTGTCGTGCCCTTAATGGTTTATTCTGTTGTTGCTCTGGCTTCTGCCAAGTCATTGAGTACCTTCATTGTGGCTTTCTATGCTATTGTTTTTTTGTATTATATTTACACGAGCTTATTTGTGTTTTACTTATATTGCCTATTGATGCTGCCTTGTTGGTTAGAGATTAGATCATGACGGGGATTTCTTAATTTACACTGTCTTGTTTTAATGGGATGAAGTAGGGTAAGTGTGAATTTTGATGCACCCTAGAACCGGTTTAAACCCCCAGTGGCCTACTTTGCCATTGACCGTTCCAAGGCGGTAGCCCTATTGTCAAACCTTTGTGTTTGTGATGTCGTTTGTATTTATTATTACTTTTTCCTTCTTGTGTGTCTGTTTGCGTGTTTGTTTCTGTGTTTTGTGGTTGACTGTCCTCCTTGAATGCTACTTTCCCTGTCCGATCTTTTTATATTTCTTTACAAACTCATAATTCATTTTATGCATAATCAATCACGGGTGCTTCATTATTATATGACCTGAACACCTGGATAAGGTTTTGATAAATGGTTTTGTAGTGTAATTTTGCCGTTATTCGGCGGGCAAGAACACAAATATAAAGGATATTGCATTCGTAAGTTAACTGGACCTGAAGAGTAAGGAATAAAGGTATCTCTGTCGATCTAAAAACATAAACTACTCGTATATAGCTAAGGTGATGATAGATAATTGTCAATTACAAGATGCCTGTGAACTGAAGGACTTATCGTGTACCTAAATTAGCCAACATGTGTATCAATCGAAATCATGTAACAAATGCTTGGCTATTTATTTATTCATCTAAAAACATGTACTAGTACTCGTAGATGCAGAAGTCGAACGAAAACTAGGTGCAGAATTCAACAAGCCGCTAGCCAAAACAAGATGTATCTTATAGAAGTAGTGAATACGGATCTTAGATTGATACAGTCTCTTGACAAATTACTAAATCTACAGTTAAATTGAAAATGTTAATAACATAAAAAAATGTATTGTACTATTTAACAGTAAATGATGTTAATAAATATTTAAGGAAAACAAATAGGTGCATTTAATATAGGATGTAAATTAGTACGAATTAAAAAATCCTTTCTGAATCCCAGCAAAAGCTTGGCAATTGTAAAGCTTAATATGAGGTATCAACCAAACAGTGTTACAACTATTATTTCAATTATGTGCGTCTTATTATGAAGCCTTTTTCAGGATACAAACGCTAACCAACCAGTCATAAATCAACAAACAACTGAACTGCAAACACAGCAGATTCATGAAAGTAAAACATTGCTCTTCTAAAGTAAAGCTTGAATACTGCAATTGCAACGCGTACACCAAAAATAGACCTTAAAGCAAAACTTACATTTGCTTATCATTTATTAAGCAAACGTCCTACATGTTCCGCCGCACCGCCATAATCTATCAGCATGATATATGGATATCGTTTGTACTATAGTGCGTAACCACATTTCATTACATTAGTGTAATATGATGTGTATGCCACGGCTTTACTACATTCCACCAATCCGATTCCATGTTTTGCCAAAGTATGTGTTCCGATTAACATTAGCATAGACCATTAGCTATTTTGTTCATTAAAATGTACGACAAGCAAAAAGCAGACACACACACAAAACATTTTCTTAACCACCACCCCTTACACACATGCACGCACCCACGCACGTACGCACACACACACACTGCATTACACACTATGAATACTGACATCCTCTTCACCAGTCACGCAGATGTCAAGATCAGGTGTAAACTCTTGCCACTAAATGGAGTGAAGAGTAAGCACGGCATTGTCCTGTACGATACAGCTCATCAGCCCGCCCAAACTAGGATCATTCCCAGATGGAAGATTTACATACGAAATAAGGCTAATATCGAGGGAATGAAAAACTCCATATCAGACTCTGTGAAGCCATTTATTCAAGAAAACCTTGGACATTATAATCCACGAGGGCTTCTTCAATTCTGCAATCGAATCCATCATCGAGTCACATGTCCCAACAAAGACGACTAGCTCTAGACAGATCCACATCAACATGTCTGTCAGGAGAGCCACCCGATGCAAACAGAACGCCCACACGAAAGCTTAACGCACACATGACCCAATGGTCCCGTGATTGGGTGAGACATAGAGGATACCAACCAAGACTCCGGCATCCACCAGGAAGGCATGCAAGATAGTAAGCTGTGACTTTAAAGTAGATATCCCGCCATCAACAGGCAAATTGTGCAACATATGTACACCGTTTTCAAACCTACAGACGACGAGGTATATATACCGAGGGAAAACAGTTTTTGTTGCACCCTGGAAATAATTCATTTTTGGTTGTAAAATCAAAAAACTACTGCCATAGACACAATATTTTATTAAACACAAATCAATAACAGTCGAACATCTTAATGGAGTAACGAATAAATGAACGTAGGGGTCAATATAGATATATAAATTGAAGCCCGTAAAGTCCCAAAATGTCAGTATATCTTGTATACAGTATTATTTCATCTAAAAAACTTGCTAAACTTTTTTCCCTCAGTATATGTAACTTATAACTTTTATACTGCCAGGAAGTAGTTTCCTCATCGGATGCACGTCTCTTTGCAGAAATACTGTTTGCTATACAAACACATCAAGATCGATGAAGATGGATCAGAGCTCCATCAGCTAGTATCGTTCAGCCCTAAAAGATTTGTAAAAAAATGGCAGATGAAATGTAGGCTGTAGACGAAAAGCAAAATAAACTGCCAGCTATGTATTGGATTTCTAAAGTACATTAAAATCCGTATTAGGCCCGCTGTATTTCAAATTATAGTGTCTGCACCACCGAAAACATATCCAAACGTTTAACGTCTTGTCTTACTGCCGTTAAAGACCATGTTAAACAATAGTGTGTGTGTGTGTAATTCTAAGGTTTATAGTCCGTCCGCCAACGAGCACGTCAGGGTATACCTGACGCGATGGGCACAATAGAGTCTGGACTTTGTTAAACAATAGTGTGCTAACTTACGAAAACTATGAGATTAATTTATTTTGGTCTATCAAAAATTCAGGAGTCGTTCTTGATAAAATATGTAATAAACGTCAAGTTTCTTCTATAAGTATTTATGACCTCTACACTATATTCAATCTTACCACGTCACCTTATCAAAGACAAGCGTAAATAATTGCTCTTATTCAAAATGCTTTAGACTGTTACATTATGAGGACGTGCCATGAAGTTTGTGAAACACCCATTTTCCTATTGGATAATATTTTCGTCAGGTATGGAACTACCGTGTATAGACAAATTGTTGGTATCCCTATGGGTATGAACTGTGCACCTCTTGTCGCAGATTTGTTCTTGTATTGCTATGAAAGAGATTTCATGTTGAGTCTTTCATCCGAAACTCAGGCAGATATAATTGAAGCCTTTAATGACACCTCTCGGTATTTGGATGACATATTAAACATTGAAAATCCTTTTTTTCCAACTGTGGTTAATACTATCTATCCTAACGAACAACAAAGCTAAAATTTCTGAAACTGTCGCTTCTTTCCTTGATTTACATCTCCCTATTGAAAATGGCGAAATAATTAGTAAATTATATGACAAGTGAGATGATTTTAGTTTTGATATTGTTAATTAACCCCATTTAGATGGAGATGTTCCTAGAGCTACTTCTTGTGGGGTCTATGTTTCTCAACTTATTCGTTTCTCTAGAGCTTATAGTTGTGTTGAGGACTTTAACATTCGCAATATTTGTATAACTAAAAAGCTACTCCAGCAGGGCTACCGTTACCATAAATTTTGAAAAACCTTTGCCTAACTGTATTATCGTAATCCTGATCTATTTTTAAAATAAAAAAAAAGTAATTTAAAAACTCTTCTGCGACAAGGACTATCACAACATGACTTCTATGGGGATATGATTTTCTGAAAGAACATACAGTAAGCTTCAAAATGAGATATGTGTGCCATCTGAGCGTTAGGGCGTTTGTGTGTAACACACGTGACAATTACGTTACCATAACAATTCCAAAACACTTTCAATAAATTTGAATATGAGTAAAAAATGTGCATATGAACAACAAATACTACCTATATTTATGTTATTTATGAATTGTTTAATTTAGACAGCCTTTTCAGCGTAATGAAAATATGAAAATATACTGTAGTTTACACCACGTTCGTTATCAAAAAAATAATCATAAATACACTTAATAATAACCAGACCTTTAGTTCCCAAAAGACGCCATCCCCACTCTAGGGGAATTTTGAAGGATATATATTCCTGAAAGGGTATGCATTTGCTACAAAATGAAGAATGTTTGCCAAATGAGAGTCAGGACATAAGGGCGTGACATCCATTTGAAATACGTTGCCATTATCATGTTTTGAAAATGCAATACTCAAAAGTTGTTTATATGCAACAAAACGGTATGTATATTTTATATTGTTAATCAAACATTTTAAAAACAAAATCTAATACAATAAAACAAATTTCCAAAAGACAATGTTGTTTACGTTACGTGACATAAACACGAAACTTACGTTACCATTTAATGTTATTTGTCATAAATATTGAATGTTTTCGGAAACAAAGGCTTTAGTTCTTTACTGAAACATTGACTATTTTAATCAATATATAAAAAATGAATAAATGAATAAAAAAAATAGTGTGTGGAGAGAGAGAGAGAGAGAGAGAGAGAGAGAGAGAGATATGTAAAATAAACACAAAAATTACGTTACCATTTGAAAGTTTCCAGAAATAAAGGTGCTAGTATTTTACTTTTAACTATGATTTTTTTTAAATGTAAAGTTATTCATTAGTATAAGTAAACAAATGAATATAATGTCTAAAAATAAAATAAATATATTATAATAAAAAATATTTAAAATGGTTCATAAATCAGAAAAATAGTAATTGCACATTAAACTACTGGGAGTTATCCTTTATTGAATTATTTTTTTTAATAATTATGGCATATTCCCTTTGTTACAATGTATCCTGCGTTTGAGACAAATCGCGAAAAATAATCATATTTTGTCCCCATCCAATGTAAGTTATGTTTGCCTTATTCTGATTACTAGTAGTTGGACACAATACTAATAATACTAACTCTTATCAAAGACAGCCACAAACGAAAATGTTGACATGCATATATCTTCACCCTACCGCCTATGTCTAACGTTCTTTGAGTATGACCATTGGAATTACGCCAGACACATTCCAGTATATTTAGTGACACCCTGACTCTTGACACAACACATCCCCGGGTCAAATGAACTTCTCCAAAACAGGCGATTCGGTGTCCCTCTTCCACAAGTCACACAACTATTAATAAACTATCAATCAACATACAAATGTTCAGGGTAACATCATTGGATTCAGTAGAAAGTATGCAGCATACAGGTAATACCACTAGTACATTACACGTCAATGTAGAGAAAAGCTGCTAGGGGCCACTCTCCAGAGATGGCACATATGGCATTAGAAGTTATTTCTTCGCTTAAAGAACTGCATCCATCCCTTACAAAGAATAATGAGAAAGACTTGAGAAGAGCCACGGAATCTATCATTGGTTTTACAAAGCCAATTCCGAGTTGATACCAGTGACTATGAGCAACACCTCCGATCGAACGGTATTCCAGCATAGAGAGATGTTGCTGATGATCTATTACAGCATCAGGCTTAGAAGACCATGGTGACATATTTGCCAATGACTTGCTTACTGACACGCCGATCCGATCTATTTGGTCAATTGGTTCCCTTATTGATCAGATATCTGACAGATTTTAAGTTGAAGCTATCATATCCTCTAGGCTCAGTACCATGGCAATTCAGTTAGAACTGACAAAGCCAAATTGCTCTACTGCTTAGAAGTATCAGTTGAGCCAGCTACACAGCAACCTACTGAATATACTGTGTTTGTGTGTGAAGGTAATGCAACACCTTCCAGTCAACCTTCAGTTCCTGGTGCGTGTGAGGATTGGGCAGATCTGGTGTTTGACATACTTACCAAAGCACATTGAGTCGACTTTGTGACAGACACTTGCATCTCTAGATCAATTAAGTAGTTTGAGGGCAAGAGGCGAGGTGAAACCCCAACTTTCCTGTTGTCAGGGCCAAAAACAAACACCTATTGCGATTTGAAGAGTCACATGCGTAATCACGACAATACGACACAATTCATTAATCTTATTTGCGGCCATTGGAAAACAGACAGATATGCACCAAACCTCCAAGGACATGAAACCTACTTTGTCTTGGAAAATATGTCCCCGGCTTACCATTGCAGATGACATATCTGTCATTGCTGATGATCAGGAAGAAGAGGAAGTAGACATCGGACTGAACATATCCCTATCAATCCTCACCAACATCAGAAACAATCGTGGGGTGTTCTCCTGACAGACACATACTGATCCTGCTTTCGAAATTTGTTTCAGTAATACAACCGTATGTCATGTTTGGCACTGGGATGATTCAAAAAGAAGATGTTGAATGTGAAACAAATTGTAGAGGTTAATGGGTCTGATATTTGCTTTTTACTACCCACACTACATTGCTTTACAAGCTGTGTTACAACCAGAGGCTTTGTAGGGAGAGGCAATGTTGTCTCATTTAAGACGATTTAAAAGCACAGAGAGTTTGTGTAAAGTTGGATTGCTCGAACAGCAGCATGAATGTTCGGATGATCTTCAAAAAAACGTCCGGAGATCATGGAGAGGGTAGTGTGCCGCATATATGGCAAACCTCTTTACACGGATGTCAAATACGTTTTCGCGAAAATTCAAAGGACACCACTAGTACTTTTTGCCGCCGTGTCGATTTTCTATAATCATGCATTTGAAAATGCACAAATTCAAGTGTGTTTGTGGCACCATACTGACCAACATTAGCTAGACCTACCAGACGCAGAAACAAATGACAGAAGATAGAGTTATTGAATTTGACTTGACTGTTGGTGATATTGATGTTCAAAGAGCCTGACACTGAAGAAGGAAGCAATAATCGGCGGGAAGATATGGAAGCCAACAAGCTGATTGATATTGAGTTTGAAGAACGTGATGACAATGTATAGAAAAATCATGAGCTCAGGTGATGTCATATATTTCCATGAAAATGCATTCTATCTCATAGAGCTATACATTTATATTCGTTAGTAACGTAAGTAAAGTTCAATTCATTTTGTGAATATGTTGAAATTGCTTAATGTGTTACATTTGATTAATATATGAATATATTAGCAGTTAAAATTGTGCATACAATTTGCTATTTTTCTTTGAATTTGGTAACGTAAAAAGTACGGAAGAGTCGTGTATATGATATACAAAGTTCATTTCATTCAATGTTTGCCTATGTATAAACAGAATAAAAAGGAAAATAAAGATATATATCTATGTTTTTATTTGATACTTAAATGTGGTATTTAAATAAAACGATGTAAACGTAATAGGTATCGTACGTAACGTTTAATACATGAGGTAACATAACGTCATGTCTGTTCAAACTGTGTTGTTACCATCGATGATGTGTAGAGGAATGTTGTATTAACATCTGTATAAGCTAATTGTCTAGATTTCTGGTAACACACGGAAGATTATTATTTATTATTAATTATTTTAAAAAACACACAATAACGGACAATACAAGAACCAAACATTGTTCACATCATGGATACGTATGTCTATTATAACTAAGATGTTTGAAATAATTTTCGAATATAAAACATTTATTTTCTTAATATCTTAAAACAAACACCTTCATTCAACAAGGTAACATAAATTACGGTAACGTAGACTTAATAAAGCAGGTATCAAACGTATAAACATTACATAAAACGAAATGTTGCAGTTTAAAAAGCATAAATAATGTTTAAAATGAGTTGTTTCAATCAATTATGTTTAAAGGAATGATGCAATACAACTTTAATATTTTAATAGTTTATTGGATGATTTGTTCTATTGTTTCTTTTAACATGCAGAAAATAGAAATGATTTAAAAACACACAATGTAACGGACATTACAAGAACCAGACATTATTAACATCATGGGCACGTATGTCTGTGATATCTGTAAGGTTTGGAATAATTGGCGGATGTAACATCATTAATGTTCTTAATGTCCTACGTTAACAAACTTAATAAAACAAGGTAACATAAAGTACGATATCGTAAACGCAGGTAATCCAACGTATAACAAGTAAGTGAAACGAAAATTTGTATTATAAAAGGCATGAATAATGAAGACAATTTAAAATACAAACCCTTTCTTCCATACATTTTAGTCTTCAAAATGCAGTAAAATTAATTATTATTTTATCGGTAACGTATTCTACACCATGTAACACGATAAAGACCCAACGCTCAGATAGCACACATGTTCCAAGATGCTCTACACATAATGAGCTTTCAGAAAAATAGGGCGTACAAAACTGGGAGGAGGGGGAAAGGGGGGGATTCTCCTATTCGCTTACAGCGTATATGCTTTCCTCTTTGATTATTCGATTATGCGATGACCGGACAGATTGTGGACCCTATGATGATGTCTTCCTAAGTCTCTTTCTATGCTTTTATATATATATACACTCATGAGCACTTATGTGTTTTACTTATATTGCCTATTAACGATGGATTATAACCTGTCGGGGATATCTTTATGTACACTGTCCCGTTTATTGTGATGACAATAGGGTAAGAGTTAGGTTTGGTGCACCCTTGAACCTGGTTTAAACCCCCGCGGCCTTTTTTGCCCCTGACCGTTCCAAGGCGGTAGCCCTATTCCTTGTGTTTTTGTGATATCTTTTTTGCCTTTTATTTATCTTTATGTATAGTTGTTCTTTGTTTCTTTGTGTGTTTGTGGTTGACCTGTGGGAACGCCAACCCGCCGCGGAAGGATATCTACTAAAAAACGTCACGCGCAAAAAACGTATATTTCAGCATGTCGATCAAAATGACACCAGTGATGTAAACTGCATTCAACTGACAAATTGCAGAGATGACACACATAAACAGTCAACCAAATGTGTTTGTTAGACTGTGAATTATAAGTTTTTAAGTGTACTGACTGTTCTGCTTTATTAAAAACAAGATTTTAAAGCCTATAAAAATAGCTGACTGTTTCTAAATTTTCGGTGAAATTTAAGCTTTTAAACAAACGTCCTTGAATGCTACTTTTTTTTGTTGGATTTGTATATCTACTTTTACCTTCAAAAGTGCCTAGATACTAACAGGAAGTTCACTAACAAGAATGCATACACGATCCACGTGGACCAATGTCGGTATACACTAGCCAACAGACGGCGAACCTACCGACCCGCTATGCTGTTCAGATATTGCGTCCCAATAACAGAGTATTTAATTCCGTGAAGAATACTTCTGTGTTTTTATTCTGTCGGAAGGAGTTTCCGCAACTGGGCTGTGCACACTTTCTTTTCCAAGTGAGTATAGATACCTTTACTGTATTGGTATATAGTCATCAAACTCTTAAGAACTCAGTAAATATATTTAATAGTAACGAATGACATAAAAGGTGAAATTTATATACAAACAAATGTGTGTACTATCATTTCATGGAACAAATCTCTGTTATACGAAACTTGCAAATGTACTTTTATATCTACTTTTTCAGCCTTGGGTCAGAGTTTGTAGTCAAGAGATTGATGCTACATCTATTGTCGTATATTTTATATATGACTTTATATTTACTTTTATACCTACTTGTTCAGTCTGCTTATATTATTTTAATTATTCACTCTTTTCATATCAGGAGATGAAAAGAAAACGACAACAACACTGACTCATTATAGTTGTAATATTTCCGAATGTAAATTTATCTATTACATGGCATTAACATATCAATTATTTTAAACAAACATAATAAAAGACACAATTTAGAACTTATCATAACAATTTATGTATTACTTGAGTGAGAGTAGCATATACGATATTTTTTTAACAAATTTAATGAAAGAAAAAGAAAGAACTTTTCTGCAAATGGAATGAAATTAACATTATTTAGCATTATGTGAAGTTCCATGGAGATTATTTGAAACAAAGGTGTATTACAATTGACATAAATAACTGTTTTGCAAACTAAAATAACAACCATTATATGCACCACGTACCGTTTTTTTGTGTGTTTTTTTTCAATAAATGTTACGCAGATATTCATACAGACTAATACTTTTTGTCGGAGTGTTGAACACCAGAGGTTGACTGTTCTATACCGACGGCTCCTAACGTATCTTTTTTTCAATAAATGTTACGCAGATATTCATACAAACTAATACTTTTTGTCGGGGCGTTGAGACACCAGAGCCAGTAGACTTGAGGTCGACTGTTCTATACCGACGGATAATAATTACTCTATTTATTTATTTTTGTTAATATATAAAAACAATTTGTATTAAGCTTTAGATATTGATTTTATGACTCCTTTTCGTAGGCGGAAAGTCCTTTTCGTGTGACCAAAATGGAGTCAAAACACAAAAGTAGGCCTATTGACCAAAAATTAATTTGAAGTTTGTCATTTTGATTTAACTATATTTTTTTTACTGCAAACATATTTCATTAGTCTGTTTCTAAATATATAAAATAATTTGCGTAATGCTTCAAATATAGATTGTATGGCTCCTTTTCTTTGCTGAATCTCCTTTTCGCACTTTAGGCCTAGCGCCTACAGTATGCACCGCATGGGTTGCGTGGGTTCATAATTTCTGCCTTCTGCGAGTGCATGTCTTATAGGAAACTCATCTCCCTCTGAGGTAACTGTCCCAATATAATCTAATTTGATCTGGTGAAGAGGCATACACCCCCATTTCTTTTCATTTGCTATTTCATTTTTTTAATTAGGTCCGATTCAGATCATTCCGTTATTTAAGCTCCTTTTCGGTTATCGAGAAAACAACAACGAAATTATTTAGCGGGAAAGTCGAAATGGAGTTTGATAAAAGTTCAATTAAAAGGAGTAACAGACGAAACAAGCATGCAGGAAAGGAATTCGAGCATGACACATACAAACACAGACTTCAGTTTTACAAAATTCCTCCAACTGACATAATATCTTTATATGAATTTGAAGACTTCGCAGTAGAAAGACTGAAAGGTTTGTTAGTCATTGGTTTTCGCGAGATGTCCCCTCCCTGTCTTTTCTTTCTATACTGCCTCAGTCTGAATAAGACTATCATGACAGGTGGTGGCATGGTTAAGGGTTCGCCAATAGTATAAAGTGGGTGGGGTATGGTAAAAATTACAATGCCAATTTTTGCTTAAACTTCAATTTTCTTGCAACTGTCAATGCTGACGTAGTGTGTCACATTTATAAAGAAACATTTTGATAGCTAGTGTTCTGAATAAAAGTAATTAATAAAAAAGATATTGTATTTTTGATTTCAGTACCTCGGGTGCATCCAATCATTGACTTCTTTTTATTGAAAGTGAATACACACATCCATAGTCCAGTATGTTGTTTACAATATGTAAGAATAAAAATGAAAAATTAAATAACAGCAACTTAATAAAACAGAATTTCATAACACCATCTATGCCAAATCAATGAATTTTCTGCACCGTGTTTTATCCCCAAAAGTAGTGCAAATCACTGTTAAATTATACTATTTGCACGAGATTTACTACTACTAATACTACACAATGATTATTGAATGAACGGAAGAACGGTATTACACACATTTGTTTACCTCATGAACGATCCTCTATTGCGACTGTATTCTGATAGATCTGAACAGTTTATAACAGGTGCGTGGGGAAAACGTATTGATTCTTCTTAAATATGTTATTCTTGAGAGATATAAGACTCGAAACATTATAAAATCAGTTAATTTGGCAAATAATATCGTTACTTTCTAATTTCCGGAAACTTCTCATTCGCAACATCCCGATCATTTCTATGAAGTATGATTTCGAACGTAGACGGTATTATCCGAGTTTTCACGAACGAATGCCTTATAACACCTACAATTGCATAAAGTAGTGCCATTTTTATTTCTTATTTTTAGTATTTATAACGGCATGGGTTCATTTTCCTCGTTTTCTTGTAACATTTATAACACAAATGATAAGAATATTGTTTAAAATGAAAAATACAATTTGTAATTATAAATTCGAAAATTCGATTCGGATTTCCCTAGTATGCATCGTTAAAAAATGATTGGCGTAGGAATCGTAATCGGTTAATCGGTCATATTTTGTTCAGTGAGGTGAAGCATTGAAAATACTACAAGAAAACGTAAAATCTTTAACTCGACATCCATGATTACCTGACAGGTGCTTTGATTTGTCTTCAATGTTTTAGCAATCTACTTAGGGTAATATGCAAGATTCACATATATGTTCTGTTGCTGCATAGATGACTCTCACACCAATTTAGGCAATAATCCATGTTCCACTTTTGTTTACATATTTTTATGAATGAAAAATATGGCCGAAGAAAACTTCAACGTGTCAACGAAGTTATTTACTTTTTTCTGCAAAACTGGTTTGAATTTCGACTTAATACTCTAACATATTGTTAATCATTGTCTATACATTTAATCTAAACCAAAAAACAATTATTTTGTTCAGTAATTATGTTGTTTGCAGGGAAGTCCTTTACCCTATTGTTTTGGTTCACGCTAATTAAGTACCCACATATTGACATTTTTCATTATGACTAAAGTGAATTATACTCAAAGTTTAATATGAAAGGTTTGTTGCATATTTTCAAGACTGTCTAGTTATTTAGGTTTCAACACCTAATACCCCACCCACTGGAAATTCAATTCAGAACATTGGCGAACCCTTAAGGTTCATGTATATTCTTTGGAAATCACATTGAATTATATAGGGATTTCGCCAAATCCTGGAACTAACGTGTATCTTGAGTATTTTTTACAAAAAACATTGAAAACAAAATATTTACATACCAATCTAGGCAGTAGGGATAAGATACCGTAAATTAAATGATAATCCATATACTCTTCAGGGTTTCCCCCAGAAAATTGTGAAGGCATGTTGTTCTGACATTACATTTACCAAACTGGTCTTGAAAAAAATAGTGCCTATTAATGGCAAAATAACATATTTCTATGATTTTGGTGCAAAGGGAACAAGGATCACCATAGAAATTCTATTTTTCTTCTTTTAAATCTGTTATTCATGAAAATTAAGAAAATCTTAAGGCATGTTGCTCTGATGAAGGCATGTTGTTTTTCCTTTCTTTTCCAGGAAGGCATGTTGCATGCGACATGCCTTATGATCCTGGGGGAAACCCTGCTCTTCATAAAATCGTATTTTATCTTTCTTAATATTCCTTTGCAGGGTTCGAAACTAACTTTTATGAGTAGGAAGCCTGCAGGACTTTCTGCCTTTAAAAAATGGTGGTCCTTCTGACCAATAGGTATCCTTTTCATGCACAGTTATACTTAACTGAAAAATTACAATAAAATAAAACATATACCGTGGCAGAGATGTTTTTGAGAATTGTCCACAAACAGTTTTATTTTTATTTGGGGCCGAAATTATAAACTATTTCGGGCCCCATTCACAATTCCAAAAAGTATCCTTTTTTCACAATTATATCCAAAAAATTCACAATCTGAAAAAAAAATAAAAAAAATTATATACAGATCAGTAAGAATACTAGTCTTAATATAAGCTGGTGTCAAAACTAGTCTGTATTTACCAAAAACAAAACTTTAAACCAAGGGATATTAAACTGAAAATAAAAGTGAAAAAAGTTTATTTCTCTTTTGTTATTATATTTCACAATTTCTAGAAAAATGCTGCTATTTTTCACAATGGCATGGGCACAGGCTGCATTCACAAAACACATAAAAAAAACACTGACAAAGAAAGCAAAACCTGTTACACAAAGTCAATCATGCAAATGCTTGACGCTCCTATAAAAATTATGTACAATCCTACTAGATCTAGGGGAAATTCGGGTAAACTCGTTCAGATGGGGAAATTCGATCACGCTGCTGGTTTTATTTTAATAAAGAGGAAAATCAGCCTCGTCGGGTGTTGTTGCTATAAATAGATCCCTACATCAAACATAGACTGGTACACCATCTATAAATAGTGTATATACTGACATGCAATTTTACCGCGAATTTTGAAAAGCGTCCTTATCCGGTTTACACGTTTTATTGCAGATGTTCTAAACGGCTCAACTAGATCCGCTGACAACGTATACGTTTAATTAAAATTGCATTTTTTAACACTTGAAGCTGTATATTGATAATAACCTTGTATTATTCGTACATATTTTGTGATAATAAATAAAACATAAACTGTTATTTACACACAGAAGTGTGACCGAATTTACCCTGTCTATGAATTTGATACTATCATCAGGCCTCGACAGTAACGGGATCCCGAGGACGCCAACTTTTGGGGATTGACACCAACTTTGTCAAGTTCGGTATTCCGACAGGCTCCTCAATTTCTGGGAGTGGAAATATTAAAATCTGCAACAAAAATTGTTCAATTAAATTGAAGTTGCATTGTTTATAAATATATTTTCTTCTCAATGCGGAAACCCAAGGTGGAGCATGCCTGACTACTCTAAATTGTCATCCCCCGAGGCAAAATTCTTAATAGTTTACCTTTTGGACATAAGGTGAGGATCCGGTGGGATTCAATGCTGGGTATGCACACTCCTTATCCAATGAGGTAAGGTATAGCTAAAGAACTGGCCAATCGCAGCGTACGTTACAGTCAAAGTAACCTGTGTTAAGATTGTGACCTGACCGAAAATCATGACTTGATCTACTTTCAAAATCTTTTTCAAATTTAATAAGACGGATCAAATAATTAGGAGTTGTTGTCTTAATTCTTCATGTTCTTCGAGAAGACAAACTTTAAAGCATTCGAAACACATTATAGCATAGACACAAGTTCATAGATGATGTGTAATCAAGTTATTTCGATCGAATATTGACTTGCCATTTTTTTCGGCTGAAAAGGTAAATTATTCTTTGATATAATGGAATAAAAGTTTGACATTAGCACATTGTTTTGGCATTGAAAAATGTGATAATGGATAAAATAGTTTGTAACTGATGACTTTTCGATCGAATTTTGATGATAATTTTCCAGACGAAGAAAGTGCGTAGTTCAGGTAGTACATGATGTCGGATGCAGAGAACTTTGTTGTAACATCAGCAAAACTGTACTGTGTTGTGTTTAGCTTTTACAAATGGTGGAATAAACACATTGGTTTATATAGGCAGTATGAAGACTAAGCATCCTAGGAAGATATTTTAAATTAAGTGTGAGCTTAAAATTTACAAATTGATAGAAGGAAGAGCATTGATTAAAAGACAAATGCAATAATCCATGTAGGGCCTATATATATTTTTATTCTTCTATCCATGTGTAAGCCATAAGGAGTGACTGAATAAAGCAATCAACACTCTTAATGTGAAATGTGAATTCTCTGTGGGGAGAAGTCACTTCTGACTAAATTCCGAACCAAGTTTGAACTCTGTAAAGCAGAGACCTGTCATTGTTCAAAAATCATTGGGAAATTCAAATTAAATCCTTGTCAATGTTACATGCAGCAGCATTTTCCAAACACTTTGTTGCAAAACGCTTTTAAATTTGATATGAAAATAAAAATTCAAACTATTAAAAAGAAGATCAATTTTATATGAACAGGTTAAATAATAGTTACATAATGTGTTTTCAATGTTTTTTAAACATTTCCCCGAGATTTATACCTTTAACCTATAGAAAATGGCAGGGACACCTATTTTATGGGAAGGACACCAGATTTCAAAAGCAGGAGTCCCTGTGGGATTTCTTCCAAAATGAGTTAGTGTCAAGGCCTGATCATACTGCTTTTATTACAGTTTTAATTTATGCAATTGTCTATTCACTTTCTCTATTTGTATTTTTTCGTCATCTCCACCAACTCTCCTCCAAAAACATTCTATAGACATGTCTATTTTCTTCAACATTTTTACGGGAAAATGTCTTCATATCAAGTATAATGGTCCGGTTACAGTGTTTTATTGATAAAAACTACTAGTTAAGTATTGGATAAATCGATCACGACACAGTCTACGAACTTCGGAAATCTCGGCTTTATACCCTATCACCAAAGTAACCAATATTTTCATGTTTACTTCCGGTGTATTTGAGTGTAATTTATCGTCTATTTATTTAGTTTAAGCAAACGCTTTGTGGAATTTCTTTGCCAGAATAAAAGGAAACAATAAAGACTTGATTTATTTTGTTACTAATGTCAAAAGTCTCTCGTCCGTAAGGACGACCAGAAGGAAATATTCACTCGCCCGGCCTGACAAGTCACTCGTCATGACTAGCGGACGAGTGGAATTTTACAGGCCTGTGCAAAAAAGTAAATATATATATAAGAACATATTATAATGATTTATAAAGTCTGATTTCTTGAAGAAATCTAAGACAATACTAAAATCTATAGTATCAAATAACTTTCATAGTATTAAACTCCTGTTGGGGATCAAGCAAGCCTAGTCATTCTAAGTTATTCACTGAATAATACATAAGTTCAGCAAAGATCTTTCAGTTTGGCCTAATAGCTTCACTTCCATGACAAATGAAAGATTAATTATTATTTGGAAATTAGGCCAAATAAAATAATCATATGATAGTATGTGTGGCAGTCTTCATCTGTCATTCGGGCTAGTGATTTTTCTTTTTTTTATGAAGTCTGGCTCAAGGAAAATGTACGGGTTTTCTTTGAGTATATAAGAATTCGGGCTAGTGACACAAAAAATTTAATTCAAAGACTGTCACTGTGGTTTCGGTTACATTGGGAACAAAAATAAGGACGGTAGGTCGGAAAAAAACTCTTCATTTTTCCTTTCTTTTTTTTTGAGTGATTTTTGAACCAGTAAAAAAAGGCTAGACTGGAAGTTGGTCTTCCTTTTTTCTTTCCTTTTTCAGGTCTTGCTTGTTACCTTGTAACTTCCTCCATCATGCTAAGTAGTGTTCATAAATTTCCTAATGCCTTTAAATTGACAACATTTCTCGATACAGATTCCTAAGATTCCTAAGATTAAAATCGAGGAGGCTGCCATCTTGCTTACCGGAAGCGTCTTTCTGAGTACGAAATTCTACTACGAATATTCGCCCCATGTACTTTCATACTTTCCTCGAAAAAATGATGGAAAAATAGAGTCGGCTTAAACGGCACAAAAATCTAGGGTTGGTCGGGTAACCAGTACCACACATTATTTTATTTGGCCTTTGACCTGACTACCCCAAACACTTGACAATTGCCAGTTATCGTGTTTGACAGGTTTTTTGTGTGTCGGTTGTATTCATGAGTTGAGCTGGGATAAGTTTCCAAATACAGAACAAGATTTCAGACGAGAGAGATAATTCGAAAGAAAAACTTGGTAACATGTCGCTGAAAATAGTCATTGCAAAATACAACTAGATCTGCTTGATATTATTTTCTTGAGTGGTATTTAAGGTTTAGTCACTTGAAATATGGCCGTTTGTTATGCAGGCATGGTTATATGTGATTCCTTCAGAAACATCTCCGGGAAAGTGTGAATGTGTCGTTCTGTCAGTACTCTACCTAATTCCTACAAATCAAAGATTTGGATCATAACTCTGTCGTAGGTACACACAATAAGAGCTATGATTCTCACAGCTAGTCACTCCTAAGACGTCTTCATAAAGTGCCTTCTCTTTACTTCATCTCTCACTTGCATAGAGCGACATGCATTCATTCCATCCATACAAACTACTGGACAGAAATACACACTCAATAAAGACATTATTTCTGAATTTTACAAACTTACATAAATTATTATTATTCTTTGTTGTAGTATTGAAAGCGGTGGAAACTGCCGGAGAAAAGTATGTCAGAGGGACGGAGAATTATGAAAGTTATTTACGAGAAGAGTTGAAGAAAACCGCTTTCAGAGGACTGATTAAGGTACTGTATGTATGATAGAAAGTTAGAAATCTTGCTGTTTCAGGTTGAGGCAATCTGAATAGCACAGATTTGTCAACATTGCTTAAAAATTGCTAAAAAATATATTTCGCTTACAAGAACAAATATTGATGATTTTGTCGGAAAACATACCAAGAATCTATTGAATTTGATCGTGCAGCTATTGTTAAATAGCTAAATCTTTAAACTGTGAAATGTAGTTCCATTTTGTGACAATTTTGATCTGTGCTATTGGTGAGAATGCCTGATATTAAATGCAAATAAAAACAAGAAAAGTGTGTGCCATTCAACAACATCTCAGTTCCAGGGCTTCTAAAATCGCCGGTTTATCGGTTCCCAGACCGAAATCTGTGTCTCCAGACCGTTTTTCTTTTCAAAATCTCTGTTTAAATCGGTCCCAGATATTGTATCTATCGGTCGTTAAAAAATCTACAATTGCCCTTCACACCTAAAATATGCCTTGCGGCAATATTCTTTGATCCATAACACGATTGTTTGTCACTCACTGTGCGAAAGTAGGTCAATTTGGTCAATTTGGACTAAACCACTACCGATAGTAGGGAGTTTTCCGGAAGAGTCTATAGCCATGTAGCACGCCTTTGATGTGTGATTAGTGAAAGCATATCACGCGTTCTGTCGGTTCGCTGAAGCGAGTGTTACCGTCTGTAATTTCTTTGATATACCGTTAGTCGTAAGTTGTTAGCCTGTTTGCTTGTGTCGGTTTTTTAGCTCTACTGGCCGAAGGCCAGCAGAGCTTATGGGATGCTGAGTTGTCCGTCGTCCGTCCGTTGTTAACTTTTGTCTCGTTAAGACGATAGGGCCTTCATTTTTCATCCGATCTTTACCAAACTTTAACAGGTTGTTAATATCAATGAAAGCTCGGATGAGTTCGAAAACCAGCCAGATCGGACAAGTAACAGCGGACTTATGGCCCTTGATTTAGTAAATAATGCTATATTTTGCATCGTTAAGACGATAGCGGCTTCATTGTTCATCCGATCTTTACCAATCTTTATCAGATTGTTAATGTTGTTGAAACGCGCGAACAAGTTTGAAAACAAGCCATATCGGACCAGGAACAGCGAAGTTATGGCCCTTGATTTAGTTAAAAATGTTATATTTTGCCTCGTTAAGACGATAGGGGCTTCATTGTTCATCCGATCTTTACCAAACTTGATCAGATTGTTAATATCAATAAAAGCTTGGCCAAGTTCAAAAACCAGCCATATCAGAATAGTAACAGCGGAGTAATGGCCCTTGATTTAGTTAAAATGCTATATTTTGCCTCGTTAAGACTATAGGGGCTTCATTGTTCATCCGATCTTTACCAAACTTTATCAGATTGTTAATATCAATGAAAGCTCAGACAAGTTCGAAAACCAGCCATATCGGACCAGTAACATCGGAGTTATGGCCCTTGATTTACTTCAAAATGATATATTTTGCCTCGTTAAGATGATAGCGCCTTTGTTTTTCATCCGATCTTTACCAAACTTCATGAAATTGTTAATGTCTATGAAAGCTCGTTTAAGTTCTAAAACCAACCAGATCGGACCAGTAACAGCGGAGTTATGGCCTTTGATTTTGTTAAAAATGCTATAATATGCCTCGTCATACGATAGGGTCTTCATTTTGCATCTGATCTTTGCCAAACTTTACCAGATTTTACAACTGTCTTTTTTATATTATTATTAATTTTATTTTAATTATTATAATTTTATTTTTTATTTATATTTTTTTAATTTTTTTTTTTTTTTTTTTTTTTTTAATTATTATGTTTTAATTTTTTTTTCATAATTTTTTTTTTTTAAATTATTCCTTTTTTTTCATAATTTTTTTTTTTTTTTTTTTTTTTAACTCTATGTTGGACCAGTCGGACCAGTAACAGAGGAGTTATGGCACTTGATTTAGTTAAAAATAAATGCTATATTTTGCCTCGTTAATACGGTATGGCCTTCATTTTTCATCTGATCTTTACCAAACTTTACCAGATTCTTTAGTTATGGCCCTTGATTTAGTCAAAAAGCTGTTTTTTTGCCCGAAACTTTCAAAAAAACGTAAATGGCAGTCACTCGCTTCATTGATGTTATAAGAGCCATGTTAGCCAGTAGAGCGTCCACAGGCCCTCTTGGGCCTCTTGTTTTTTTAAGTGGCCAAAGCTGGGACTGAAATTTGTTTGCGTCATTAAAATACCGAGATGTGTTAATTGTTTGTTTGATTTTTTTTTTACAATAACTTTAAGTATAATATTAATGACATTAATTAAGGAAAGTGATCAAACCTAACACCGTTTTTTTTTTGAAGTCGGACCGAAATAGTTTGCGTTAGTCGTAATTTGGTATTAATTAAGCTAATTGATGAAAAACGATATTACTTAAATTTATGTAAAATCGTATATAATCCGCTAGTCCGCTCGTGTTAGTCCGCGTTTTATACCTACCCGGTTTATTAGACACTTCCGGTTCAAATCCTCAGATGATCAACAATTTTAATATTGAGTGAAAATTATTCATTCAGTAAAGCGAAGACATGATGTCAGTCATTAAAATGTACAAATTGTGATAAAGTAAGTTATAAATAATACAAATATAATACAAACATACATTTTAAATAGTTCTCTATATCAATGACTGAACGGAAAAAATGCATGGTGGGTGGGGTACGGCGATTTTAGTGATTTTTTCAAAATAAGTGCGATTCTTACGGCAGTTAAAAACCTTTTAAAATTTTAGAAGCCCTGCTCAGTTCTATAAAGCATCCAACGTATTAATTTAAGTTCGATGAATTTTATTTATATCTGAAATGTTAATATATCGTTATAATGCATTTAAATATTTGGCCTTGAATATTACACTTGTGTAGTCTATGTTAAACTTTCAAACATTTGTATTTTGTTAAATTTTTGGGGAGCATATTATGTCCATCCGGATGTCTGTCTGTCCTGCTTTCTTGTTCATTTAACTCCTTGTTTTTCATTCGATTTTCATGAAACTTTACAGGAAGTATCAGTATGATTTCTAGTAGGCATATTGTCAGCCTGGACGTTCCAGGTGAATGAATTTTAGCAGAGTTACTGGACTTAAAAGTTACTCGATTCTTAAGCTTGTCTGCACAACTACGTTTTTCATCAGATTTTCATGAAACTTCACAAGAAGTGTCAGTATGATGTCTAGTCGCGCCTATTGTCAGGGCGTTCTGGTTGAATGATTTTTGGCGGAGTTTCGAGACTATTTTTCGAATCTAAAGCTTGTCCATTCAACTCAAACGTTTTTCATCGGATTTTCACGAAACTGCATAGAACTTTCATCCGATTGTATTTCACAAACGTGTACCTTTATTCATGGAGCATGCATCGGTTTTACCAATTTCTTGTTTCAGTTCAGCGAAGATGAAGACGAAATTGATGAGAGTGAGGTAGTGTTGAGGCGGCAGGACCACATTTCTCACTTCATACTCAGATTGGCATATTGCAGATCGTAAGTGGAGAATGTAAATAATGTATACCATCAAGACCATATGTCAGCTTTATAGCAGCTTTTAAGGCCAATCCCTCGGGCCAAAAAAAAGTGTCTGTTTCTGGTCTTTTTCCCAAAAAATTTGGGTAGGTCGGTAGGATTTTTTAAAAAAATTTTTTTAGAATTAATCCTTACTATATTAATTAAATTCAAATCAAGAACATCAAAAGCATGTTTTCTTGAACATATGATATAATATGAGACTGTGTTCCGGAACACAACACTTACACAGGGCTCAAATTTAGCGACAATTTGGACTGACAACATTTCGTCATTATTTTTTGTAACTGGCAAAACAAAAAAGTTACTTGCAATTTTTACGGTTGTGTGTGTAAGTACAAATACGAAACAAATAAGTAAAAAGCACAAGATTATTATGGCTTCCCCACACAAAGTGTAGTAGGGAAGCCATATTGATTTTGTGCTTTCTGTCTGTAGGTCTGTCTATGTCACAAACGATGTCTGATCAATAACTAGAGAATGGTTGAACCTAGGGTCTTCAAACTTGGAAGGATGGTTGGTCATGACAAGTAGATGACCCCTATTGATTTTGGGGTCACTAGGTTAAAGGTCAAGGTCGCGGTGACATTGACTGTCAAAATGATGTCCGATCAATATCTAGAGAATGGTTGGACCTACGGTCCTCAAACTTGGAAGGATGGTTGGCCATGACAAGTAGATGACCCCTATTGATTTTGTGGTCACTAGGTTAAAGGTCAAGGTTGCGGTGACATTGACTACCAAATCGATGTCCGATCAATAACTACACAATGGTTGGACCTAGGGTCCTCAAACTTGGAAGGATGGTTGGTCATGACCAGTAGATGACCCCTATTGATTTTGGGGTCACTAGGTCAAAGGTCAAGGTCGCAGTGACATTGACTCAAAACGATGTCCCATCAATAACAAGACAATGGTTGGACCTAGGGTCCTCAAACTTGGAAGGATGGTTGGTCATGACTGGTAGATGACCCCTATTGATTTTGGGGTCAAAGGTCAAGGTCACGGTGACATTGACTATCAAAACGATGTCCGATCAATAATTAGACAATGGTTGGATCTAGGGACCTCAAACTTGGAAGGATGGTTGGTCGTGACCAGTAGATATTACTGATACAGATAGTAGATACAGTCACAGGGATATTGAATATCAAAACGATCTCAGATCAATAGAGAACGGTTGGACCTACAGGGGCACAGACTAACTCTATTTAGCTAGGAGCCAGCTGAGCCAGTTAGGGGCCTAACAAAATATTATTTTATTTTACCACTGGTGTATAATTTATGAACAATTACATGCCATTACTCCGTGTTTATTGAATATTATAAAAAAACATTACTGATCATTACAAGTCCAAGTTATCTATTTAATTATAAATAAATAGTATTGTTAATAAGTTTTGTTATAAATGATCACAACTAGAATATGTAAATTATTGTAATAAAAGATTAAAAAAGATTAGATATTATTAAATTAATGTTTTATTTTGTTATAAATATTTTATGTTGACATACAGTTTTAAAATTAATGTATGAGACCTTTTCTATCAACATGATATAATTAGTATTGATGATTTCTAAAAGCACCGCATTTTATTAATCAAAAGCGCCGCGTTTTAGAATATCCAAATACCGGAAGTGAAACCTAATTATTTCCCCTTCAAATTATAACACGAATTTATGATCATGTGTAAAATAAACACTACCATGTCTGTTTTAATGTTGATTTTATACCAGCAAATGTTACTTGTACTCTTGCCCATCTAATTTTACATTGACATTCGAAGCGCAGAGTACCGTAACATGCAGTTTTGTGGGAAACTGTACATCGCAACATCTCGAACGTTGTCTTGTTTCCGAAGTGGAAAAATAAAAACAAACGTGTTTCGTTATTATTTTGTTAAGGGTTTGTCTATTTCGACCAAAAGTACGTAGTTCACGGGACCAAAGCAAAATCTGCGGGGTAAAATCCTCGAACTTAAATGTTTGTGTTGAATGATTACCCTTTTTTCGTTTTTTGGATTGAATATTTTTGGTTGCCACATGGGCAGGTGAAAGTCAAATTTTAGTCGCCCAGACCATTTTTAACTCGCCACGGGCAACTGGGCGAGTGCTAATTTGTGCCCCTGGACCTAGAGTCGTCAATTATGTCTGTTCGGGCGAGTGGGGGAGCCATACATTTTTGTCCCATGGACAATAACAATTTCTAGTTCAACATTAGCAAACATGCTAGATTCCATATGTATCGTACAAATACAGACATATTATGAAAACTTAATATTAGGAAAACTTCATCTATATTAAAACTTAAAAATATTGAAACACCATTGATATGAAAGCTTGTTTCAAAAAAAGGCAGACATAGTATTCTAAATTAAACACGTACGGTGTTTTGATGCACTTGCAAATTTCTGAAAATGTCACTTGCATTTACCAGTACGCCAGCTTAAATTTGAGCCCTGCTTACATGCCTTAAAACCCTTTAAAAAAAAGTAGATTACAAGTCCACTTGACCCGGCTGAAATATCATTTGCCCTGATTTTTAGCTCTACTGGCCGAATGCTATGGGATGAGTCGTCCGTCCGTCCATCGTCTGTTAACTTTTGCCTTGTGAACACTCTAGGGCCTTCATTATTAATCGGATCTTTACGAAACTTTGACAGTGTCTTTATATCAATGAAAGCTCGGACAAACCAGCCAGATCGGATTAGTATCACCGGAGTTGTGGGCTTTGTTTTGCTGAAAAATGCCATATTAAGCCTTGTGAAGACTAGCACCTTTATTTATTATTTGATCTTTACCAAACTTGCACAGATTGTTAATATCAATGAAAGCTCGTACAAGTTCGAAAACCAGCTAGATCGGACCATGAACAGTGGAGTTATTTCCCTTGATTTAGTAAAGAATGCTATATTTTGCCTCGTTAGATATTTGGCAGAGTTCTGGCCCTTTAAAGGATTTTGATACCACAAATTTTTCCAGGCTAGTTCTCCTGAAACCCTTGCTGGATATAGACGAAACTTGACAAGGATGACAAGGATGATCAGTATCAAGCCTAGTTGTGCATATCATCGCCATATTTTGGTTGAATGATTTTTGGCAGAGTTATGGCCCTTTAAATGTTTTAATACACAAACTTTGTCCAGATTAGTCTCTTCTGAACTCTTTGCCAGATTTCAGGGAATCTTGTCGTGGATGATCAGTACTAAGCCTAGTTGCACCTGTCATTGCCATGTTCTGGTTGAATGAATTTTGGCAGAGTTATGAGCCCTTAAAGGTTTTAATACATTAACTTTGTCTAAACTAGTTCTCCTGAACCTCTAGCTGGATTTCAACGAAACTTTGCAGGGATGATCAGTACCAAGCCTAGTTGTGTATTTCATCACCATTTTCCGGTTGAATGATTTTTGAAAGACTTATGTACATAACGTTATCTTGAGCCAGTAGAGCGTCCACATGCCCTATTGGACCTCTTGTTTTAACTTGCCGTTAAATTGTTATTGCATTTGTGAATGAGTGTTCATTGTAAAGCATTTTTATGATACAGACTTGCTAAAAATAAACTAAAAATAAAAGATTATACAGCAATTCATCAAAAAGTAAGAATATGAAACGAAATCACCGTTGAAACACTTAATATTCAATTGATCTTTCTTCTTCTGTTCAACGTGACAAATTCGCGACCACTCAATGTCATTATGAAAGCTGTAATGTGATTGGTTCAAAAAGTTTTAGCAACCAATGAAATACTCGCTTTAAAATTGATGAACTTTAATCAAGGGAGACCATTTTTTCAACAAATACGGCTTCAAATTTCACGCAAAAAACACAATTTTAGTTGGATTTTTAGTTTGAAAAGTTTGATTGTCACAACATTTTTTAGACTAGCCTGACGGGCAACCATTTTTGAAAGAGAGACTAGCCCGGATTCAGATTGGATTAGCCCTGGGCGTCGGGCGTCGGGCTATCCTATTCTTGGAGCACTGTCGGGGCCTTAAAAATAGGGCCGGTTGGAAGGTCGGAAACAAACCTCTTTCTTTTTTTTGTATTACCGTATTCCTCGGCCTATAGCGCGCACTTTTTTACCCCAGATTCTGTGGCTGAAGTTGGGGTGCACGGTTTAAGCAACAAGTAACTGTTTTACTCTTTTTTTTCCAGCCAAGACGAGAAGTTTTGTGGGTTTCAAAAAGTCGCAAGACCGGCCGTTTACTAGAGAGATTGAATCGAACAAAAGTTGGCTTGTTTCTATTGTTTCAATAAAATGCATTGTATGTATATGCTTATTATCAATAAAAATAATAAAATCAAACTTTACCATGTATTATGTTGATTATTGTTGAGAAAATACCATTGAAATGTTGAAAAATATCATTGTTTACATCAATCGGCAAAGTGAAATGATAACGAGGCTGTGGTTTCCGTTTTACGTAGACGGGTTTACAAACCCATGAATAGAATATTATGTTTTCTTCCTAACGACGACAACCGGATAACCGCGGTATTGATTTACCGCACATATTTATTTGTTAAAAGTCGATTCTGAATTTTGACAACGTAGAATCTTGATTATTCATAAAGGGTTTAATTGACTGGGAAAATGTGTGAAGTGTTTGGTTCTTGCTAATCTGACCGCAAACAACGATGACTATGGTGAATATTAAACAAACATGTATAAACAATACATGTACGCAGAAAAATGTCAATTCCTTAATTGTCCTTGATTACTTCAGAAGTTTGAGTAGGTGCTGACACGATGTGTTAGGAAAATGCATTTAATAGGTGATGCCACAAGACAATGCATCTCATTTCGAGAAACCTCTCAAACTGTCAACACCTTCAAATTGTCAACACCTTCAAATTGAGAAGCAAGAGTAAATAACCTGCAAACAACACCAGTCATACAATGCCAGATTAATAAATTTAATATGATCGTAATAAAAGTTGAACACGGGCGTGGGGATTTTTATTTTATTGAAACTTGAGTAAACAACAAAAGTACACTCAACGGTACAAGTTTATTTACACTTGAGTAAAAAAACACAGTCTAACATGCAGCTTGTTTTAGCCAATCAAAATTCGTTTTACATTTCCTCTTTGGTCAATGATTCAAAATGGCGCTCTGGTGTCCTGAAATTGAAAACACGTTTTTTATGTGAGGTTTACGCTACAATACATAACAAAAAGTTTTTTTCCAAGGATTCCAGACCCAAAGTCGGGGTGCACGTTATATGCGCATGCACGCTATACGCCGACAAATTCGGTATAAGGCCCTTTAAAGGATTTTGATACCACAAATTTTTTCCAGGCTAGTTCTCCTGAAACCCTGGCTGGATATAGACGAAACTTGACAAGGATGACAAGGATGATCAGTATCAAGCCTAGTTGTGCATATCATCGCCATATTTTGTTTGAATGATTTTTGGCAGAGTTATGACCCTTTAAATGTTTTAATACACAAACTTTGTCCAGTTTAGTCTCTTCTGAACTCTTTGCCAGATTTCAGCGAATCTTGTCGTGGATGATCAGTACAAAGCCTTATATGTCATCGTTCATTTCGGGTCATCTTGAACAGGGTGTTACATTTCTAAGCATGCATCACTGAATTTACAGACATCCCCTCCAAAGGATGGTATACTTCTCTATACCTTGTCTGCTTAAGGTATTGAGGGAGTTCATTTTCAAACCTTTAGGACTAGACCCATCGGCCACCGCAACTACAGTCATGTCCTGCACTCATGCCTCTGAAATTTCTTCCAAAACTTTTTTTATTGAAGTAACCTTACTTGTTCTGTTTGAGGGAAGAACTGCATAGATGGTTCCTAACTTTACATGTTGTGTTTCAGGGAAGAACTGCGTGGATGGTTCCTAACTTTACATGTTGTGTTTCAGGGAAGAATTACGCAGGTGGTTCCTACAACAGGAGCTAGACTTTTTCCGGTTCCGGTTTCAGTATGATAAAAATAAGAAGGCAAAAATGAAGTTTCTTCAACTTAACAACCTGAATTATGAATTGGTGAGTGAATATGCCTTTTCTTTATTTCATCTGCAATGAAATGGTACAGCAAGCCCACCTTTTCCCGTGAAGTGTTTTCGGAAAGAATCATGCACAGTTTATAAATACCATTATCTGGTAAAAGTTGGTTAAAATAGCTTACAAGTCAGATTCATTCCTTTGCATGTTGTATGTCTTAAAATGCATTCTCATATTAAAGAAACTAACCCGCCAAATAAGTTCGAAATTACACTACAATACTGTTCATCAAAACCCTATCCAGGTGTTTAGGTCTTATAAAACTGTATATGTGCCAATTAAAAGTAAAGGTTTATTCACGGTTTCTTAAAATACCCATGGTCGATCAACTAATTATGAGTTGGTAACTCTTAATACAGTGCTTCGGTTTTGGGGTTTGACATGCTGGTTAAAACTGTTTATATTGTGTCTATAGAGTTTGGATTCTCAGAATATGTATTAAAGTTATATATGTACCTCATCGTCAGTAGGTTTAGAAATAATGTACATGTACATGTACATATACTGTAAAATTTGGCTGTTGTTGGTGGATATCTACTTTAACTATTCCAGTATTTAAAGATTACTGTCGGTTTATGGTCTTATTACAGATATCGCCTAGTGAGAAGAATGAATTACAGGAGAAACTAGCCGCTGCTTCGAATAGTTCCGCCAGCACTGTGGAAACTAAGGAGTTCTTTAAGGTGCATACATTCATTTAAGCACAAATCGTACAATACACCCACTGGCTCTTGCCATAGTATGTCTATTACTGGGAAGCCAGGAATGTAGATTTCCAGCACATTGAAACTGACTTGGTGTATGCGATATGGAGACTATTACAAGTTGAATCATTGAAATATTTTCATAAAAACATATTGAATGACAGTTATAATACCAAAAATAATCTGACATCAAAAAACTGAGACGAGTTTTAGTATGTTCGGGTTTTAATTTGGGTTATCAAAATGTCCACGCCTATTTTTGCTAAAATCATAACAAAGAAGCATGACTAGGGTCCGACATTAAGTGTGTACAGGCACAACTATATCAGCATAATTATGTATAGCAGAGCCTCCTCTGGGATTCGCAAATGGAGCCAAATGAGACAAAATAATAAAAGTGGCAATAAAAAAATAACTTTGGCGAAAGAAATATCCAATTCAGTCGTGAATGTTGTGTATTACTTTCCAATCTCGTCATACCCCTTAATTTTCCCGTATAATCACCTAACTCTGCCAAAATTAGGACCTCTTATTTCCAAGTCAAGAAGGCAACACTTGTCCATGATGAGGTGTGAAATACACACATTTGGTGTCAAGTATACCTTAGGCTTTAGTTATAACTGACAGGACAAAATAAACCAGTGATCAGTATAATTCTAGATAAGATTTTGTAATTGTATACATGTACAGTATTTATTTCGAAACTGAAATATTTCCAGATTACTAAGTTTTATTTTTATGTAAAAAATTGAGTAAAATATTTTTTTTAATATAATTTTATGATTATAGTTCTTACTAATTGCTCTATTCATGGGCCATACTTCATCTAAAAATACATAAAAATAATTTGAAAAATTTATATGCTATCTTTAAGCCAATTTTGGCTCCAAAGTCTCCAGTTTGGCTACAACTTTTTTCATTTGGCAAAATTGGTTGCAAAAGGAAAGAAATGGCCAGAGGAGGCCCTGATTAGTTCATTCCACACTTAATGTTTATATTTTAAAAAAACAAACAGTTCAGATGTTCACTTCTCGGCTATGCCCCAACTTGACATATCGTTGAGATGATAACTATCCCAACTTTGCTGGTCCCTTTAACATGCGGTGTGTTTGGGACAACTACTGCATCGGTTTATATATTTTTTGCCAGTTTTAATATGTACTTACAGGGTCCTCCACAGGATTTTTTTCAGGCGCTGGCATAGGCAGCGCGGGGGGGTGGGTTTGGGAGGGGGCCGCCCCCTCCCATTGTCGATTTTTTTTCCAATTCTAGGGTGCATCATATGCCCCGAGATGATTTTTAATTATAAAATGAAGATGGGGAAAACTATATTAAAGAGAATATAATTATACATATATATTACTTATTCAATAGTGTGACTCGGGATAAAGTCAAAATATTTTTTTTTTTTTTTTTAAAAAACGTTGAAAATTGATGGTTAAAATCTCGACGTTAAATATTATTGAACTAAAACTACAACATGACATAATATAATCTGCAATAAATACACCCCAACACAACAAACTCTTTATCCATTAAATTTAGACCATAATCAGCTACCATACACTTTAAAATAATCTGCGTTTGAATAAAATAATATTAATATTCATTCTTTACATTGATTGCCCTTAAATTACATGTATTTATTTACTAACCATTTTCCATTTCCTCAACCCATTTGAAGTCTTTCTCCCAGTCTGGATTGAACCCGGTCAGCCTGACCCTGGCTCTTTTGGCGACTGGTTCAGATGCTGAGTCACTGACAGTAGGTGCAGCCTCAACATTTCTTACCACAAAAAACTTGCCAATTCCCCCATCTAAGAGTCTCTTACTACTTTGCTTCGACATTTTGTTATGATAAATTAATAGAAACATCGGGCATTTTATAGCAAAGTAACCCAGTTTAACTTCATTAACTTAATTAATTAAAGATATTAACTAATCTCTGAAAGTATCGAGTAATTAAAATAATCTGCAACAAATTAATACTTACAAACTGCAGACGATCCACGCAGAGAGCCGACGAACATCAAAACATCATAATTTTTTTAACAACTCCTTAATAATCACTCATCCTGTATTTAAATCACATTATCCAATCAATTATGTCACATCGCTACATCTTATCTAATTAATCCCATCAAGTTTTGTTTGTCGGGACATAATAATGATCAACAATAAACTCAAGTGAATCACAGCTAACGCAATGCGACAACACCGTATCTCTGCCTGATTTGACTGGTTTATACAACTGTACACACTTGTCCCTGACGTGTAGTATTTCACACCGATAGCGCGTGACTTACATCCTGTGTAGAAGGTCTGTTTATAGTGTATGTGTCGGACTATAAGCAACACGAATCAAGAAAATCAAAGCACCGCGCTTGGGATTTAAAGGACCGCGCTAATTTCAAGGACAGCGCAAATAAGGATTTTGATTTTCAAGCACCGCGCTAGCGCGGTGCTTAAAGGCGCTGTGGAGAACCCTGACTTATTAGTCTTGTATACTAAATCCATGTGTTAACACTAATCTTTACTCTATTAATTAGAGGTACATCCATAACTCCATTTCCAGGTTCATTTCACAGAAGCACTGGACTTGGTACAAAGAAGGAAGGTGTATCTGCAGAAAGGGCAGGCGTATGTCCAGTATGATGACATGATCTCTCTGTTACTGAGCGTCTATCGAACTCATCTGTCACAGGCCCTAGCTGTATGTACCCTAGTCGCATCTATTTCCAGGTTTTGTGTAATCTGCTAGTCTAAGTCTGGTACCATAAGTCTCCCGTAGACTGGCCAATCGGTGATCAGCAAATTGACACACCTACACATATTCACAGATGCTTGTCTCTATCTTCACAAACCCTTACATTTGTCCAATATTGAAGACTTTGAAATAACAAAGTTGCGGAAATGAAGTAATTAGACTATTAGGTAATTTTTAATGGCACATTTTAATAATAAAAAGAACATCAACACTTGAGGTTTAACTAGTCGTTCTCAAAGTCACTAGCCTCAGGCTCATGGGCTAGCGTTAGTGTTGAAATCTGGTAGAAAGCCTGTTTTGATAGTGATAAAATGCATTCAGAGATATTTAACTGGCTGGGTTATTTGCAGAAGAAATTGAGTTATCATTTCGCGCGTAACTAGTATCATGTTCTTTATTAGTCCCCTACCGGTCTCAGACTGGAAGGACTATAGCATTGCACTCAGTCTGTCAGTCAGTCTGTCTTCGTTTCTGCTCAATAACGTCAGTTAGGAATGAGATATTGGAATGAAACTTTATGGGTAGGTAGCTTATATGGAAAGGAAGCTTGGGATTGCATTTGGGGTCGCTGGGATCAAGGTCACTGTTACTAAAAATAGAAAAAACGTTTATGCTCAATAACTTCAGTTAGGAATGAGATATTTGAATGAAACTTTATGGGAGGTAGCTTATATGAAAAGGAAGCTTGGAATTGCATGTGGGGTCAAGGTCACTTTACTAAAAATAGAAGAATTGTTTCCGCTCAGTAACTTCAGTCAAGAATGAGATATTGGAATGAAACTATGGGTAGGTAGCTTATATGAAAAGGAAGCTTTGTAATGCACTTGGAGCCACGGGTGAAGGTCATGGTCACGGCTACTAAAAATAGACGAAATAAGAAAAACGGTTTCCGTTCATTAACCAGTTAGGAATGAGATATTGGAATGAAACTTTATGGGTAAGTAGCTTATATGAAAAGGAAGTGGGTTTGCATTTGGGATCACTGGGGACAAGGTCACTGTTACTAAAAATAGAAAAATGGTTTCCACTCAATAACTTCAGTTAGGAATGAGATATTGGAATGAAATTTTATGGGTAGGTAGCTTATATGAAAAGGAAGCTTTATATTGCATTTGGGGTCACGGGTGAAGGTCAAGGTGACGGCTACTAGAAAAATGGTTTCCGCTCAGTAACCAGTTAGGAATGAGATATTGGAATGAAACTTTATGGGTAGGTAGCTTATATGAAAAGGAAGTTTGGGTTTGCATTTGGGGTCATTGGGGACAAGGGGGTTTGCATTTGGGGTCACTGGAGCCAGGTCACTGTTACTAAAAAAATAAAAATGGTTTCCGCTCAATAACTTCAGTTAGGAATGAGACATTAGAATGAAACTACGGGAAGGAAGCTGATATGAAAAGGAAGCTTTGTGTTGCATTTGGGGTCACGGGTGAAGGTGAAGGTCACGGCTACTAAAAATAGAAAAACGGTTTCCTCTCGGTAACCAGTTATGAATGAGATATTGGAAGGAAACTTTATGGTTAGGTAGCTTATATGAAAAGGAAGTTTGGGATTGCATTTGGGGTCACTGTTACTAAAAATAGAAAAACCGTTTCCGCTCAGTAACTTCAGTTAGGAATGAGATACTGGAATGAAGCTCTATGGGCAGGTAGCTTATATGAAAAGTTACTTTGTCTCATATTTTTCAGACAGTTAATTGGGCATTTTACGCTTCTAAATTTAATACGCTACCTAATGCAGTAATGCATTACATTGTTGTTACGTTACATTATGCATTTTCATGTTCACGTGTCACTTTATCCAAGGAGAAAATTAATTATCCTCCAAAAAAAACTAAAACATTTTCACACAATGACCGGTAGGGGACATTGTATTGCATAGCAATACTTCTTTTTGTTTATATGTAGTTATAATAGTAGTTTCACATTAAGCCTTTGAAAAATTGGTATACTGGTTGTGTACCAGTTATCGTCATTCACCATATTTCGTCATTATCAATAAAGCGCTCAATATTGTGGGGTTTTTTCAACCCCACTTTACAAATCACTGCACACTATCATCAGACTTATGTAGAGGAAAAAATATTTTAGAAATGTTAACATACACTCTCAAACCAACCTGTTTACCTATATAAATACCGTAATAAACAAAACACAATCGGGGGAATCACGTGCTAATGCGCATGCGCAGGAAGATTTCCTTTAAAAATATCTGACCCTTTACGTCGAACCATTGAATCAATTTCACATGCCCAAAAAAAACTAAAAGCATGTGCTAAACATTCTTAGCCAGGGGAGACAATCAATTTAAATTTGCGAACAGTTATTTCCCTTTAAATTATGAACGTCGAAGTGAAGTAAATTACACTTGATGGGTACAGTGGAAACATCAATTTAAATTGTAGATATAACTTTTTTTCTGACAATTTTTTTTGTGTATTTAAATGCAATGGTATATTTATGTTTCAATTAATAACTATACAAGTTTTCATCATCCCAAATATGGGTTTTTCGGTATAAAACGGAAGATGACGATAACTACTACATTCCGCTCAGACCACCGACCCATTTCAGTCTTATATTTAGTAACGGTCAAGTGACACTTGTTACAGAGAATAGAAACAATGTAAACACAGAATATTTACGGCAAAGGGGTAAGCTTCTCTACCAGTGAAAATATTTATGAAATGACTGGATTTGATTTAGATATATTGAAGAACCAACATAAAAATGACGATATCTGGTATACAGCCAGTATTTGTGAAAAAGAAGAAAAAAATTGTGTTATTTTACATTTGTTGGGACTACTTTACAGATAACTGCCCGAGCGCTGCCCCACCTGGAGGAGGATGAGCGATTGTTGCCCATGTTATGTGGGCTGAGTAAGAGATACCTGGGCTCAGACTACAACCTGAAGAAAAACAACACTGGACTGATCACGGCTGATATGATTGAAATGGTGAGTGGATTGGATTTAGTACTTGAAAAAGACAGAGGGGTGCGTGCCTACCACTCATCATATTCCCCCATCCCCTAAACAACCCTTAATAATGCCTCAAATCCTCTGATTAGCCAAAATTTATTATTCTTTACTTACCAGAGATGACTTTCCTCTATTTTCTGCCCCCTGTCCACCTCGCTTCCCTGTCTCGACGGGCATCTGAATGTAGAAATGCTGCTCCCTCCAACTCCCTGAATAACATTACCTGTACTTCCTAAATAAATCTTCTTATTCTTCAATCTTTTGCCCACATTAATTTTGTCCCTTGTGTCCTCTGTTCAGTATGTAGTTAAGTTTGTAATTGCAGTTGTCCAAGAAGTCCTTCCCGCCCTGCATGCAGCAGTTACACACATCTATGCGTCAGAATCACCACCTTCGTCACGGGGGTCGACAGCAGTACGGCCTCTTCCTGAAAGGTATAGGTCTGTCTCTGGAGGAGGCGATGAAATTCTGGAGGTCAGAGTTCACCAAGTTGATAGATGGAGACAAGGTAAGTGTGGACTGGCGATCAGTTACGTGATTGGCTCTAAATTTCATTTTGTGAAGACACATTGTGTCACGAAACAAATACCGTACATATAAATACTTGCTTTAATATAATTATATATAAATATATGCTTCTCAAGGGTACCCTTTTATAGTCATGTTTGTAAAATGGGACGTATTATAGTATAGCGTTCTCCGTCCGTACTTTTGTTACGAGCAATTGTTCATTCCGCTTGATAACTTTTAAAGCATAACTCTCATTAAACTTCAGGTACATTCTGAATTCATGATCTCGTACTGAAATACGCATTCCACGTGATAACTTCGGAAATATAACGCACACACGCTCATGAAACTCAAGTAAATTGCCCTTGGTGAAAGGAGGAACCCCATTTTTTTTGGGGTCAATAGTTCAAAAATCAATGCTGCCATGACCTCATTTGACATTAGCATGTCTGATTACTCAGGAAATATAAAACCCTCACTGAAAACATTTCAGAGGTACATTGCCCTTGGTGCTAGGTGGTCAGTAAGTTTAACATCAATGTCACATTGGCATACAACGACCCAATCCTGATGAACTCAAGACCATTACTTGCCCTAACATAAGTGAAGTTTAGATGGACATATATATATACCTATTGCGGGGCTCTTGTTTATCAAATGTGTGTAATGTATGAAAATAGAATGTAACATGCTGGTTTTAAAATATGTACGAACATATGTCTATGTTATCGTTTCTCTTGAGGAGCTAAATCTGGTTTATTTAAAAAAAGTTTTGACCTTTTTGTTTTACATCGTTGTCATATAGAATATTCATTTCTTCCGTTGACTGATTTCCTGTTCTTATTTGCTTAGTTTGACAAACAGTACGTGTACAACATTCGCCACAACTATGGTAAGGAAGGAAAGAGAGCCGACTACACGCCCTACAGCTGTCTCAAGGTGATCATGTCCAATACACCCGGACCAGGCGACAGTCATGGTAAGATATGGATTGTTTTACTAGCCATTAATTTGGTAGATGTATCAATCCAGTCAAAACGGCTTGCAAATATAAAGCAATTCTATGGATCATCATGATCATTTTATCATGTATTTCCATTCCAACCAATATCTGATCATAATTTCTGACTTTGTTTTGTGTCTATCCTACTGGCTTTCGGAACGTCGGTGGTTCTACCCAGGTCCCTCCTCCATGAACGAGAACTTGCCAAAAAGGCCCTTGGGGTCTTACTCCTCCAATAGAAGCTGGAAAGTTGCCATATGACCTTAACTGTTTATATATTTATCATGCAGATTTGTACTTTATTGCTTGATAAAGGGGTGACTTACTAAATTTTGTTTATCAGTCGGTGATCGATTATTAAAGAAAAAGCATGCAGAAAACCTTGTCGTTTCTGAAGTCGTAAAGAAAAACTATAATACTGCATCCATGACAAGCTTAGCATTCTGTTTAATAGATGAAACTAGTAAACCATAGAGAAAATGTGGATAATCTACATGATAAATATATTGTGTCGATGCCTTTTATGCAAAAAGTTCCTCGCCATTCATTTTTTCTAAGCCTTAATAATTATTGTTTATTATCAGGATGTCCATTCAAGCATACTGACATGGACTTGTTGAAGCAGAGACTGAAAACCCAGGGTATTGGGGACTCTTACTTAGAAAAGGTAGGTCAATGAAGCCTGATATTCCAGGCTTTTGGAGTCTCTTTAAACTTAGAAATGGTAAGGCCGGTAAAGCCTGAAATCCCAGGCTATTAGGGCTATTACTTAGAAAAGGTAGGTCAGTGAAGCCTGACATCCCAGGCTGTTGGGGGCTCTTAGAAAAGTTAGGTCTGTGAAGCCTGAAATCCCAGGCTGTTGGGGACTCTTACTTAGAAAAGGTAGGTCTGTGAAGCCTGAAATCCCAGGCTATTTGGGACTCTTTCTTAGAAAAGGTAGGTCTGTGAAGCCTGAAATCCAGGCAATTGGGGGGCTCTTACTTAGAAAAGGAAGGTCTGAAGCCTGAAATCCCAGGCTATTGGGGACTTACTTAGAAAAGGTAGTAGCCAGTGAAGCCTGAAATCCCAGGCTATTTGGGACTCTTACTTAGAAAAGGTAGGTCAGTGAAGCCTGAAATCCCAGGCTGTTGGGGTCTCTTACTTAGAAAAGATAGGCCAGTGAAGCCTGAAATCCCAGGCTGTTGGGCTCTCTTACTTAGAAAAAGTAGGTCTGTGAAGCCTGAAATTCCAGGCTATAGGGGACACTTACTTTTAATAGAAAAAGTAGGTCAGTGAAGCCTGAAATCCCAGGCTGTTGTGGGCTCTTAGAAAAGGTAGGCCAGTGAAGCCTGAAATCCCAGGCTGTTGGGGACTCTTACTTAGAAAAGGTAGGCCAGTGAAGCCTGAAATCCCAGGCTGTTGGGGACTCTTAGAAAAAGTAGGCCAGTGAAGCCTGAAATCCCAGGCTGTTGGGGGCTCTTACTTAGAAAAGGTAGGTCGTTGAAGCCTGAAATCCCAGGCTATTAGGGCTCTTACTTAGGAAAGGTAGGCCAGTGAAGCCTGAAATCCCAGGCTGTTGGGGACTCTTACTTAGAAAGGGTAGGCCTGTGAAGCCTGAAATCCCAGGCTATTTGGGACTGTTACTTAGAAAAGGTAGGTCTGTGAAGCCTGAAATCCAGGCTATTGAGGGCTCTTACTTAGAAAAGGTAGGTCTGTGAAGCCTGAAATCCCAGGCTATTGGGGACTCTAACTTAGAAAAGGTAGGCCAGTGAAGCCTGAAATCTCAGACTATTTGGGACTCTTACTTAGAAAAAGGTAGGTCAGTGAAGCCTGAAATCCCAGGCTGTTGGGGTCTCTTACTTAGAAAAGGTAGGCCAGTGAAACCTGAAATTCCAGGCTGTTGGAGTCTCTTACTTAGAAAGGTAGGTCTGTGAAGCCTGAAATCCCAGGCGGTTGGGGACACCTACTTTAAATAGAAAAAGTAGGTCAGTGAAGCCTGAAATCCCAGGCTGTTGGGGGCTCTTAGAAAAGGTAGACCAGTGAAGCCTGAAATCCCAGGCTGTTGGGGACTCTTACTTAGAAAAGGTAGGCCAGTGAAGCCTGAAATCCCAGGCTGTTGGGGACTCTTACTTAGAAAAGGTAGGCCAGTGAAGCCTGAAATCCCAGGCTGTTGGGGGCTCTAACTTAGAAATGGTAGGCCAGTGAAGCCTGAAATCCCAGGCTGTTGGGGACTCTTACTTAGAAAAGGTAGGCCAGTGAAGCCTGAAATCCCAGGCTGTTGGGGGCTCTTACTTAGAAAAGGTAGGTCAGTGAAGCCTGAAATCCCAGGCTGTTGGGGCTCTTACTTAGAAAAGGTAGGTCAGTGAAACCTGAAATCCAAGGGTATTGGGGACTCTTACTTAGAAAAGATAGGTCAATGAAGCCTGATATTCCAGGCTTTTGGAGTCTCTTACTTAGAAAAGGTAGGTCAGTGAAGCCTGACATCCCAGGCTGTTGGGGACTCTTACTTAGAAAAGGTAGGCCAGTGAAGCCTGAAATGCCAGGCTGTTGGGGGCTCTTACTTAGAAAAGGTAGGTCAGTGAAGCCTGACATCCCAGGCTGTTGGGGCTCTTACTTAGAAAAGTTAGGTCTGTGAAGCCTGAAATCCCAGGCTGTTGGGGACTCTTACTTAGAAAAGGTAGGTCTGTGAAGCCTGAAATCCCAGGCTATTTGGGACTCTTACTTAGAAAAGGTAGGTCTGTGAAGCCTGAAATCCCAGGCTATTTGGGACTCTTACTTAGAAAAGTTAGGTCTGTGAAGCCTGAAATCCCAGGCTATTTGGAACTCTTTCTTAGAAAAGGTAGGCCAGTGAAGCCAGAAATCTTAGACTATTTGGGACTCTTTACTTAGAAAAGGTAGGTCAGTGAAGCCTGAAATCCAAGGCTGTTGGGGTCTCTTTCTTAGAAAAGGTAGGCCAGTGAAGCCTGAAATCCCAGGCTGTTGGGGTCTCTTACTTTGAAAAGGTAGGTCTGTGAAGCTGAAATCCCAGGCTATTGGAAACACTCACTTTTAGTCGAAAAAGTAGGTCAGTGATGCCTGAAATCCCAGGCTGTTGGGGGCTCTTAGAAAAGGTAGGCCAGTGAAGTCTGAAATCCCAGGCTGTTGGGGCTCTTACTTAGAAAAGGTAGGTCAGTGAAGCCTGAAATCCCAGGCTGTTGGGTACTCTTACTTAGAAAAGGTAGGCCAGTGAAGCCTGAAATCCCAGGCTGCTGGGGCTCTTACTTAGAAAAGGTAGGTCAGTGAAGCCTGAAATCCCAGGCTGTTGGGGACTCTTACCTAGAAAAGGTAGGCCAGTGAAGCCTGAAATCTCAGGCTACTGGGGGCTCTTACTTAGAAAAGGTAGGCCAGTGAAGCCTGAAATCCCAGGCTGTTGGGGACTCTTACTCAGAAAAGGTAGGCCAGTGAAGCCTGAAATCCCAGGCTGTTGGGGACTCTCTGTTGGGGGCTCTTACTTAGAAAAGGTAGGCCAGTGAAGCCTGAAATCCCAGGCTGTTGGGGGCTCTTACTTAGAAAAGGTAGGCCAGTGAAGCCTGAAATCCCAGGCTGTTGGGGGCGCTTACTTAGAAAAGGTAGGCCAGTGAAACCTGAACTCCAAGGCTGTTGGGGACTCAGAAGTACTAAAAAAAAAGGTAGTTCAATGAAGCCTTCATTTCCATGATATTGTGGGCTTTTACTTAGAAAAGGTAGGTCAGTGAAGCTTATATCCCAGGCTATTGGGGATTCTTAGAAAAAAGGTAGGCCAATGAAGTCTGAAATCCCTGGCATAATGTGATTTAGGTGAAATTCTAGCACTGACAGAAACATGCACATTCATACTGCTTCTATTTCAGATAATGGTTGAAGTTAAGAGTGGCAAGTATAACGTGGCATGTACGCGATACTTCGAGGCAGTTCACAAACAGCCCCTGGAGTATCAAGCCCAGAGCTTTAGTCACCCAAACCAGTGGTTTGATGAGAGTCAGAAATGCCTGAATGGTGAAAATAAAAGTAAGACTAAAATTAAATCTCTATACATCATTCAGTTATACACATTATCAAAAGGTGTAGCGGTTTATAGTTCTCTAGAATTGTGTTTTTGAAACTGAACCTGTTTCTATTAAACGGAATTGTTATATATTCTGACGAAAAGGTCACCATAACCCACATTGACCTGCTTTGTACACTGACTGATTCTGATAAAGGTTTTAAGTTGTATCTGTTCCGAGTCACTGATAGCCCTATAGCTTAGCCCTGTCCGTCGGATGGGGAGTAAACCGAGCAGTGATGTGTATCTAAGTCTGTCGTCAGATCATGTTAATCTACTTGTTAGTAAGAATAGGACAGGTTCCCATATATATATCTATGTATCCTGCCCCTCTCTCTCGGGCGACTCGAATGGTGTGTTTTGTATAAATAATATATAGAGATTATTTAACTGCTGCGTTCCGATTATTAGGAAATCCTTCATGAGATGGCAAGCGTGTTTTTTTCACAAGCAAGCACAGGGTTCAAATGTAACACTGGTTTACTTGCTAAATGCAAGTAGATGTTTGCAGATTGCAAGTAGAAAATATATGCACTTGCTAAATTGTTCAAGTAATAAATGAATCCCACTAGGTCTCAGACTACATTTATTCACTAAACATATTTATCTAACTTAGTCAAATAGGTGGAAATAAGTAAGTATAATTATACATTATTACGTTCCTGCATCTAGCCGAAAATGTCATTATTTACATGTATAGCAATCCTTCTAAAAACGAATCGAGGTTTTAAACTGTTAATGCAAGTACCTTGATTAAAATAGCAAATAGAAAACCTTGGCACTTGAAAACCTTAGCAAGTGGCTAAAAATATTAAATTTGATCCCAGGAGCGGATGCGAGCGAGTGAAAAAACAATACGCTTCCCATCGAGTGAAGGATTTCCTAACAATCGAATGCATCAGTTAAATAATCCGTTTATTACATTTTTAATATCCTATTTATTACATTAACTTTATTTTCTAAAGTTATGTCATTTTGATTGTAGTTCGAACCAAATTACGCCACGGGTGAAGTAAGAATACAGAGGCGTGGCTTATTTACTACGATTTCCTTTTAAGGCAAATCGTAAAAAGCGATAGTAATAAATCACCTGGCACTACAATATAAAAACTTCAAATTTATCGCTTTTAAGGCAACTTTTTATATAAACATATAAATGTGTACTATATTTTATCATGAATCTCTTTTAAAACAGTACATGTGCTAGATTAAGAGCACAGATTCACATAGGCAGTTGCTTCAATCATAATGTGTAAAAAATCGTTCAGCGTGTTTTCAGCAGTTCAGTCAAAAACAAACACGGACAATGTTGTTTAAAGCTATGAAATATCAAATGAAAATGCTTCACTGAGTCTTGATGGAACTATAGTATTGGATATTGACGAGAATTGCAAAATTCAACTAATGTTGATTTGCGGTCATTTAACAAGGTAAGGCCTAATAAAAAAACATGTGTGTTTCCGGTTTCCCGACCGACCCTACTTTATCACCGCCGACCCTAAATATTTTTAGCGGAAAAAAAAAAAAAAAAAATATTTTTTTTTTTTTTTTTTTTTTTTATTCAAATGATAATTTTATTAGCCAGAGTTGTTATGCATCTAATCTGGAATGCAAAGGTTATCAAAAAGTTGCCTTAGTACAAAAATGGCATAATATATGCGAACAATATATATAAAAAAAATATCTAAAAAAAAAACATTTTCCTATCTACCTACCCTAACTTTTTGACAGGGTGAAACCAGAAACACACAAGTTGTTTTTTTAGGCCTAAAGAAAAACTCGGGCTTGCGCAGTCGTAAAAGAAAAGACAGAAGTGCACAGTTAGTAATTTCAGTTCCAACGAGTTAGTTAAAATATTTAGCGACATCGAATATTCCTTCACTGAGAAATCCCTATCTTTCATCGATAAAAATGTAATAAAATTTATTTCAGCAACATCAATGGGTACACCTAAGACACCTGCACGATCGCAACATACTGGTTCCCAGGTGTCACAGTCGACCCCAAAATCTCAGGGAGCCAGTCAACCTGTTACGGCATCACAGCTCAGCGGTCTGGAGGAGATGGACGATGATTTTGATATTGATGAGGCAGAGATGTCCATGCAAGCTTCTAAGTAACATTGATCTGGTAAAAGATGTCCGTGCAAGCTTCCAAATGATATTGATGACACTGATGTCCATGGAAGCATATTAGTGATATTGATTTGACAGAAGTTACGTTGAAGAGGCAGAGATGTAAATGCAAATCATCTAAGTGATACTGATGTCTATGCAACCATCCAAGTTAGATTGATCTGACAGATATTCGTGATGACATCTTTGATAGTGATATTTATGAAAATTTTGCATTTTTCTTTCAATGTATGCAAAAACAGTGCTAGTAAGCTTTACGGTTGTTTATGTTTTAATGGGCAATTCTTAAAATATTCAGGTTTAGATTGAAAGAATTGTACGAAATTTACATTTTCACACAGGGTTCTGTATCTGTATATTAAAGAACCATAAGAATCTGTTTTCTGTTAAAAGTAGGGCACGCTGCAAGAATTTCTATATATCTTTGTCTCCCTCACAGACCTTCAAAACATATTAAAGATATGATTGACAGGGTGGATCTGTGAATTGTAACAAGATGATATCTTACTGGCTGCTGCCAATGCTTGCACTACTGTATAATCCTTAATAAATGCCCCAGGGAGCGTAACATTTTTGGAAAGTGGTGCATTTATTAGAGACCTAAAATACATATTTTAACTTTTCTTTAATGATTTTCTTAACCAAGAGTGTTCCATTGTGAATGAAACGGATTAACTTGCATCTTTTGGTTTTTTAAAAAAAATGATGGGGGTGGGGGGGCATTTATTAGGGATTATATGGTAGTTAAGACGTATTTGGTGGATTTAGCCACAGATACCGGTAAAAAAAAAAAAAAAAAAAAAGTCTTATATTCTATTACATACTATGTAATAGAATATGACTTTTTTTTTTATTATTATTACATACTATGTAATAGAATATAAGACTTTTTTTTTTTTTTAAACCGGTATCTGTGGATTTAGCTATGTAATCCTAGGACTCTGAATAGCAAACTTCTATTAAATAAATGTATTAAAATTATTGCACGTTCATTTCAACTATAAATTATTAAATATAAATTATGTATTAAAAAAAAAGTTTTAAATAAAATGCTTTTGTTGTAATTTCCTGACTTTAATCAACTTGGAGCAATATTCATAATGATCCAATTTATGCTACTTTTTGTTACTTCTTCGAAATTTTCTAATCAGGTGTTGAGGCCCTAACCTAATGAATAACCTACTAGCTCACAAATGACAACAGTATTCATGTTTTCTAAGACCAAAATATATTGACACACAATGTCATAGATATTAGCTGTTATAACACTTTATATCGAAGGAATCAACTTTAAAACTGGATGTAAAAACATTTCAGTTATAGAAAACGCGAACAGAGTAATATATTAGTAGCCGGATTGCATAGCAAATCCAAGGGTATGTTTTTTAGCTCTACTGATCAAAGATCAGCAGAGCTTATGCCGTGATGCGGTGTCCGCCTAAAGATCAGCAGAGCTTATGCCTTGGTGCGGTGTCCGCCTGTCCGTAAGCATTTTTTTTGTAGTGACTGCTCGAAAGACGGATTTTCACGAAACTTCACAGGAATGTTGCTCTTGATTTTTGGTTGATCCCAGCAAACAGATTTAAGACAATTGAAATGAATGTAGTCATATTCCACAAGACATTGAACACCTTTAAACTTGGCATACATATTCGTTACACAACCTACTTTTCTACTAATAGGTTTTCAGTTCAAGTTTTGAAGGTACAGTCATATTCCAAAATTGTCCAAAAGCTTTGAAACTGGGTGTGAAAAGTTGCAGGTAGAGTTTTAGGAAAAGGAGCAGAACTCTACCGAAATGAAATTCAGAGTAATGGCATTGAATAATTGACATATATGTCGATATTTTGCCAAGTTATTTTATGTCAAGGGGCATAACTTTGCCAAAACTTAAGTCAGAGTTATTGGAAATGTGGGGTAAGATGAAAATGAATATAGGTCAAATACTTAAGTTATGGCCAAGGTTAGACTTTACATAATGCCATTCTTCTCAATCATATGATATTCTTCTCTATGATATTGCATTATCAGTGACCTTGACCAACTGACCCCAAAATCAATACGGGTCATCCTCTTACCAAGAACAATCAAGTACTAAAGTTGCTCGATTCTGGCGTTAAGCCCGCGGCCTTAGCTGTCGCGGGTGAGTTACTGAGCGGGAACAAAATAGCGATGCAGACAAGGGACAAAGTGATACCCAAGTGTCTGCCATGCTACCCAGGCAACACACAAATTGTGCAGATTGGTCATAACTGCAGCTTGACTTACGACACAAAGATGAATCAGTGGAATAGCAATAAATAAGAAATAACTCTCGTTTGATATATAAAGCATGTAATTTGTCTTATATACATATTAATTTTCTTATTTTACATGACCATCAAGAAGTTTGAGACAACACTTTACTCATAAACAGGTAATCACATAATAATAATATACTAAATATCCGATGCTGTTGATGCTGATGTCAAGACAGAAAAACAGGGAAAAAATAATGTTTTAAGAATAATTGGAACAATAGTCCAAAGATATTTTTGAAAATATCAGTACACAAGTTAGCCCCATTTTTGTTAAAACACATTTGGACCACAAAAGAAAAAATTATGAAAATTACAGAAATTTGTCAAGAGACAATATTCTCTACCCAAAAATATGCAGCTTTCGTAGATGGCAGCTTTTGATTATCAGCAATCATCAAATTACCTCCCTTTAAAATTTCCATATCCATATTTAGTACTCAAAAGTGCTTACAAACATCAAACATTGCTTATTAAAACGCTGTTAAAGCTTTTATATGCCCTCAAAAACTGGCCTACGAACATACCAGCAAAAAAGTCGGAAAGTTCTTTTTTTGTTCAGTATATTATAATAATGAAAATTTTCTGCAGAACAGACTACCAGTAGACAGTGACTTGTTACTTATTATTACACGTACAAGTAATACAGATTTTGTTTGAGCCAACAGTTTTCAGCTTTTTAAGATGCCTAAAATAAAATCAACAAAAAGCGCCCAAGAAGTTTTAATAAAGACCTATAAATTGTATTGAACTATAGTTTGAAAAAAATAATGTATAAATGAACAACATTAATACAGAATAGGTCAGTCATCTACAATCTTGATAAAGGTACAACAATGCGATTGACAAACAAGATCAACTTTGTAAAAACTAACTTTTGGTATGAAGTATTTCATAAAAACAAAATCAAAAACAATTGTGCTTAAATTTCTGGGTCGGTATTCATAAAGCTTCTTGTAAATATCTTGTAACAATTATCAACTTTTTAAACACCGTTTTAAGAAATCTTCTTTATATTTTTGGCAATGTTATGGATTAACAAAACCCACAGCTAAAATGTTATCTTCGCTGAGAGGTTAATAAGGCCAAGAAAAAAAATTAGTGTTTCAGGTTTCCTGCTCAAAAAAAATAGGGTAGGTAGGTAGATTTTTTATTTTTTTTACAACCAGAAACTAAACTCTGATTTTGAGGGCCTCAAGGATGTACATAATATATATAATTTAAAATTGCTCCATGGACTTTGAACTCATCACACGAATATGGGAAAGAAACGTCACAGAGCAGAACAAACATGCATTTGTTTGGAATATTGTTTCAATAAAACATGCAACGTACATAAAAGTACACACAGCTCTCTATGTTGCTATTTAAAAACTGGAAGTATTAAATATATTAAACAAGTGGACTGAAGCACTAATTTTATTCGTCATAAAAACCAGTGATACATGATTTCTCGTAATAACATGATATTAAATATAATAACATGACAACTCCAAATATAAATTTCCATGAATCAAAATTTCACTCAGGGCCACCATTGAGTTGCATAGAATGCTATTTTTAATAGAGGAACGTACCAGACAAGAATTAATTGAATTGGGGTTTTAAGGCGCACCAACACATGAAAAGGTTATATGGCGCCTAAAAGGCATGAATATGCCAGGCTTATCTTCCATGTACATTGAGGTAAAATATGGAAAATGGGCCTAGAGCCTTCTCACCCTGAACTGCAGAGTTGCTGCAAATTCTATCGTAGAAACTCCATTTACGCTGGAGCCACGTTATTGTTTTTCTGCCACTGCTCTTTTGATGCGTGCGAGATAGCACCTGAAACAATGCAGGGATCATGATGAAGACCTTTAATGAACATGAACAAAAAATGAACATGAATTTGGGGGGATTCTACCCCTCTGCCTACCCCTCCAAAGGGATCTGCAGTGGCCGTATTCTTTGCCCCGTGACCAAACAGGGCCCCCGGCAACCCACGGGGGCTACCAGACAAGAAAGCAAGAAAATCATCAACATTGTAAAACAACAATGAAATGAAATCACTTGTTGTTTTTTTACTTTTAATATTTCAATTTTTATAAACTTTTTTTTTATAAGAATACATTTCATCATTTGCATTTTTTTTTTGTATTGTATTGCTAGGAAAAATACACACAGAACCGAAGACGGTAATAGTGTAACCTTTATATGAAGTAACATCCCCGATAATATCGGCCACCAATTTGTCGGTAGAAATACAGCTAATACAACTACTGGCCTCTTGGTGGTCGCATTCAGCGTCAGGACAAAATGTAGGGTCGGTCGGGAACCTGAAACAAGACTATTTTTTTCTTGGCCTAAGGATATTTGAAAATATGTAAAAATCTAATTTTGACTGAAGTAATATTTTCCACTACAGGCCAAGGGCTTTCCTTTAAGGCTATGCTTTTAAAACATCTGTGACCCCAGGAAGGCAATTTAATAAACCTTTATAGGCAAACCTGATTTTCTTTGCCGATTTCCAAAAATTGGTTCTTTTATGAATTAAATTTTGCATCTATGGGCTGATGTTCACTTTCAAAAGTGACTTCCTGGGGTCCTATGTAGGTTTTAATGGAACAGCCCCAAAACATGATGGCTGACAATCACAGTGATCAGTTAAAAGTACAAATTATACAATTTTGTTGCGTTTAACACTTAAAATAATGCTTTTACTTGAAGTGGGGTACATCAGGGGTTTCCTAGATCTAAAATGAAAAAATTGTCATCTATCAAAATCTGGTTTGTACGATGTTTTGTGTCATTTGCAACACGCAAGATTACATACGACGGTCAATTATTTTTATGGTGGAGGCAGACCAGCCACTTTTCCTGGGTAGAACCAGTACTGCATACCTCCCGCCATCCGTAACAATCGACACTTCCTCACAAGTCGAGCTCCCAGTGGGATTGGAACCCACAGTGGTGAGAGGAATCCAATTATGGTATTGTGTTAGCTCCGTACTGTTCAGGTCTATACTTTGAAATCATTAAACCAATGTCGACTGTTTTTACAAAACAATTGTATTGTTAGTTAAATGTGCCATTCAACCCTGTAATGGTCGGTGTAAAGATTCTATTGTCAACATGTGATTGGCAATTTGCATGTGATGTGACCGGTATCTTTCTTATAGATTTTAAATGGAATTGGGGTTAAAACGCTTAACCCCGGTGCACAGCAACAGATTACTGTGCAAAATGAATTTTCCTTGTAAATACAAGATGCTGAAGTATTGCAGAGCAACACACGTCCCCTACCAGGCATTTTAGTAACAGTGACCTTGACCATATATGCAATCCCATATAAGCCAGCTACACACCAAGTTTCAGGCCAATATCTCATTCCCAAGTAAAGTTAATGAGCAGAAACAGTTGTTCTGTTTGTAGTAACAGTGAACTTGACCTTGAACCCAGTGACCCCAAATGCAATCCCAAGCTTTCTTTTCAAATAAGCTACCTACCCATAAAGATTAATTATAATATCTCCGTTAATGAGTGGAAACTGTTTTTATATTTTTTAACAACAGTGACCTGGACTCCAGATGCCCTAAACTCGCTTTTCATATAAGCTACCTACACAAAGTTTCAGGTCAATATGTCATTCCCAACTGAAGTTATCGAGCAGAAACCATTTTTCTATTAGTAAAAAATAAATTATTTTACAATTTTTGTTGCCATAGCAATCAAAATGTTGACAAAATGATGTGCATGATTTCCTCACCCCCTTCTATCTACACACAAATTTCATTAAATTATCTTTGGTTATCAAAGGATCCATAAATTCTATATTTTTACTATTTTCATTGCCGTAACAACCATATAATCCCAGTATTATTTTTTCTATATTTTGGGGACATGGCCCATGGGAATTACTGCGCGATTTTTCATAAAATTGGGGAACAAAACAATAAAACATTCATTTCATAATTGTATTTTTAATACTGTTTACAGTACAACATGATCATCAGCGGCATGTTTTGGCACTGGGAATATGGCCCAATGTCGGCTATAAAAACAGCCTAAAAAACCATTGAATTCCCTCATTGCCCTCTATTAACATACTAAGTTTCATTTGTTGACGGACCGTCGGACGGACGGGGGGGCAAACCTTAAGTCTCCTTTGGCGACACCGGTAGTGGACTAACAAGTCACTTTTAGCCTCATCTTTACACTAGCAACTATTGTCAATACGAAGTTGGGGCCCCTTGACCCTACCTCCCCTGGTCTGATGTACCCCTTTAATCATTAATTCAACATGGAATGTCATATTAACAATTGTTCCATTTGCTCTTATATTCCTTCTTGTATCTTAACAGTAAATAAATGGAATTCGGAGTTTTTGTAAAACACACATCTTACAAATTCCTAACAAAACCTGATCAGCAGTTCAATTTCATGACCTCTGTTGAAAGAAATCCGATTTTTTAACACTTTTCAGATGGTATATTTTACTCCAGTCTCAATATCAATGTTTGAACTTGTTCTATATTCAAGTTACGACTTCACGGTAAAAAGTTGAATATACTTAAAATGGTTAACACCACAACAATGCTTACAACAGCATCATCCTGCAATGTAAATGCTTTCCTTGTATGCCACAAGATGGTTACACATTGAGAAAACCTTTGCACAAATTTCTTTCGCACATATATATCATGGTCAAAATGATGTGCTTGTAAGTATTTAAAGGGACACACGGCAATCTTGAAATGTTTGAAATGGGTGTCTCGACATATATCCAGGATCATGTTTAATTTTAATCTGGTAACATTTAAGTAAATACAATTTTAATTATTCATTTGTTCGTCTTATTTTACTTTAGTTTTAATAAATTATTGGTGCAATAATATCAAAACTGAATAATATGCAAATACAATTGCAAATACAATTTGCATACGACTGTCGTCCTTTGAATGTTGCTGTCCTTTGAATGTTGCTTTCTCTGTTCGATATTTTTATCTTGCTTATTACTATTCTTATAATTAATATTAATGATGGAACAAATATAAGTCATCCTGAAAAACTAGCGGGACGCCGCGAGTTTAAAAAAAAAATCAAGATTGCCGTGTGTCCCTTTAACAAGATAGTATTGCAAAATTCACATTAAAGCCTTTAAGGGAATGTAGTCTTGTGCTGGAAAGTCTTTATTATTGAGTTCTTAAAAACTTGGAAAATGTCGAGAAAGAATTATCAAAATCAGATAATTACCAAAGATATGACTGAAGTTTGTTCAAGGTAACCGCCATGTTGAAAACTATGGCGTCACAGTTCTAAATTATCCTATATGGAATATTTATAAGTATCGTAAAAATTGAAACAGATGTATGAAAAAAAGTAATACTATACTTAATGATTATTTATGGATTCTGCAGTCATTCGCAAACTTGAAATTCTTTGCTTATTTATCACTATGCCAAATCTGGCAATTTAGAACTACGAAGTCATAGTTCTAAAAATGGCGGTTTCCATTAACGAAGTTAAAATGGTCAGATCTTCTTTATTATGTTCGATTTTGATCATTATTTCTCCATTTTCAGTTTTTTAGAACTCTCATTAATAATGCCCTTTCCAGCACATTGCTACATACTCTTTTAATGCTTCTCACTTTTTATAACAGTCCCACCCACCAGTTTAACAAGATTTCCTCTCTGATCTAAATCTAGATCGATCGCCTGGGATGTAACTTTTTCATTCTTGTGAACACTTGACATGTGACCAGCGACCTCGTCGGGATTGGAAGTGAACCACAGACACTTAGAACATTCGAATATCTTCGCCTTCTGGTGCCCTAGCATATGTAATGAATAATCTTTCTGTTTTTCCGTGGTATAGTCGCAGGCCTGACTGTTGCACATGTAAAACCTTGAGGGCTGACGGAGTTTTCTTGCGATACAGTCGCGGTAAATATACTCTTCGTCCCCATGTTCGTCCTTAAGATGTTTCTTCATGTCACGTCGAGAGTGGTAGATTTGAGACACGGGACAGTATAGACATTCGTAACTCTCTCCAGTGGCAGCTGTAGCTGGCCTGCCGGCTTGCACAGGCGACGATACACGTGGCGTGACAAAAGAATTAGAGATGCGGACAAGGTCGTTATCTGTGGCCTTAATTCCGTGGGCATTCTTGGCATGATTAACAATATCTGTAGCAATGTTTGCGGTGAAGGTACACTTCTCTAAGGGGCAGAAGCAAAAATATGGTTTTGCATGTTTCTTGTCCTGCTTCAAGACATCAAGAGCTCGGAGGGGTTGGTTGTCATGGTTTTCTCGGAGATGCTTTCTTATCAATTTTACACCGAAATGAATTTCCGTACAATGCATGCATTTGTAGAGTGGGGGAGGTCTGACCGATTTTACCCGTATTTGACACTTAATTGCTGCATTCCGTGTAGGTCGACCCCTTCCACGTTTAGTTTCAGGTTCCTCACTTCCTATGTATGCTGCCATTGCCTTGTCGAAGTCGCTGTCCTCAACTATCCCAGAGTAATCTTCCTCTTCCGGTTCGTCACCTTCGTCTTCCGACGTGTTGGCTGGTGACGATTCTTTAGATGTTGAAGAATCGTCCCGTGTCTTTTGATCAGCGGAGGTTGTTCTGGAAGCTTTTACTGTTGGTGTTGATACATATGGTTTTGCTGCTGGTGTTGATGCAGAGGCCTTAGTTGTTGATGGCAATGTTGCTTTAGGAACTTCTGCAGCATTCTTGGAAGAATCTGATTCTGCATCAGTTTTGTCACCAGTATGAGGTTTAGCCGTTTCATTGTGCCTTTCAGACAAGTGCATTTCTAGCTCGCTGCCATCCCGTGTCTCCCACAGGCAATGGTGACAAAAGTAAACGGAAGGTTTCCTATTAGTTTTGTCGGCCTGAAGATCTCTTATCATGCTGCTTTTCTCTGCATGGTTAGACAGTACGTGTTTTTTCAGCCTAGTGTTGTTGTTGGAGATGTAGGAACAGTAGACACAGCCATATTCGGCTGCCTTCTCTGGTCGAATGTCTTTGCTGGATCCTGTACTTCCGGCTGTCTTAACAATAAACTGTCTCGTCAGATCAAGAGACTTGATCATCAAACTGTCAACATCCTTTCTGTCCTTGCCATCCAGCCACGGTGTGCAACTGTCACAATGTTCCAAGAAATCCTCAACCTCTTTCGTCTGGAATGAACACTTGGTCTTCATGCAGAAGAATACGTAGCGCGTCAGTCTCAACTTCACCGCTTTCATGTCCAGGGCATACATGACAGAGCCATTATGACGTTGAAACAAGTGAGTTTTGACCTTGTCAGCCTGCGGAGAACTGAAGTTACAGTGGGCACATTTGTAAGAAACGGGAATCTTCTTATCTTCCTCGCTTTCTTCCTTGCCATCCTTTACAGTTTCCTGCTCTGCATTGTCGATCTCAATCTGAGAGCCGGTCATACTGCCCGAAGCTTTAGGTGAAGGCGCTGGCAACTTTGTACGCACCAGTGCTGGGGATGCAGCAGTGACTGGCGTAGGTTGTGGTGGGATGAGGGGGATAAGTGGCGTAGCCGCTGCACCTGGACCAGCCGGATTGGCAATCAGCTGTGAATCGGATGCTTTGATCTTCTCCATTTCTTCTTCCGACGAGACAAGCATGGCCACATACTTGTGTGCTTTCCCCGGGTGCTGAGCGTTCAGGTGGATTTTCAGGAATGCTTGGCTAAGGGTTACAAATCCACAGTATCCACAATTCCAACACAATCCGGATGAGACCGTCACTGAAGGTATTACAGCTGCTTTCACTGGCTCAGGACTGGAAACTGAAATTTGTGAACGCGTGGCAGCAGACACAGCTATCTGTCCACTTACAACATTAGTGATAATTGGTAAGTTATTATTTTGCTCTGATACAACGGAAGTAGAAAAGGATCCTGAGGAGCTTGGCAGTACCAAATGTGAGAACTGGGAAGGCACTATTTTGGATGGTGCTGGAAGAGACTTCCTCGCTGTGGCTTTCCTAGGAGTAAGTACCCGCTGAACAGGTGTGTCACGAGCTGGTCCCTCGTCTACTTCCTCAACCTCCATATTAAGTTCTTCTTCTGGCTCACCACCTCCATTACGGGCCTTCTTTGACAGGGGCGAGTTTGTGTCCCGTTCCGTATTCTTACGTTTTTTGTTCTGCTCATTCCTCTGCAGGAAATCTGGAAGATAGGTGCAGTATTTTAGAGTATTGGCCGTCTCCTTGAAGCTCTCGTGCTCCTCTGTGCAGTGATGGATGACAGATGCACGTGAGAAAGACTGAAACTTGCAGTATTTACAGTGGAACCTGTGCTCCATAACATGCTGCAGGAGTGCATCTTTCTTATCAGAACGATAGCTACAGAAGTTACACCAATAACAGGTTATATCCATTTGCAGGGGCTGACCTTGTGGGGTCATCAGAATAATCTTTGACCCTACGGCACATACAAGGTCAGGGTCACAATTTGAGCCGTTAGCCTCGTTAACAGCCAACTCTACTAGAGCGTCGTTGATATTAGATATGTCATCCTTGGTACAAGTGGCTGTGGGATCCTTTGGCTGAAGAATACTTCCATGACTTTCTACCCCCTGATCCGACGTGGGCTTAGGCTTCAGGGTTCTCTGTTGAGGCTTGAATGGCTGAGCATCATTCTGAGCAAGGATGAACTCATTCTTCTGAAGAAGGTCTTCTACAACATTCTTCACGGTGAGTTCCTTGCCCTTGTTTTCCACCATCTGTTTAAGCAGTTCTCGTATTTTCTGGCTGCTTTGCTTGGGCTGGATAGTGGTTCCTTCTGCAGCAGTGGTGGAAGATGCTGAAGTGGCTCCATTCTGCAAGTATACAGTTACAAATAGTTAAATAGTTTTCACAAGAAAATGCTGGTTTCTTTCTTTTTCTTATATGCTCTACGTATGGCAAAACCTAAATATATCTGTTTAATATGATGTGATATATTGTTATTTTCTGCAACCAGTTTACTTCAAACACCAGTTTTTGCCATAACCTCTAACAAGAGCATATGTATTACTCTGCTATACCACTCTTCTTGCTAAAATGGTACGAGTCTGTAAATAAATGAATGACCAAAAGAGAATGAAGACAGGACATGAGCAATAACGATAAACAGAATTTAAAGAAAAGTGCATGAAAGTCCCACATAGAAATTAGTTTGTACAATGTGTACAGAACAAAAGCCTCCATTAAAAAACTTGAGTAACTTGACAAGTGCGTATTTCAGCAAGGACAATGTAACTATAAATTTCAAAGACATGTGCAATCCTTCATGAATAATGAAGTAGATTTTTTTAATTGTTAAAGTTTATGAAAAGGGACATAACTATGCATTGGATAATTGATATAAGGAATATGTGTATAAAGTTTTACAACCGCAGGTCAATATTTTTCCAAGTTATGAGCTAGGTTAGGTTGCCGGTTACAGTTTTAAGAAAGGGACATAACTCTGCTGAAATGAAAGTCAGAGTTATTAGACATGCCAATGGCATTGAATAATTGATAAAAAAATAACCATAAGTTTTATCAATAAATGTATACTGCCAAGTTATGAGCCAGGTTAGGTTGCAGGTCTAAGTTTTTTGAAAGTCAGGGGTAAGATGAAGATGTGTGTGAAGTTTCATGAACATTAGGTGAAATACTTTTAAAAGTTATGGGCAGTTACAGCTGGTTAAAATTTTATGAAAGGGGGCATAACTCTGTCAAATTGAAAGACTTTTTAAGTCAAGAGTTATTGGTCATTGGGTAACAACATTCCTTGGGGTAAGATTAATATGTGTTAACTTCCATGAGCATAGCAAATACTTTTAAAGACATGGCCATTGGCAAGCTTTACATATAGCATGCTTATATCAACTTTCTTAAGTTCATTTCCCGCGATATAGGGTTTTAGAACGTGGCAGTGTTTTCATTCATATTAAGGTAAAGACCTGATGCAAAATTAAGGTGTAGAGAGTGTTGAAAAGGAAAAATATAGCATTTTTCATTAAGTCGAGGGTGTTCCACGTACCATCTGTGTCGCCCGCCATGCGCTAATAACATCAAGGACAATCTATAAAGTCTGAAGCCAGGGATTACAGAGCAGATTTGTTTAAAAAAAAATTAAAAAAATTATTTGTTTTTTTGCATACAACATTACATTAAAAAACAATTACTACACATAACAGTGAAATTGCATAACACTGTTTAAATCATAATAAATATATTGCATGACTATATTTTAAGAGGTGTAATAGGAAGGAAAGGAAAAAAGTAGTATTAGAAGAGAATAGTGTAAGATAATAGATAATGAGTTTGTTAGAGAGCATCGTTGGCCAGCCCACGTGTTGTTAATAGTTTTCTCCAAGTTTCTTCAAATTTATTAAAGACGAACTTTGTCCTAAATCAACAAATCCGCTGTTGATACGTTTTTAATTATTAAATATCATTATAAATACGATGTTTACTATGCTATTGATGTACGTTTAGTGAAAATATGTTTTTAAAGATAAAAATCGAAAAGGCGAACAGGCATTGCTAAAAAATCAAAAAAAATCTAAGGGGGAAAACTCTTCCTCGTATAACCGGGAGTGAAGTCATTGGGAACAAAAAAGCCATTAGTACATAGTGAAAGCACGCAAAAACAGTATAGTGTGTATGAAAATGTCGGAATTAAACTCTTTTTATCGAAATTCTGACAGTACTATATTATATAATATATTTATATAACGACACATTTCCTGTTTATTGCCATTCCGTGAGCGGTGCAATACCGCCGCGGCATCACTAGACGGCTATATGGTATGTGGGAAACTAGTTTATCGCACAAAGAGATAAAAATACCATGATCTAAATAATATAGCCAAATGTATTATATTGAGCCGTTATTGTTTTGCCATAAAACATTACTGAACTAATATTATAGCTAGTAACATTATCAATTTTCTGCCTTGTATTTTGTCTTTTTTTTTTAATCCAGCAACCAATATATCTAGACGGACGGCGATATACTATAACACTATTGGCAGAATATGGCAGAAGAGCGTATAATTAAACAAGAGGTCAATGACCTTGAAGCTCTACCGATTGATTTTGATTTCAGGAAGTAGTCGCTACAGACTTGTTTTTTGAAAATCTATTTTTAACCGTGGCGGCCATCTTGAATTTCCGACCGACCTGAAATTTTGCTAGGATCAATTTGACATTAAGAGCAACATTCCTGTGAAGTTTCAGAGGAGTAGTCGCTACAAGTTTTCATTATATAACTATGTAAACAAAGATGGCCACTGGTAGCCATGTTTAACGTCAAATCAAAACGATTTTCGACAAGGACCAACATCATGTCATACTGATCATTTTAGAAAAAGTCCCATATCAATATCTCTTATAGTTTTGAAGAAGTAGTCGCTACAAACTTATTTTTTAAAAATCTATTTTTAGCTGTGACGGCCATCTTGAATTTCTGACAGATCTCAAATTTTGCTAGGATCAATTAGACATCAAGAGCAACATTCCTGTAAAGTTTCATGAAAATCCGTCAAGTAGTTTCAGAGGAGTAGTCGCTACAAGTTTTTACTATATAACTCTATGTAAACAAAGATGGCCGCTGGCAGCCATGTTTAACGTTGAATCAAAACGATTTTTGACAAGGATCAACATCATGTCATGCTGATCATTTTAGAAAAAGTCCCATATCAATATCACTTATAGTTTTCAAGAAGTAGTCGCTACAAACTTGTATTTTAAAACTCTATTTTTAGCTTTGGCGGCCATCTTGGATTTCACATCAACATGAATTTTTGCTAGGATCAACTAGACTTTATGGGCAACATTTCTGTAAAGTTCCATGAATATCCATCCAGTAGTTTCAGAGGAGTCGTCGCTACAAATAAAAGTTTACGGACAGACAGACGGACAGACGGACGCCGCACCACGGCATAAGCTCTGCTGATCTCTGATCAGTAGAGCTAAAAATAAATAAACCTATAAAATATATATTGAAACAAAGACACAGTGTTTCTTTCACCGGATTCATTTAAATTTATATGCTGAACCCTTTTTAGCAATCTTTTGAAAAAGATGGCGACATTATATTAGCGCCGTCAGCTCTTGACTGATTCACGTAAGGACGCATGCTTCTAATTCAACAGCTAAACAATCATGGTGCATATAAAGATCTAAGACTATACGTATACCCGATGAAGTGCTAAGATAATAGAACAAAACCTTTTATGCTACCTCATTTATTAATTTACTCCTCAGCGCCGGTTGAATCGGCAACAACTTGCTCGGAGACGGCGGGGTTAGGCACTTTTAATTTTTGTAATATTGTTGGTACCGCTGTTTTTTTTTAATCGGCATGGCCGTCTGTTCTCCAAATTCAACGATTTTTTTAAATTGTTGAAGTTTAAGAAAAGGGCAAAAATCTGCAATGGATAATTGATAAGGAAGAACTGTATAAAGTTTCAGGGCCGAAGGTCAATATTTTGCCAAGTTATGAACTAGATTAGGTTGCAATTGAAGAAATGCATAATTGGACATGTGTAATGACATTCCTTGGGGTAAGATGAAGATGTGTGTGAAGTTCCATGAATATAGATCAAATACTTTCAAGTTATGGGCACTGTTATGAGCTTGGTAAGGTTGCAGGTTAAAGTTTTATGAAAGGGGGCATAATCAGCATATTTAGGCTATGTATGACACCACGGTCAATTTTTAGTGGTGGGGGCAGACCTAGGGCAGACCACCCATTTTTTCCTGGGTAGAATCAGTATTATATACCTCTCGCATCCGTAAGAATCGACACTTTCTCACTTACAAATCAAGCTCCCATTGGGATTCTAACCTGCAGAGGTGAGAGGCGAGAAGGTTTAAACTCAATTTGAAAAATGTACATACATATCAATGTTGTAGAGGCGGAGCCAACTAGAGATTGTTTTTAGTAAAAACAGATGTCTCCCCCACTGGCGAAAAGGTCATAAATCCGCAAAAAAATCATTCACATGGAACACGAAAATAATACATATGTGCAACTAGACTTAGTATTGGTCATGCTTAACTAGACTTGATACTGATCATCCCTGCAAAGTTTCGTTGAAATCCGGCCAGGCGTTAAGGAGAACTAGTCCAGACAAAGTTTGCGTATTAAAACCTTTAAAGGGCCACAACTCCGCCAAAAACTATTCAAGCGGAACACGGCGCCGATATGCATGACTAGGCTTGGTATTGATCATCCCCGCAAAGTTTCGTTGAAATTTGGCCAGGCGTTCAGGAGAACTAGTCCGGACAAAGTTTGTGACATACAGACGACAGACAGCACAAAAACAATTTGTCAGAGTGTCTCGGACTCTCCACAAGTGGAATAATCTTTTACCAGAAGGACTCCTCTGAAACTACTTGAAGGATTTTCATGATTGAAACTTTACAAGAAGGTTGCTCTTGATGTCTAGTTGATCCTAGCAAAATTTCAGGTCGGCCGGAAATACAGTATGGTCGTCACGGCTAAAAATAGATTTTTAAAAAACCGTAAGTGATATTGATTTGGAACCTTTACCAAAATGAATGGCACGACAAGTAGTTGGTCCTAACCAAAGTTCACTTTGATTGGATTTCAACATGGCTGCCAGCGGCCATCTTTGTTTACCTAGTTATAAAAGAAAAACTTGTGGCAACTTCTCTGAAACTACGTGATGGAATTTCATGGAACTTGACAGGAATGATGCTCTTGATGCCTAGTTGATCCTAGCAAAAATTCAGGTTGGTAGGAAATTCAAGATGGCCGCCACTGCTAAAAATAGATTTTAAAAATGCGACATTGTGGGGACTACTTCTCAAAAACCTTAAGTGATATTGAATTGGAACCTTTACCAAAATTACTGGTGCGACATGTACTTGGTCCAGATTCATTTTGATTCCTTGTCAAACATGGCTGCCAGTGGCCGTGTTTGTTTACATAGAGGTATGTAGGAAAAACTTGTGGCGACTACTTCTCTGAAACTACTTGACCGATTTTCATGAAACTTCACAGGAAGGTTGCTCTTGATGTCTAGTTGATCCTAGCAAAAATTCAGGTCAGTCGGAAATTTGGGTTGGGGGCAGGGTAGGAGGGAGCCCATGCCCCAATATGGGTGAAGTAATAAGATGCATAATGCTATAACAAATCCCAAACCAAAATTATAGATATATACATGCTTACATGCAAACCTGAATCTGCCTTTATTTCACATTTTATGGGCCATCACAATTTGGGTTTCATGGGAGCCCAGAATTTGCAGAAGACAAAATTACTTATCCAACCCTTTACAACATACTATAAGGAAACCAATTCCAAAATTTAGTTCAGCTAGGACAAGAAATGTAAGAGATATAGACCTGTAAACACAGCTTACACACAAAATTTGATGTGAAACAGACATATTTTAAGGGCTATCAGAATTTGGGTTCCATGGGAGCCCAGGGGTTACAGGAACCAACATTACTTAAGCAGCCCTTACGATAATGCTATAAGGAAGCTAATGGCCAAATTTGGTTGTGCTAGGATAAGAAATGTGAGAGATATAGACTTGTAAACAAAGCTTACACGCAAACCTTGATGTGGGACGCTAATGCCGACACCAACGCCGGGGTGATTACATAAGCTCTCTTATTCTTCGAATAGTCGAGCTAAAAACAAAATAAGAAATATATTTATTTTTTATTTTATTTATTTTTTTATAAAAAGTTTTAGGGTCGGCCCCTTAAAAATAGGGTCGGTCGGGCCACCGGAAACACAGGTATTTTTTTTTTTTGGCCTTACTACAATGATTGTATCTGGGACATTTGCTACGACCATGTGATAATAACAAGAGGTCAATGACCTTGAAGCTCTACTGATTGATTTTGATTTTAGGAAGTAGTCGCTACAGACTTGTTTTTTGAAAATCTATTTTTAACCGTGGCGGCCATCTTGAATTTCCGGCCGACCTGAAATTTTGCTAAGATCAATAAGACATTAAGAGCAACATTCCTGTGAAGTTTCATGAAAATCCGTCAGGTAGTTTCAAAGAAGTAGTCTCTACAAGTTTTCATTATATAACTCTATGTAAACAAAGCAGCCATGTTTAAGGTCAAATCAAAACGATTTTCGACAAGGACCAACATCATGTCATACTGATCATTTTAGAAAAAGTCCCATATCAATATCTCTTATTGTTTTGAAGAAGTAGTCGCTACAAACTTATTTATTTTAAATCTATTTTTAGCTGTGGCGGCCATCTTGAATTTCCGGCCGACCTGAAATTTTTCTAGGATCAACTAGACATCAAGAGCAACATTCCTGTGAAGTTTCATAGACATCCGTCAAGTAGTTTCAGAGGAGTAGTCGCTACAAGTTTTTTCTATATAACTCTATGTAACCAAAGATGGCCACTGGCAGCCATGTTTAACGTTGAATCAAAATAATTTTCCACAAGGATCTACATCATGTCATGCTGATCATTTTAGAAAAAGTCCCATATCAATATCACTTATAGTTTTCAAGTAGTAGTCGCTACAAACTTATTTTTTAAAAATCTATTTTTAGCTATGACGGCCATCTTGAATTTCCGGCCGACCTGAAATTTTGATAGGATCAATAATACATCAAGAGCAACATTCCTGTAAAGTTTAATGACAATCCGCCAAGTAGTTTCAGAGGAGTAGTCGCTACAAGTTTTTACTATATAACTCTATGTAAACAAAGATGGCCGCTGGCAGCCATGTTTAACGTTGAATCAAAACGATTTTTGACTAGGATCAACATCATGTAATGCTGATCATTTTAGAAGAAGTCCCATATCAATATCACTTATAGTTTTCAAGAAGTAGTCGCTACAAACTTATTTTTTAAAAATCTATTTTTAGCTGTGACGGCCATCTTGAATTTCCGGCCGACCTGAAATTTTTCTAGGATCAATTAGACATCAAGAGCAACATTCCTGTAAAGTTTCATGACAATCCGCCAAGTAGTTTCAGAGAAATAGTCGCTACAAGTTTTTACTATATAACTCTATGTAAACAAAGATGGCCGCTGGCAGCCATGTTTAACGTTGAATCAAAACGATTTTTGACTAGGATCAACATCATGTCATGCTGATCATTTTAGAAAAAGTCCCATATCAATATCACTTATAGTTTTCAAGAAGAAGTCGCTACAAACTTGTATTTTAAAACTCTATTTTTAGCTTTGGCGGCCATCTTGGATTTCACATCAACATGAATTTTTGCTAGGATCAACTAGACTTTATGGGCAACATTTCTGTAAAGTTTCATGAATATCCATCCAGTAGTTTCAGCTGTGAAGTCGCTACAAATAAAAGTTTACGGACAGACGGACAGACGGACGACGGACACCGCACCACGGCATAAGCTCTGCTGATCTCTGATCAGTAGAGCTAAAAAGGTACGTAAAAATAATCATAACTTCGTGGATGGTCTCCCTTAGATGTAACACAATGTGCAAGGCCTTTAAAATCATGTATGTGCTTGACAGTTTTTAATGAAATATTTTCTGAATTGTTTTTTTATTTTATTTTTAGTTGAAATTGGTAAATTTATTAATAGAAATACTCAGATCATATCAGCCATATCATATATACTCCTTTTTCACTTACATAATTTCATGGACTTTAAATGTTGTTGGTTTTTGTAATAAATCCCCTATAAGGCCAAAAAAAATAGGTGCGTTACCTTTTGCATGCTCTAAATTGAATTGGGGTTTTAAGTCGCAACAACACATGAAAGGTTATATGACGCCTAACAGGAATGAACATGCCAGGCTCATCCTCCATGTACATTGAGAATGTGCCTAGAATTTGTTCACCTGCAGAACTGCAGAGTTGCTGCAAATTGTAGACACTCAATTTACGATGGAGCCACGTTTATTTTGTTCTGCCACTGCTCTAGTGATGTGAGCGAGATGGCACCTGAAACAATGCTGGGGTCATGAAGACCTTTAATCATGATACAACTGAAAGTTTTTCTGTGATTTGTTCATCCGTTTACCTCGCTATAAGACCGCCCCAGTTAAATTACGCATTCCTGTTACAAATAATAGGACACTTTAAACCAGAAGACCTTTGTTTAACATGCATTTTACTAATTAGTTTATTAGTTAATTAGCATCACATTGTTTACCTGAAAGAAAAACATTAAACTCTGAATGTACATGTACATGTAGCATATGACATTCCAGGCAAATCATATGGCTTACCTAAATATTTTCCACTGTTGCTGAGTAATTTGGTAATATAATTTGCATATACTACCAGTGCCCAGTGGATTACAGAAAATATAGAATGGTGTTGTTTAACTTCCATGATGTAAGCTATGTGATAAATCATTGTTCAGCACAATTTTTTTTGTTTTAATTTTTGCACATAAAAGCCCCTTAAAAATAAGATCAGTCGGGCCACCGGAAACCTAGGTATTTTTTTATTTGGCCTAATCAACTATAATCTACCTAAATATGTGTTCTGTGCTATTCTAATTACCAAGAAATGCAATAAGTGGTAAGTTTTAAGTCGAATGTGTCACAGTGAATGAAAACTATCGATAAAACAGGAACCAAAACCTTCATATTTCACTATCCCCCCAAATTCATGTTCATTTAATCATTTTTTGTTCATGCTCATTAAAAGTCTTCATCATGATCCCTGCATTGTTTCAGGTGCCATCTCGCTCAAATCACTAGAGCAGTGGCAAAAAAACAATACAGTAGAACTTGCAGCAACTCTGCAGTTCTGCAGTTGAGAAGGGTCTAGGCCCATTCTCTATATTTTCTCTCGATGTACGTGGAGGATGAGCCTGGCATGTTCATTCCTGGTTGGTGCATCTTAAAACCCCAATTCAATTCATATTTCATTGTTTAAGCTAATTAAACTGTTACTGTAAAACTAATAGTGCAAAAGCATTGGCCTTACATTATAACTTGATGATGTCACTCCTGTACTGGGAATGTCAGCAAAGCAGAGGGACAATAAAAATGTGCGTGTTGATGTAAAAAGACTTAAAATTACGGTGATTTTCTTAAGGTGTATATTTGGAGTTGTAAATGCATTGAAAAAGGTTATTTTGTTTTGACCTTGACATTTTTGACCTGTTTGAAACGCATGTTTTCTTAGGTTGTACACAAACGATGGCACAACTTTTGACTTTGTTTTGACAGCTTCAAATCTTGCATGAGCGCACTGTCGTACGAGAGGTCGATATTTAAATGGCACAAGATATTCAACGATATTCGTAAACATGTATGAAGTTTGAAAGCTTTATGACTTTTGGTATCTGAGTAATTAACTTAACGAAAAACTTGAATGTAAAAAAAGAAATTTGGACAGACTTGGGTAACAATATATTATGCAGTTCCACATTCATGTTAAGGCATAAATATACTAGATATTTTAAACAAAGCCAATAACTGATTAATGAAAGAAAAAGCTCTTATCCCTGTTTAAACAGCTTTGAGGACTTGCATAAATGTGGATGTAACCACTCTGAGAAAATACTTGCCATACTATATACCAGTAATACCGGTACATACCATTTGTGATGTTTTTGAAGCATCCTGGAACTCCGGATCTACAGGCTCCTGTTTAATGGCCACATTGCCCGACTGACCTATAATAAAAGATACACAATTTTGGCCTTATTATCAACATGAACTGAATGCTAGCAGGGCCTTTATAACCTTCTTTGTAGCTTCTTCCCCAAGCAATAAATGTATATTTTTCCTCTAAATAACGTTAAAAATTTCCCTCTTTCAGAATAATTCCCTGTTCAAAATTTTGTTCGTCGTAAAACCATCTATTTATAACTGCATTGTGTACTGATTTATAACTGCAGACTCTTTCTCTTCTTTAAATGTTTGTGCAAGTAAATTTATACGTAAGAAACGTAGATAGAACCTTTTTACCAACAATTTATTGGTGACTAATTTCCCCCCAAAAGTTGAAAAAAATCGCTTTTTTCTCATAAAAAAGGCTAGGGCTCCTTTAATACCCAATTTCGAAAAAAGGCCCTGGCTAGTCAAATTATAGAATGCTAGTCACAATTATTGAATTGAATTGAATTGGATTTTATAGTCGCACCAACAGCTAAGGTCATATGGCGACTTTCCAGCTTCCACTGGTGGAGGAAGACTCCAGGTGCCCCTCCGGGCAATTTTCGTGCACGGACGGGCACCTGGTAGTCACAATTATAAAATGCTAGTCACAATTATAGAATGCTAGTCACAATAATTATATATATATATATCTCGCTTTTCACATGCACTGGGTCTGAACCACAATGATTCCTGTAGGTTTTACTTGTACCTAAACACACAACTTGACGAGTCTATATCGTTAAGTTATCTGCCCTTTGCCCGAATGGTCACCCCCGCTATTGCTATGTCAACAACTATTACCCAAAAGTTTAAAGTCAGAGTAGGTTATAATCATGATTTTAAAGTGAGACGAAAGTTGGCATTTACCCTTCGATACTGGTGGTAAATTGTAACTATACATGTACATACAGTAGGCAACGATCAATAAAATTAAAACGTTATATAGGGAATGTTAGTGTTTGCAAATGTAGTATGTTTGAGATCGAACATAATCTGGCCAATATTACTGTATTCTTTTCCGGAGACAGCTGGGATAAACAAATAAATGTTGTTGGACACTGCATGCAATTAACAGCAAGCATGCATGTCAACTTAGGTAAGATATCTATGGGGGTCAGATAAGAAACAATTCGAACACATGGAGTTTGGAGATTTTGGAAATAAACTAGAAAATGTGTCCACGGGACACGAATGCCCCGCTAAAGGGTCATCAGTTGCTTACAAAATGGAGTAACAAAATGTTAAGGGTAATATTAAAAGGCAAGTTATATTCTGCTTATGTAGATGCATGTGGCTTGTGCATGTTTTTATATGTGCTTTAAAAAGCTTAATTACTGTAAAAAAAATCACTGTGTGCAATGTAACGGGTATCAAACGTTCCTTCACTGTCATATAACTGGAATCATGTGTTTTCTCATTGTTAATTTTGTAATTTAAATCAAGTTTTTTCACACCATGTGCAACAAAACTGGAATCAAGCGTTTTTCATGGCTTGTAATAAGAATGGAATCAAGCAGTTTCTTTTTTTCCTTTTTGAGTTCCTGTATTTCCACGTCATAGGTGTGTGAGGGTCGGGGAACCATCCCCCAGTCACTCCGTACAATAAATAATAACAAATCAACATCAAATAACAATAAGGATTACACAATCAGGTTTGGTTTCTTTAGAGTACAATATGCCTTCGAACTCAAGATTAAATTACATTTTAAATACATATATTTTATTATGGCACTCATTTTACTCATATGCTTGCAAGTAGGCAACCATAAGCGACCTGGACTGTCCCTACCTACAATGGTACATACAGACACATACACATAATTTAGATTTTTGAGAAAACACATTCATTCATTCATTCATTCAAACTCATTGGTCTTATAATTGAATATTTATATATATGTAGTATAACAAAAGTACATGATCATGATTATAAATATTTTTTAACTGAGTAACTGCCACATGTATGTGTGTTCTGCGTGAATTAAAATATGCACACTAAAAATACCCATATAAATAAAGACAATCATTACTGAGCCCGTATGCCACATGTCTTCTATTAGAAGAAGAGTATGGTATGAAAGGCTAGTATTGTCTGATATTTATTTTGACCTGTGTGAAACTGTATGGCTTTTGGTTTCTGAGAAACTGAGCTAATAAAATACTTGAATGTAAAATTTCAATGTAAATTAACAAAGTGCCAAAAGTAGGTCAAGGTAATTCATATTGACCCACCTTTCATTGGAACATATCGCTGTCATGTAGTTACCAATATTTGTAAAGTTTGAAAGCTCTATGGCATCTGGTGTTTGAGAAATGAACTTAATAAAAAACTTGAATGTAAAAATGGGACATACGGACGGACAATGATAACACTATATGCCCGCACCACTTTCGTGGTGAGGCATAACAATATTTTAATTAAGAAATAATAAATACTTACCTGTATTTTATCGGTGAATAAAATACAGTTAGTTTGGATGCATAGTAAATAAAGCTGATGGGGTCATTGTCGTACCGGGTACTACAGAAAGGCACCCGGAGTACATTTTAATATGCATACAGAAACGTACCCGAAAATCATCTAAATCCAGAAAGGCCCTCAAATATATATAAATGTACCCGAGATAAAATACAATGTAGTAAAATGCGGCCGTAACGCATTCTGTTAATTCACGGAAACAAAACTATCATTGTTTACATAGTTTAATCGATTCACTTTTTAAAAGCCGCTCGCAGTTGCCTCCGCCTTAAAGGAATGCAGTTGGTCTAAATATCTGACAACTCTTCTTGAATGACGAGCTGCATATTTGATTACTTTTTTTGTGCTGGGTTTGATGATTTACAACTTCGGTTTTACGACAATACGTTCTGTATTTTATTACTAATTATGGCAGCCTAAATATGTTTTTAAAAACAATAACGCAATAGTTAATGATAAACAATATTGTTTAAGTAGTTGTTTTAAAACTTTTATCAAGTTCTAAATTGTTTCAATTCTGCCAATGAGATCTTGTTTGTCTGGGTACGTTTCTGTATATTTGGGGGCCCGTTCCGGAATTCAAAGATTTTCGGGTATGTTTCTGTATACATAAATATACTCCGGGTACCTTTCTGTAGTACCTGATTCGACAATACGTAATTAAATCGCGAGTGCGTTAGCATCCGAACGAATGTTATTATTTTGATTCTAACACGACAATAACCCCATTGTTTATGCCATTGTGGGGGCACTATATTATTTCTGAGGTCAAGATAATCAGACTGAGCACTATGTTTACAGGCTGTTCCATTGGGCACCCCCGTATGTAAAGTTCTGCGCGGTACAGTATGTTTAAATATACTAGTAGTCACGTGACAAACAATCAAGTCATTGCTTACGTCATAAAGCTTGTGCTGTATGAGGTCAAACTTTCTCAGCTTGTTCAAGATGCTTATTAATGTTATGTGTATTGATGCATATGATGGGTTTATATCGGGTGTGTGGGGTGTGTGCAACGTTTGGGAGCATGGCAAGTTGTTGTAATTAAAATTGCTGTTGAGTTTGTCTTTGTGACGTATATTTACCAAAATGTTAATCTGTTCATGTATCAAAATAAACAATACCTTCAGCAAATACTTGATAGCCCTCTATAACCATGGGCGTCTTCACCGGACTGTCTTTAGACATGATGTTCTCCTTCCAGTTATTTCTGAAAACAGATCCAAGAAATTTTATTGTAGGGGACCTAGACTCAAGATTTTTTCAAACAAAACCTTACAGGGCCTTTTTACCAATTTTGGGGAAGGGGCCTTTTGGCCTAAATTGAGGAAAAAATCCATGAATGGGGAATAACATTTTCAGAGTTATTTAAAAAATAGGGAAAACTGCATGATTTTGAAAGAAATTTGGGTGGGGAAGGAGCCTTTTACAGGCCGCTGCAAAGAAAGGTAAAAAGGCCATGCCTTAGTACCCCTTTGAAAGGACAAACAGCAAAAAGGGCCGTCTACAAACGACGAGACAATTTTAGATATGTGCCGTCCTCCGACTTTGATAGATGGACTTAGCAGTGTTTCTCTGCACTAGACATAAACAGTCGATTTAAACTAATACACCGAATTTTATAAATGTTCAACTTACCTAAAGTGAATAAATTAAAGATCACTTGTTATCCATTTCACACTAAAATTTTAATCTAAAAAACATTTTGATATGAAATACATCAGTTAAAATCTAGGTACTGTGCATTGTTTGAACAGCAAAACATAGGTGTGACATCATACAAAAAACGTTTAAATGTTCACACGGTTTTTGGTCAAAAGAACCGACTTCTCATTGCTTTTGACAAAAAACCGACCGACAGTCTGTCCCGGGGTGCATCTGTACGTAAAAAAAAAAGCACCTCTGACGTCAAATAAATGAGACTAAAGAATTACCAACTCATAATACATTTGTCGCATATTCAATCAAGGGTATTTTTTTAAAGAACCTGTGAATAAACCTATAATTTTAATCGGCACACATACATTATTACGACATAAACACCGGGAGTTTTAATAAATGGTTCTGTAGTATAATCTGGCCATTATTTGGCTGGGTAGTTTCTTCAAGGGTTTGTTCTATTGAACTACGGATGTTATTTCTGCAAGCATCGCGTGCTGTCTTCAGAAACCATGCCCGTGTGTATACTTGTTGAACAGTTCATACACTAATTTTCGAGGTTAGTAAATCATCTCAGTCTGGAATGTTATGTATTGACTTCCCGTTCCTTACTGATTTTTGTTGGCTTGAACATAAAAGGATGTTGTGCCGAGTGTTTGTTTCGTCAACTTTTAAAGGAATTTATTCATAACTTTCACATTCTGTCATTAGTTACAAATTTCCGAGATATTGAAATATCCAGTAGGTTAAAATAAAAGGGTTTACTCGGATTTTATCCTCAATCACTCTATGAAAAAAAAAAAATATTAGACCATACATTATATGTCACAGTCCATGTTGGTGTTTTAAAATCAGACAGCACCAAAAGAAGATACATAGATGTACACAATACTGTAAGGCTTTTAATATAATTATCGTTACAAACTAGTTTTTATAAAGGGCTAAAGTCAGTTGAGCACCAACGTCATAAACACTAGTTTACCAGAATGTGGATGTTATTTCTTTTATGGATCACTGATTGGTCAAATTAATTTGATGATGTCATGTGGAAGTTATGAATAGACTGTGTCAGTCAGTTTATTCTGTGGTCCTACTTATCTGTTAAAGCATTCTTGAATCATGGCTCTGTGGTAGGTACATACTACCATAACAGCTATGATTATTATGTCAACAAATAACCCAAAAATAAAATATGAACACAAGTTTGACCGATTCTTTAAAAAGATGTTTGCTTGAAAAACAGGGCAGGTAAAGTTTCAATAAGCAACAACTGATAATTTAAGGAAGCGTAACTTTTCAAAACATGCAGTGCAGGACAAGTGTGTTCCAAAAATAATATCCCAGTCCTGTAAATCTAGTGTGACATAAAACATCTGTGCAAAACATTTTTATGTTATGATGATTAAGTTCTTGAACCATTTCATGTATTTTTGTTATTTTCCCCTAAAGAGCCCCTTTCACAGAACACAATCAAAATAGCCCTCCAAGCAGTAAACATGCTATCTGTACCACACCACAGCACACAAAAAGAATAAATGACGTGCAAACAAAAACAACAACACACCAAAGTCACATCTGAATGAAAAACAGCGTTGTTAGATTTTGTCAATCAATTGTTGTTGTTTTTTTTACAAAATGTGTGATAATACTAGGAAATGAAGTGTAAATGTTGACCTATTTTCAACTTCTTGTTGGTGAACACAAATGCATATGGCGGCATGTTCGGAAATAAACAAAGCAACAACGTAATTATTAACAAAATTAGCCTATTCTTTACTTTTAGCGAATTCGGCGGTGTCTAGCCACGATAAATGTTTTACATGTATTTGGAAACTCGGAACATATGCACCACGCACCGGCAGTCAATCACGGTCGGTCACTCGCAGGGGGAGAACACCGTCACCATTTCCCCGCTTTATTCTTTCGGTGTTATTTTTGTCCATTTCTTTGTCTGGTTCAAATTAACGAATACTAACGAAATCGAACTGAACTTATTTACTTTAAAAAGTAATTATATGTACTGTACCTTTCAGTTAGTGCTCAATATGTGCGATCGTTTACTCCACGCTCTTGCTTATTTGTCTTCGTTTTTCATGACATCATAAGCTATGACGTCACAATGAAGGGACATAACTCGTGTATAAATGGGGCTCCACATGGGTTTATTCATTACATTCGAGTTGAATTGGGGACTTTACAGAGTCGGTAATAGGTGGCTCAGAAAAAGTGAGTAATCACTGGCGCCAGGAACTGTCAGAATCAGACAAGATCAGAAAAAATATATCACGGGCGGATTGAGAAGGAGTCTGTCCGACACTGTTAGCTATACAGTACAGTACACCATAGTTATATCCCATCATGGATCATCAAAATTCATGACATTCAAGCAGGCATGCCACATCTCCGGATAAAATCCGGATTCTTCGGATTTTTCAGTCGCTCTCCTGATCTCCGAATTTAAGTGTACAATCTCCGGATTTTCCATCAAAACAAAATGTTCATGATTTATAGCCTAATAGCTATACTTTCACAATTGATCAGCTATTTCCCGAATTGGTCCTGTTGCGCTCCCTAGTCAGAGGAATATATACAAGTGTCGGCTCAGTGGGAGTCATCCCGTGTAATGCACTGACTGAATACACACTTAACACCTAAGGACATAATTAGTTCCTTCAGTGGCACAACGACATGTATCTGTGATTTCTTTATTGGTCAACCTAACTGAAATAGCAATTGTGAGGAACTGAAGCATCTTCGTGTGGGTGGTACCACTATAACAGCTGCTGCTGTGTACGATGATTTTAATTTGTATAAGAGTTGTATGTGCATTTAGCACGCATCTGTGTAGAAAACTAAGTGCACTTTCATAAAAAACAGTCGTGGTAGAAACTAAACCAATTGCAAGTCTTTCTATTCGAATATCTAATTTATTATTTTCTATAACTATCAAATAATGCATCAACTTGTATTAATTGCATAAGATAATTCAATTTGCGAAAAAAATAGTGCGAAAATGATGGCTCCAAATTTCAATTTAAAATATTCTTCGCCCGTTTTAAATCTTAAATTTTTAAAAGCTTACTCAGTAGGAGTTTGTGTTAAAATGTTTTGGCAGGCCTGTTAAAGCAAGTGCCGACTTGTGCGCGTCACTCACATAAATCTGAAAAGTTAATAAAAATATCTCAATGTAAAAAATCTTATTTTTCTTGTCGCGAAAGTTCTTGTCGCGAAAGGTTTTAAGCAGAGCTTATGGGATGGCGAGTTGTCCGTCGTCCGTCATTAACTTTTGCCTCGTTAAGACGACAGGGACTTCATTTTCCATCATATCTTTACCAACGTTTACCAGATTTGTAATATCAATGAAAGTCGGACAAGTTTGAAAACAGCCAGATCGGACCAGTAACACCGGAGTTATGGCCCTTGATTTAGTTAAAAAATACTGTATTTTGCCTCGTTAAGACGATATGGCCTTCATTTTTCATCCGATCTTTACCAAACTTTAACAGATTGTTAATATCAATGAAAGATCGGAAAAGTTTAAAACCAGCTATATCGGACCAAGTTATGTGCCCTTGAATTATTGAAAAATGCAATTTTCCAGCCTTGTGAACACTCTAGCGCCTTCATTTTGTATTCGATCTTTCCCAAACTTGGCCAGATTGTTGATATCAATGAAAGCTCGGACGAATTTGAAAACCAACCAGATCGAACTAGTAACAAATGAGTTATGGCCTTTTTCAATATTTGGTAATGTACACTGGAAACCCCAGGTGTCGTGGGTTCAAATCTCACTGGAGGCATTTTTTTCTCATAAGAAAACCTTGGTTCATTTTTCTTTAATTGGGAGCTTAGGGGCACTTGTTGGTCAGTTTTACATATAGGTAAGGGATCGAAGAACTTCAAAAAATTCTTCTCTGATACTACAAGAGATAATTAAAGGTATTAATTTCTATTGTCTACCAATTGTGTTCAATGGTGACCCTGGGGTCAAATTTGGCCCCGCCCCAGGGTCACAGTTTTACTTAGACTTAAATAGGGAAAACCTTCAAAATCTTTTCTCTGAAACTATAAAAGCCAAAGGTTTAATATTTTGTATTTACCATCAGCTTGTTCTCCTCTACCAGTTTGTTCAAATGGTGACCCCTGTGGTCAAATTTGGCCCCCGCCCCCAGGGATCACAGTTTTACATAGACTGATAAAGGGAAAACTTTAAAATCTTCTTCTCTGAAACTACAAGAGCTAAAAGGTTTAATATTTTGTATTTAGTACAGCTGATCTCTACAAAGTTTATTCAAATGGTGACACTGGTGTCTAATTTGGCCCGCCCCAGGGGTCAGTTTTTCATAGACATATATCTAGTGAAAAACTTTAAAAATCTTCTTCTCTGAAACTACAAAAGTTGAAGGTTTAATATTTTGTATTTACACTCAGCTATTGTCCTCTACCAAGTTTGTTTGAATGGTGACCCTGGGGTCAAAGTAGGGTCCCACCTCAGGTGTCACAGTTTACATACAGATATAGGGAAAAACTTAAAAAAACTTCTTCTCTGAAACTACCAAGAGATAAAGGTTTAATATTTTGTATTTATTAATCAGTTTATGTTCCTCTACAAAGTTTGTTCAAATGGTAACCCTGGGGTCTAATTTGGCCCCGCCCCAGGGGTCAGTTTTTTCATAGACATATATCAAGGAAAAACTTTAAAAATCTTCTTCTCTGAAACTACAAGAGTTAAAGGTTAACTATTTTGTATTTACACTCAGCTTATGGTCCTCTACCAAGTTTGTTTGAATGGTGACCCTGGGGGGTCAAAGTTGGCCCCACCTCAGGGGTCACATGTTTTACATGTTTGATTTGTTTTAAAGTTAGACCAACTTGAGCCAATACAATCCCTCCCCTATATCTTGGTATTGAATACACTTTATAAAAAAACTAGTTTGATACAGCCATATTTTGACACACATTCCTACTACCCCCCCCCCACCCCCCACCCCCCACCCACTATCTCCCCGACATGGACACCGTATAGACAGTAGAGCGATACAGGCCCTTTCTTGAGCCTCTTGTTTTGGTGTTGTTTTGTGTCAGATTTGAAAAGGATGGTCCCCCTCATTAACTGAGCTTACTGTTTTTGAAGTTCTATGATATCAAGGGTATGCACATATTGCGTATTATGTATTTTTTTACAGTTACCATTTCTAGAAACAATAATGTAGGCCTACACCAGACTCATCAGTGTTTACATGATACAACATACACTGTAATGGAATTGCATTTATGGAGACTAGGGGTGTCGACTTTTTAAGATCCAAAAGAAAACGTCCCCGTTTTTGCATGTTTTGTAAATATCCATTTATTTAATGATAACATATACTTTTTCCCACCCAATTATTTTGTTATATATGTACCTAAAGTCATATCACATCTAGAGATGCACATGGTTTTAAGGATTGACACTACCAGCATATATCACAGAACCCTTGATCATGTTGATATCATCGGTGAATTAATAAGAGTTATAGTTCACTGATATCATAGGAAAGCCAGTATAACCCTCCCACCCCACTAATCCAAAGCTTGTATCCGCCCCTGTATAATCCCTACTGATTTATATAGGCCTATAGTGTAGTTATACACCCCCCTCCCCCCCCCTCCCCCCACACAACCCTCCAACCTATACAAACAAACAACGCCATAGTGTGCATTCAGTTTGTTGGACTACTAGCTGCATTTGAAACTAACGTTTGGTACTAATCTTGGGCTGATGGCAATTATACTACAAAAACGTCCATCAAAACTATGTCCAGATGTTGAGATCATCTAATAATGTAAATGTGCCAATTAAAGTATAGACTTATTACGCATTCTTAAAATACCTCGTCACTGAATATGTGCTAAAATGAATTATGTGTTGGTTTTAGGGTTTGGCCTGGCTGTTAAAAGCCGTTTATATTGTGTATATCGAGTTTGGATTCTCAAAACATGTAAGTTATTTACACCACGCAACGCTTGGTATTTTTGAATTCTAGAGATAGAATTGAAGTCCTCGTGCAAAAACTTGTTTTAACTGAAAGATATAAAGCAAATCGTATGCCAACAGTTTACCGCCATATGTTAACCTTTAGGACAAAGAGACTTATCTACTAAACATAAAATACAATCTTGATTTGAACAAAAAATCAACAGCGACTAAAATAATCGAAAGTAGAAAAAAATTGCGTTTTTAAACGTACTGAGTGTATATACCTCGTCGTCCAGTATGTTTAGAAACAGTATACATCTGTGTTTGCATAATCAGAGAGGGCAGCTGAACTTTCCGATCTATGATTAACTATTTATGTCCATAAACTATTTGCTGTGATAGAAGGTCTTTTATATATGCTATCATTTCTGATGTAACACTGACAAAGGAAAACTCTTGACTTGGGCTTACTAACAAGTAGCTGTTGGGCAAGAAAGGATGACGGAAAGGAGTCTTACCACGTGAAGAATGTATGCATCGTCGGCATATGTCTGCCCTTTGCACGTTATATGTTTTATATGCGAACTGGACAGGAGTTACTGGACATTGTCGAATATTTTCCGACATGCGACAGCAAGATATATTCTTTTGGAGAGCAGTGGATACTTCATACATTGCCGTCATTTTCAGTTTGAAACACATTGTGATGACAAAATGTAACAAGAGGCCCAGAGGGCACTACATTGCTAACATGGCTCTTATAACATCAATGAAG